>VDFB02383492.1:279416-770292 GCA_007258455.2 Sequoia sempervirens | reverse complement strand
ATGAACCTTTTTTTACTTACAACTTTCCAAAATTGATATCCATTTTGGAGAGCATGTTTTTTTAAATATTTGATAATTTTTAAATTATCTGATAGATTATAATAATATATGTAATATACATTATTATATTAAATATTATATAGTAATAATATATAATATATAATATATTATATAATAATTATATAACAATAATATATAATATATAATATTTTCCCTTGGGGTGTAGATTGGTTGGTTAAGCCATTAAAAGACACAAATGATCGATGCAGGTTCAAACCTTGACTCACCCAATTGCACACACTTTCCAAAATGGATATCGATCTTAAAACTTTTTTAATCAACCCATAACTCTCTTTTGGAGAGATTTTTAATCTACGGTAACTCTCCATATATTAGTATTAACTCTATTTTGGAGAGATTTTTAATCTACTGGAACTCTCTAAAATGGATATCTATTTTTTTTTAAATTGATATTTTTATATTATATGATATATTATAATAATGTATGTAATATATATTAGTATTACATATTATATAATATATATGTAATAATATATGCAATATATATTATATATAATAATAATATATATTAATAATAACTATATTATATATATAACATAATATAATATATATAATAATAATAATATAATATAATATGTGGGAGGAAGGGCAGGTGACTTTCCACATTGATTGTGGAAAGTCCATTTTTTATGGTGTGTTGGATGGGCGGTAAGGGATGATGTGGTAGCCTAGTCAGCAGAGTACTTTGTGCAACTTCCAAAACAATATGTGCATCCCTAGATCGTATCGCCATGAGTTGGGTTCATTTATGAACTTAAAGGCTTCAAGGCTCCTGGCTTCCCTTTTGGACATACATACGACCAAGGTGGAAGCCAAGGCATTGGTATGCAAATTGTTCAAGAAGGAAATGTTGGAGGGTTTGGACGAGATCCTCATGGTGGTGATTCCTGGGTTAGGGGTCCCGCAGCTAAACAATTTGGAGTTGTTCAAAAAATCGGGAGAAGTCATCAAGTACTACCCTTTTCTTTTGGACCTCAAGGGTATGGAACTAGTTAGGCACAGGATGATCGCGACGGTAGGGGCTAACTTCCTAAAAAATGTAATGCAGTTGGTGGCAATGGACGACTTTGAGTGGGTACTAGAATTTGATGCCTTCGCTAAAGCCAATGGATTTCTATAAGTGGGGAGTGGCCTTTTGGTTTTTGGTTTCCTAGGTGCTATGGTTTGGTTCGGCCTTGGGATGGTTTTGTGGTGATTTTGCAAGCCACGTTTCAAGTTTTTGTCTGGTACGTCAGGTGTGGTCTGGGTCATGGTATGAATTTGTGTTGTTGCACCCTTGGTGCGTTAAGTGTGGTCTGGTTCATGGTCTGGGGCTGGTTTGGTGCGTTGGGTTTTTTGGTATGATGTTGGTCTGGTGGTTGATAAGCTCTGAAAGTCATGGATGCTCCTGCTTTAGCAGACGATTGTAAATTTTGTTACAAATTAATATAATATTAGGTATTACGGAAAAAAAATATAATATATAATAATAATATATGTAATATATAATATAATATAATATAATTATTAGTAGTATATAACGAATATCCATTCTATGTGAAAATGGATATCTATTTTTTATTTAATAATGTATATCCGTTTTGTGCAAGATACAAATATCCATTATTTTGATTTAATATCAAATATACGATTCCTATTAGATATCCACTTTTTGAAAAGCTGGATTTCCATTTTTCTTTGGTGTTTACTATAGCAAATGGTACTTTTTACTCAACCCAAGTAAAAAGTCAAAGATGCTTTTCACATTTTTGCCTAACTGAAATCACATTTTTTCTCATCACCATTATTTGGGCCATCATGATCATGCACTCACCCAACAATATAATACAATGTATGAGTAGCAACCCACATAATACTTTTGCAAACACTTCTAGACTACTTCCAGCAACATGAATAGATACAAGCATAATATTTCAAGCATATTACAAATAGTCTTCTTCACACTAGCATGTTGTTCTCAAAATATTTGACGTGACATGATCATGATAGAAATACCTCCTAATTTCAAAAGTTTAGACATGATAGAAGTAATTAAAATTTAATTTTCACCGATTTACTGACATCACTCCTTTGACATCAATGACAACATATGTTCAATAGAGAATTTGAATCTTCTTGACATTGTAGTGTAATTGTTGTATGCATTTTCAATTAGTGCTGTTAAAAGGGATACCCAACTTGGTTTTGTAGAGCCAAAAGTGTAGGAGAGATTGAACTCATGATCACTCTCATTCATTGGCCAACCCTCTAGTAATTATGAACATAAGATCTTAGAAATCTTTAGAAATTGTTAAATATAGGTTGGGGAACTAACACTACATACTTTGAGATACATTATTATTCTAGGATCCACAAGCACTTGATAGTGGGGGAATGGTAAAATTTGTATTTTCTACCATTTCCCATTTAGTTTTGCATCCATATTGAGAGAATGGATTAATATAATCACATATATACTAATGCAACTCTCTTGTGTGAAGTTGGGCCCCTTCCACAATGATAGGATCCACTCATTAGCACACATTCCCATATATACATACCTCACCTTATCCATTTGTTCACACATTCTAAAATAGTCATCCAAATTACACATTAGATTTTATGCATCTAATGCACCTATCCCCATACATCTTTTGCCCACCTGAATCTAATCTTTTAATGTCCTAGGTCATTTTTGTGGATGTGAGGCCAATCTTGCACCTACAAATTTGACTCCTCCAAGGTTCAAAATCTAAATTCAAATTTTGGTCAACTCCCACACATTCCTTTCCTACAAGGGCCAACTAATCACATTATTTGCACAATTTATTGCTATAACTTTGTATTTGAAGACATTAATTTGCATTCATTTCATTTTTGATCTTAGGTTATCTTATTATCTTTTGAGCATTTTTCACATTTAAGAAAGGAATACCTCAGTTTGGAGCACTAAAATAGATCTAAATCTGCATTATCATCTTAGAAAATTTACTTTATAAAAACTTGTTATCTTTGACCTTTCACCCAAGTTTTCTAAGACTTAGATGTAGGAGAACATGTCCCCTAACATACCATCAATATTGCCAATCCAAATGGTAGAGGAAATAGAGGCAAAATCAGTGAGTCATGAAGCAAAAGTTTGCAGGCTATGAGATCATTCCCACGACTCTGCATCTAACCTAGATCTATGAGCTTGACCCTCCACATATAGACCAACTCTTCCAGACTAGAAGCAAGATTCTAATAAAGATTTATCATTTGCAGCCCAAAGCATCTTGAATTCAATGTCTGTAACAGATTTTGGACGTCATATTCATATTTAAAATTAAGTACCTTTATCTTTTACACTCACTTTCATAATTTGACATTTAATGTTCAAATTTTCTCATATTCATTGCCCCCAAGTCTGTTATCTAGATTAATCTATGCTTTTCTTGCCTATATAAATTGATTAGTCTAAATAAAACACTTAGTATAGGTAAAGTTTATTTTCCGTTACAGATATATATAAACCCATTTGTGGTGCCAAGCTTGATTTTTCTCTTTTTCTGTTTTCTAACGAAGGAGTTAGTTAATATTTAATGTCCAAATTTTCTCATATTCATTGCCTACAACTCTGTTATTTAAATTAATCTATGCTTTTATTGCTTCTATGAATTGATTAATCTAAATAAAACACCTAATATAGTGAAAGTTTCTTTTCCTTTAAAGATATATATAAATCCATTTGTGGTGCCAAGCTTGATTTTTTTCTTTTTCAGTTTTTCAACGAAGGGGTTGATAGTCCTTCAAATTGGAATGCTAGCAGAAAAGAATAAGCTCAGATTACAAATAAACAAAGCAGATAAAGAGTTGAGAATATGTTGAATTGAAGTGGTGAGCAAAACTGTGTTTACAATCAATGAGAAATTTCTGTATCTGACTCAGATTGGTGTTGATGATCTGCTTCATTTGCTAAGAGAGGCCACTTAATATCAACAGTACAATCTTCAATGTTGCTGGTTGATCCATTTTTCAGCCCATATTCTATTGGGTCTATGTCTTTTTTATCCTTTGCTTTGCCCCACAGTACAGTGTAAAGTCCTACAATTATCAAAACTCCTCCTAACACACTGCAAAACAAATAAAAGTTGTCAAGATAACTGTAATAAGATAACTGTAATAGATCCTCCTATGTTATAATATATGGCATGCATAGAGATGACTATAATAAAAGGCATCAGGCAAATTCACCGTCAGCAATTCACCGTTGGAAAATTCACCGTCAACAATTCACCGCAGGAAAATTCACCATCATGACAAATTCACCTCAAGAAAAATTCACCACCAGCAATTCACCGCCATGGAAAATTTATTGCAAACTTTTAATGCGATGAATTTTCTGTGGTGGTGAATTGCTGGTGGTGAATTTTTCTTGAGGTGAATTTGTCATAGCGGTGAATTTTCCAGCGGTGAATTGTTGACGGTGAATTTTCCGATGATGAATTGCTGCGGTGAATTTTGCTAAAGCTTTAGAACTGGAAATCTTATGTACAAGAAATTATCTAACCTTCCGACATGAAGCTTCACATGAAGGATCAACAGGTTCAAGGTTGCAACTAAAATTGTTGATAATGGATTGAACATTGCTGCAAAGACAGGTCCTCTTTCATGGATGCAATAGGTTTGCACAAAGAATGCAAAGGCTGAACACAATACTCCCTGATTCAATATCAATTAAAATGTAAGTTCCTTGTTCTTCTAAGATCAACTTCCTAATTTGATAAGGTTGGACCTTCTGCTTATCTTCCAGTCTCTCAACCGGACCCATCGTCAAGGAATTGACTTTGAGTCTGTCTACTGAACCCATCTTTAAGGAAATGGCTTTCATACTGTCTCTGATGATGGATCCAATAGAGAAATTTCATACATCTTAATATAATCAAACTAAGCAGTTGATCCTAGGAAAACTTTGAAATTTAATACACTGCCAACAAAACATTCTTAATATTAGCATTGTTCCTAAACTTTGGCATATAATGCTTGATGTACTAACCGAGTATACAATGCTCAGAAGCTCCATATCCCACTTTAGTTTCCAGGCAGAAACCTTTGGCTCAAAAAATAAGGCCATTACAAAGCTCTGGACTGTCCCTAATAGCAGCATCAATGCTGTTAATGATTTCTGAGCTGGATACTTCTTCAAAACTGGGGCCTGTCATGGAAACATTGATCAATTCTCTATCTTTATATGCATACAATCATTACATAATTTATTTTAATGTGCACATTGATTGCAGGAAACTGGGCACCTGAAAAGTAAGCCATGCAGACCAACAAATAGTGCTTGCAAACAACATAACTGCGCCCAGTAACCATGTACTGAGTTTTAGTCCATGAAGCGTCACTCCAAGTGTAGAGCCTTTGTATAAGGTCATGATCATTGCCCCTCCCACACATATAATGGTCCCTATAACTTTTGCCTGTCCACGCTTTGTTCTGAGATCAACTCTCTCCAATCTGAAAATCCAGAAAGCTTAAAACTATTAAATTCATGGTAGATCCAATGCACCAGAAGCTCTAGTTTCAAAGTTCAACAATGATTTGACAGTCCTCGAAGTTTGTAAATTCTAATTTGTGGGTTGTTTTTATAGCAGTACTCTCAGTTGTAGGTATAATGTTTGTTAATTTCACAAATTTGACTACTAAACTAACAAACAATTTATTTACTGTTTAAATTGGTGTTGTGTGTACAGTTATTCACATGGGTAGTATTATTATATTATTTAATTATTAATAGGAACTACTTAATTATTTAATAATATCAAGTATTCGAAGAGAATCAGTACCGAAAAGCTATGGCCATCACAAAGGTGACAACAGGAATAAGGTTTGTAGTTGCAGAGGCAAATGTGGAGGAAGTATCTGCCAAGCCTAGGAAGTAAAAATTCTGGTTCACAGCAATCCTGCAATGTTACTTCATTAGTCATTTTCCAATTCCATACATGAATGCCAAATAATCAAATTACAGCTGAGTTCCAAGCTTATTATCACATTTACAGTAGATATCTTTTATACTTACCCACCAAGACCAAGAAGAAAGATCTGCCAGAAAGTAGTACAAGTCATTGGAGGGCGGTCATTTCTGCACAGAGGACCAACATCAACATAAATTGGAATTATACATTTGGCCTTAAATATGTACTGATAATCTATCACTATGCTGCACCACTCCAACTTTTAGCATTCATTCAGTCCTTTTCATGGCTATACAGACTAAAAATTCAACTCAAGTTGGGTTTTTCCATGATTGTAGTATGTATAATGAGTATACCTTTCTAGAAAATAAGCAATAGGGCCCATGACAAGTGTAGCAACAGCTTGTCTATAAGCTACAAATACGAAGTTGTTCATTCCATTGTCCAGAGCAACTCTGACTATGATATTCATGCCTGCATAGCAAGCTTGAACTAGAATTTGGCCTACATGGGGTTTGAATTCTTGCAACTTCACCATTGTATCTGTGTTCTCAACAGAGAAGAGAACAAGAAAAATTCAGAGCATCCACAACAAACTTGAATGCTCATCGAAACATTCAAACAATGCAATATAAAGAATATTGAACAATTAAAAAAATATTTTATCAAATGATAAATGAGCAGTTATTTCCCTTTGAATGGCGGATGCATCTACCACTCTCTAAAAGAGTCCAAGGGAAAAAGGACCAAGATTTGCAATAATGAAAATGTAAGGCGACAGTCTAATAAAAAACTTTAAGACTGACTCATGTGAGTTGTATTAATGGCAGTATACTGTTTAACAGTGATTCCACATGATAGCAGGGTGTAAATGCTAAAATTAATTATTAATATTAGGCTTAAAAGTAAACTACGGCTAATGTCAACTTCATTTTAAATTAAAGCCAGCACACCTAGGAAATACGGCTTGCTACCTGCCCCATAGGCATCTGCATATACATAATGAAGCCTAAGTCACAAGATAGTGGTTAGATTTAGTACTAGATATTTATAGAGAAGTTCATTTACATAATGGTAGCTAGATCTAATAATAAATATTTAATTATGGATTTACATGTTTGGCACGTTCTATATACTTTTTGGTTGCTAGGTTTGCCACAACACTAAAATCTTTGGCTTCTTCACTTCAAGCAGGCAGGTAGTGTTTAGTTTATGAGATTATTCTTAGAGATGTGCGTTAATTAATTTAGATGAATCAAAATTTTAAATTGAGGTTTTGATATTATTATATGTTTGATTTATATCAAAATCTATAATAGACTTCTAAATTTAGAATTGTCATCTTGAGAGAATAGTTAGTCTCAAGCTCCAAATTAGTAGTTAGATAGTAATTTCATGTACAGGGGCTTTCTAAAATATTTCAGTTTTATCTTGAGAGGAAAGTTAGTCTCAGATTTCAGATTAGTAATTAGATAGTAATTTCAGCAGGTGCCGGTAAGAAATCTGAGAAGTATTTCACTAGCAGGTGGTCTCATAAATTTTATAGTGGTTGGCAAACACTAAATTTCATGCTTAGAAATTTTATGTATTTGATTAGATAAGCAGGGTTTTGAAAAGGTCCAAAACCTTTGTACAAAGAGAAAGATAGAGCTTTACACACAACAAAACAGCAAGAAACAACTAAGAGAAACTACGACATAACTAAAGACAAAACCAAAGGAACTACAGCGAAACAACTAAAAACAAAATCATTATCAGAGCGGTTTAAAGAAATGATCTAAAGACTGTTGGTTAACCTTAGCCCCGGGATCTTTCTCTCCCAATTTTCCCTCTGATCCCCCAAATGTGACGTGAAATTTCTTTTTTATTAGCATTTTGGTAGGCTTAGAAGAAACTCTCATTATAAATTTTATGCTGATTTTAACAAGATTTGATGCTAAAAGATTTTGTTAAAATAATTTTTTAACAACAATTAATGAAAAAAAATATAGATACATGACATATAACATAAAAAAAATCTCCTAAATTGATGGGAAAACTTCCAACCCTCCCCAAAACACTCTCTTAAAAAATAAAGACTTATATTTTATAAAATAAGATTTCAATTTATAGCAAAAACCTTCAACTTAAAAACAATAAATTCTAAACCCCCCATAAAGATCAATTTCCAAATATCTAGAAGAATTGAACATTTGAAGAGTAGTTCAGATGTCGATGTACAGGAAAAACTAAAAAATTGATATACAAGGTTATTAGAGCAGAAGAGAGTGATTCGAATCAAATAAAAAAGAGTCTCAAGCAATTTTATCACATGATTTCAAATCTGTGTGTTGTCCCATTCTCCACTAAAAATCAATGGACCTGAAATTCACGTAGATTATGTCACATGACAGCACGTAGCATGTACAGAGGAAAGCAGTTTTATGGAATTTTAAATGATCAACATAAACAGCGGGCGCATCATGTGAATGATAGGATACGTGACGTAAGCTCACATAAAATTGAATATACATATTTCTTACAAGTTGGCCTCGAGGAGATTATGGAACATACATTAATTAACCCTTAATAAAATGTTAGTACCACATTCTAGAGGAAAATAAACTTTCTTAGTTTAATTAAGTAAATGTTCTAGTATAATTAGAAATTAACTTGGATTAAATAATACTTAGACAAATTTATTTAGAAAATTGTTATAGTCATTTTAAGAAAGTAAATGTTATGATTACTAATATTTAACTACATGATTAATAATCTAAATGATTGTTTTTGGAATTTGCGATGTTTTTAGGTGAGAAAAAAGATGTGATAGTTTAATGTTTACTTTGGGATTAGAATATTCTTTTTGTTTTTTATAGGATCAAAGTTTATAATCCCAAAAATGTCTTCCACCTACATACTTGATCTCATAAATTGAATTACATACTAAATTCAATTGCTTGGCTCTTTAGGGATCTCATAAATTGAATAACATACTAAATTCAATTGCTAGGCTCCTTAGGATGAATGAATGAGAGGACATTCTTTAATATGAGAAAGATATGTAAATGAAGGCATGGAATGCAAAGGTCAAAGTTGTCACTAAGAGTCTTAACTGTGCAAATGACTTCAAACATAAACAAGAGTCAAATTACAATGACAATCAAATATATTGAAGTATGTGTGTGTATAGATGTAGGGTGACAACACAAGAGTGTGTTTCACTTTTCAACATTATTAGACCATCGAAATTTACAATTTTAGTATTTTTTATAATTTGTGCCTCACTTTTTAAATAATTATTTTAATCATTTTTATTTTTTTTCATCAAATATTTATTTTTTCTTATGATTTTTATTGAATGATATTTTATTGTAACACAAAACTCACTATAAATAAAATATTTGTATGATTGCATGGAATTAAATCATTAACTTCAGTTTTTTAATTGTAAAGTAGGTAGACCAACTGCTCAAGACTCTAGGTCACGGGATAGTCTAGAGCAATAGGTTTCCCTGATCTACCTTAAGCTAATAGAATATTTTAGGAGAGTTCAAAGTTTAAAGGCTAAAAAGGAAGAGCAGCCTAGTTGTTGTTGTCCTTCTACAAGCCCACATGTTTCAAGGAGTCGGGTGAGCAGGTTTTTAGAGTCTGAATTACAACTTAGGCAGCTTACTACCAAAGGACTACAGTGCAGGACAAGGACTCCAGTGCAATGTGCTAGCATCTCAGTGGTGTGTTGGCATCCGTACGAACAAAAAGTGCAAGGTACAACCTGAAATCACATAAAATCGATTAACAACCTAATTGATGAAGTTTACTGTAATAACAAAAATAAAAAATAGTAGAATGACATAATAGCAAGAAGAATACTTTAACTTAATCTATTCTACGAATTGACAAAGAAGGGTGAGGAAAGCACACCTTCCTATCTACAAGTTGATATCTTCAATATCTACACCTCATGGAGAACCTGCAAATAAAAGACGAGAAAATGTTGGGGCTGTGTTTAGAGGACTACCTCAGTCAGTCCCTCGCTTTGGTGTTTCCACCTCCACGGATAGCCAAATAGCAATGATTGTAGAAAGATGATAAATAAATCTATTGAAGTGGAAATACCAAACAATACGTAAACAACAATATGTTACAATATCAAATATGATAATCAAAGAACGAGTGGAAAGTGGAAGGATATCACCTTCTCAACCAAGTTCTCTAAAGGAAAATGGAGGAAGGAGTGAGCGTGCAAGCCTTCAAAAACCAACATTGTTGCAACAATGAAGAGAGTGAACCAACAAAACACCAACTTGTAGGTTCAATGGAGGTGATGGAGCTTGAAAATGTTGAAAATGAGTGTTCAAAGAGAGTGAAGAGAGTTTCCCTATGTGTGAAGGAGATCAAGAAGCATGAAAGAATGAATGAGATAACCATTTGAAAGGTGAAAATGGAGGCAAAGGAGCCGTTTGAAGTCGGTCTGAAGGGAAAAGAACGCTACACTTCGTGTCCAATGGAGAAGTGTAACACCTCTATGGATTCTAGAGGTGAGAATCCTGTCAGGACAACAACGCTCTACACTAGCATCCCAAATAGAATATCCCCCACCGACATGCAAAGCAACTACCAAGTGGATAGGGAAAGGTGGCGAAAATAAGGATTTCATTATTGGGCTCAATTTTCTAAGGTAGGAGGTAGCGTAAATGTGGAATTTTCCTAGGGGTGCAAATTCACACCATTATATTTTTTCCCCCACTTTAGCAAGCATAAGTGTCAATGAATGCATGGTAAAGTAGAGTGAAAGATGAGGAATGTATACCTAAATCGTCAAGGAAGAAGACTGCGATTTGGTGAACTCAGATGTAGGAGAGAGAGATGGATTCACAAGTACTCAGTCCAATAGAGATTTGAAAAAAAGTGTCATAGGTGCTCAGTCTTGCAGAATTGGATCCATGGGTGCTTGGTCCCATAGAGGATGATCAAAGGGTTCTATGGATGCTCGATCCTCCAAAATGAAAATGATTCATAGGTGCTCGGTCCTACAAAGGAGGTGCCATAGGTGCTTGACCCTGAGGGAGGACATATGTGAAACGCTTTGCAAAGTCTAACTGACCCTCATAGATGCTTAATCCTACAAGAAAACATATTAATCTGTAGAAAAAACATGTTAGACAAGAAAAAAGTCACACAAACAGACAAAAAGTCATATCTTAGAACAAACAATTGAAGGAGAAGCTTTCAAAGGGGTCCCTCAGGAACCCTTCAAACGATAAAGGGGTTTGCTCGAAGGATGCTTTGTTTGAAAAGTGATGAACTTTTTTGCAAATGATCCTGTCATCAAGGAATCCTTTTGAAAGATTCTTTTTCGTCAAGGAATCCAAAAAAAGAAGAATGACCTCCTCGAAGGAGAATTCTTAATTATTTTTTTTACGAATTTGATTTCAAAAGAAAATCTTGCTAAAGGGATCCTTTGTGCAGAATACGATTTTTAAAAAATGCAAATATTTTCAGCAAGGGATTCATTGGCCATCGAATACACCTTATTGAAAATTGGAGAGGTAGGCCCCCCTCTTAGGATGGTGCGTGCAAATTGAAGGAGCGTGTGGCATCCTAAGGAAAGGAAGAACATGCAAAAATGTTGTGTTCCATGATACATGATGAGATGTAGGTGTGGAAATGTTGTTACACATGTGAGGGACAACACATAAGCACCACAACATCAAGAAATAAGAAAAAAAGAGAAAAACAACAATGAAAAGGAAATCAAGAGATAAGGGGATCTAATAATTCGAGGTCAAAACTACTCATAAATATAGATGAATAGATATAATATAATATACATATGAATTGTCATCAATCCCCTACTATATCAGATCATGAAGAAGGGTATGTGAAAACAAAATAAAAATAAAAAATTGGGTCAACATGGAAGGGAGGCCTAAATGCCCCCAACACTTTGCATCGTCCCCAATTGTCAAAAATCAAGGCACAACAAATAGAAGAATGATGGAACAAATAGAAAAATTTTACTACATAATACACTCCTATATCCAAGCACCTACAAGGGTGATAAGGGTCCTCCAAGAACTCATAAAACAGCATGGAGGAAACACAACACACACACAAATCTAATCTACATATAAAAAAGAGGTGCTCTCCTAGTCCTCATCAATCAGGAGGTCATTATTCTCCCAATCTAGATTATTATAGGGAGAGGGCGGATGAGCCTACAAGGGTGAGATAGCAAGGGGAGAACCCTATGACTCTCCTATGACAAGAGCTAAGGAAGAGGCCCCCTCAAGGTCTTCTTTTCTCAACTCCTATGAGGTAAACACCACCGATTTTGTAAATATTGTTGGAATCATCCACCGAGTTGAACATGCACTTGACAAGAGTGTCATGTGTCAACCGGGCGGGTGAAGGAGGTGCTCAAGATCCAATTCCAACCTCTCTAAAAGGTTTGGGGGTAGTGACAAACTTAGGGGATATCGGAGCTACCTCCGTCACCAGGACGGTGCAAGCCAAAGATGTACCCTCTCCTAAAGAAGGTGATCCCTTCTTCTAACCCCCATTAGAAGTTAGGTTGTGCTCTAACTTACACTTCAACAAAGGATGTGAGATCCCCACAAAATAAGTGGAAGGTAAGGAGGAGAGGAAAAAACCATAGTGGATACCACCGAGGTATTCAACATATCCACAGGCTTAGGAGAAGGCAAGATGTCTAGAAGGGACATCAAGAGCAGAGGCTCAACTAAGGGAGTGATGAAAACTTGAACCCTTTTAGGGTGAGGGTCACCCATGCTCACGAGGAGATCCAAAAGCAAGATCAAGGCGATGGGACCCAAAGAAAAAGGGACATAAGAGGGGGGCACAACAAGAGATGCCAAAATAGGAGCTACCAACTCTTCTTCAGCCTTTTGCAAGGCATCTTGCTCAGTAGTTAGAGCCTTTCTCTACTGCTTATGCTCACATGCAAGCCAATTTCTTCAGCTCCAAAAACTAGAAGTTGTGGCTTGAGGAGTAGAAGGCTCTTGTTCTACCATGGAAGTGTCCATCACAGTCGTTGCCGATAGAGGGAGTGACTCCTAGGAAAACATAGGAGGAAGAGATGTAGGAAAAAAAGCAACCACTGGTGGAGAAGCAAACTCAAGTGCCTTGGTGGCATGCCTTTTCCCATTCGCCACCCTAGGGGCAAGAGCAGTGAGGTTGTGGAGGATGAGACATAGAGGAAAATACATGGTGACCCTTCCCCTTACCATACACAATGGGCCAAGGCATTGTGGGCAAGGCAAGAAGGTCGAACACCTGATGCATGGCCTTCCACCAAGTGGGCACCATCAGAATCCCCAAGAAATTTATCTGTGGATTCATTGAGTGAGGCATAAGAGCAGAGGCCAAAGACACCATAGCAAGGTGAGATGCAGAAGTAGATGGAGTACCAGAAGAAGAGGAAGGCTCTTGGGCACGAGTAGACTTCCCCTTCCCCTTTTGAGAGGAGGAAGACATAGCTTGCTACTATGCGATCATAGAAGCCTTAACCAAAATAGTATAGGGGGGAGGAGGTTAGGTCACTTTCGGTGTTATGCCCCCATTCTTGTATTTAACATAAGTTTGATATAATAGGTTCATCCTTGGAGGAAGTAGACCAATAGGGGTAGGCTAGAAGTGATCTAGAGAGTAGCCCATACGTGAAACCAATAGATTATACTTGGTGTCATACACAATGTGCATTGAGCCCTCATGAGAAAAATTCAAACATTTATAGATCACTGAAGGGACTGTGTTAATGGACACTAGCGATGGGATGCCTAGATTCACTTTGAACAAGTCTGACTCTGGGATGATATCAAAACTAGTATTCATGGCCTTGTGACTATAGAGAAAGGGGATTCACTACTCATGATTCTCTTTATTCTCAAGAGATTCCCAAGGGGCGAACTGCCCTAAACTACCTCAAGGAACAATACAAGAGTTTCAAAATAAGAAAGAGCATGTTACAGATATTTTCTAGAAAAACTAACACACTCTTGGCCAAAGGACGACAATGCAGAACAAGGATGACAACGTAGTGTGCTAGTGTCCTAGAGGCGCACTGGCATCTCATATGGAGTAGAAAGTGAGAATATCACCGAAAATAGCAAAGTGATTGCTTCTATTCTGACTGCTAAGAAATCTTGGAATGTAAAAAAGTAATAGAGAATAACAAAGCTGAAATAAAGTGAAGTAGATGATAAAACTAAAGAAGATAAAAGATAGAAAGGGTGTGTGTAAGAAGTTGAGTCCACTTTTTAGGCAAAAAGTGGAAGTGCTTTCCCTGATTTTTAGAATTTGTCACATTTGACCTTAAAATTTAAAGCACTTAGAGATGGAATCTTAAAAAAAGTCACTAATAATAAAATGTAGTACTCGGAGTTGAGTTTCCAAATATGTAATTTATTTCAATATCTAGATGGTACAAATTGAGTTTCAATAGGCATTTCTAAAAACCACTATTTAAAAGTCACTTTTTTTTTACCATACCATGCACATGTACGACATCCATATTTTGACCTAAATTATCGTATTCTTCTAAATCCTTTAGGGAAAAGATTTGTGACTCATTGAAGCACGTTTTCAATTTTTTTTGTCATTTTTTATTGAATTATTTTTTTTGTTAAATTTTTATTAGCCATATTTGTCATTTTGAAAAATCGTCATGTACGACACGCATAAGATGACCTAAACTTATCATTTTTTTATTTATTTTTATTTGAAAAGAAATGTCTGAAGTACATTTTGGTGCAATTCGTTTTGCAAAAAAATATTTTAATAAAAAGTTATTAAAATATTAAAAAACTCTAATAATTCAAGTTTATGGACCAGTTTCATTATAAATTAATTAAAAAATAGAAAAAATAATCAAATTGTAAAAAAAATTACATATTTGGAATCTACATTGTCTCATCTATAATGGGTTTTAATTTCGTAATTTTTTTTGGCAAAATAGGTCTTCAAACGTATGTCCAAAGTCAATATTTTCCTGTGACATTAACATGACCTTCAAGTTGCAAGTCAAACTAGGTCCAAAGCTTAGGTTCGGGTCCCCAAGCCATTTCCCGAACCAAAAAACAAGCCAAAAACCCAACCAAAAATTCATATTTTAAAAAACGGGATCTCGTTTCATAAAAAACAATTTTTTTATGGTTCTATGAAACAGGATCTCGTTTTGTAAAACGGGATCCTGTTTTGAAAATTGCTAAAAATGACAAGTTTCCATTTTCAGAAAGTTTTCAAAACGGGATCCCGCTTTTGAAAACTTGCCATTTTTTGGAAATTTCTATTTTTGGAAAATTTTCAAAACGGGATCCTGTTTTGAAAATTTTCCAAAAACAAAAATTTTTAAGAACAGGATCCCGTTATCCTGTTTATTAAATTTAGGCTCAGGATCTTGAAGCTAAACGGGATCCCGTTTTTTAAAAATGGGATCCTGCTTTTTCAAAACAGGATCCCATTTTTTGCAAGCCAATTTCATTTTTTTGCCTAAGGAAAAAACTTCCACGTTTCGTGGACTCATCTTCTTGCATTTACTTGAAACTTCTCACAACAACCCAAGTAATGAAGCCTCCAACATGTGAATATCTTCAATATCTGCATGCGTAATATTTGGAGAAAATGTTGGGGTTGTAGAGGTGTTTGCCTTAGTCAAACCCCTATTTTGGTGTTCCCACCTTCATAGACAACCAAATAGATATAGAGAAATGAACAAAGAAGTGATAAAAAGCAATCCCCGCTCAAGGAGGAGAACCTGTGTCACAAAATATAAGTGATAAAAGCAATCCCCACTTGAGGAGGAGAACCCGTATCACAAAATAGAGATGCAATAGGTAGGGGATGTGTGAAATCCCAAGATGCTCACAAGCACAAGATGAGGAAGATGGAGCTGCAAGAGTCAACAAAGTTGCAAAGAGCACTATAAGAGCTTGAGAGTTCTACTGTAGAAAGTGAGGGAGCTATGCAAGCTTGAGAGAGTGAGAAAGGAGAGGAGAGTTCAAGGTATAACTTAAGGAGGGGAAGAAGCTAGAAGACCAAATGGATTGAAAAGATAGCTTTTAAAGAGGGAAGAGAAGCTTCTTGAGCCATTTCAGGGCATCCCCAACCATTACCACTAAAAAAAATTATTGAAAAGTGGCAAACATGCTTGGAAAAGGTTGTTTGAATGTTAAAATGTCACAGGACACTAGAGTGCAACGCATGAAAATCCACATGGTGTGCTATTGTCCAAACACATCATACTACAAAACGACATTCAAACGAGAAAAGCACAAGGTTTAATGTAAAGCTGGCGTGCAAGGGTAGCTGCTAAAAAGGGGTCCTGAGCATCTTGAGAGGTAAAAAAGGCTGATGTGGGGGCTAAAATGTGCCTACACAAGTTCTAAGGGAGTGGACACTAAATTGGATGCAAGAATGTATGTGAAATTGCAAGGGGTGCAATTTACGACATTACATTTTTCCCCCACTTTAGCGGGCGTATGAATCTACACTAATATGCACGCTAAAGGAAATCTACTAAAAACAAATAACATCATTATGCCCAAAAGGATACTGTAGAGGAAGCAGATAACTCTTCAAACCAATCAAGCATGCCCCCAAGATGAAGACCTACAAAACAAACACATTAGACAAGAAATACTTGCACAAGACAACAATGTTAGAATATAAAGAGCCATTACATCACGGGGTTAGAACATAAAAATTATACACACAAGCATGCAAAAATGTAAAGGATTTGAGTTAGCAAAGTGAAAGAGACCTCCGTTGTCTCAATACTATGCATTATCCCCAAATTAATAAATCACACATAGAAGAATTCTAAAACGAAGAGAAGAATGTAAGGATTGATTGCTTCAAGAGAAGAATTCACCCAAAAGTCAGGGAAGCAACCAATGTCAAAGAGAGAAAGAGCATATCCTCAGGATGAAGAAGATGCAAATCTTCGATCCGGTATACACAATTTGAGAAGAGAATAGAATTTAAGAGAGAGAGAAACTAGAAAGGAATGAAAATTCCAAGAGGGATGGCTTCATAGGTCCTCAAACCCAAGGAGAATTGAAAAAATGCACCACAGATCTGCAGACCTATGGAAGGTGAACAAAAGGCTTTGTAGGTACTCTCTCCTGCAGAGTTGAACAAAATGCATCGAAGGCTTGCAGACCAATGCTGAACAGATCCTGTAGGATTTAAGCACTTCACAGGTCCTCAGACTTGCAAAGAAGGCATTCCCCCAAGTACTCTCTTGTGAAGGAAGCCCAATGTAAGGGGACTCCATAGAGTCAGATTGGGCCTTATAGGTGCTCAGTCCTGCAAGGTTGATTGAAAAGAAACTTCATAGGCACACCTATAAAGCAACATGTTAATCCACATTCTTCTCTTTCATAGGTTATGGGAGGACAAATGGTTACTAAAGGAGTCCCTAATTAACAATGAAAGTTTTAACAGGTGGGATGACATTTGCAAAATGACTTTTGGTACTCAAGTTAAGGACTATTGGCGTGATGGGGGTTGGGTGGACTTGTGCTAGATTAGCCCAGAGCTTGCCCCGATTCACTCATCTCTAATGGCTGTTAGGATGGGTTCGAAACAATAGGATGAACTTTTAGTTTAGACAGATAACCCCTCAGGCAACTACTCTATTTCTTTGGCTGTCTCTTTGTTGTCCCTCTCTCAAGTCCCCTCTCCTTTCTGGACCAGAGCATGGATAAAACATCTGACCGCCAAAGTTAATATTTTTTTCTGGATCCTTCTTCAAAATAAAGTGCTTACGGTTGACAATCTTTGCAAGTGTGATTTCCAAATACCTAATAGATGCTATCTTTGCAAGAATGAAGCGGAGTCTACAAATCACTTGTTTCTCCATTGTCCGTTTGTTGTTGCTATATGGGGTAAGTTTCTAGCTCTCTAGAACATTTCATGGGTGTTTCCTTATTCTATTGAAGACTTTTTCTCTCAATGGAAAGCTCCTCCTTTGAATCCTTTTATTCAAAGATTATGGGCTTTCACTTTTCCCTATATAGTCTAGGGTGTGTGGAAGGAACGAAATAACAGACTCTTCAGGGAAAAGGAAACTTCAGAGAACAATGTGTTTGTAAAAATATTCAGGCTAATTGTGGAAAATTTTAATATCATTCTTCAACAAGAGAATAAACTGGAGGCTGTGTTGTGCTCTCCATACGACTTAAAGATAGCTAAGGAGTGGAAGATTAAAAATGATGTGTCAAGGGCTTCTAAACCAGTTAAAAAAGACCAGGAAGGGGTGTGTTGGAGTTTTCCACGGAGTGGTTGGATTAAAGCCAACTTTGATGGCATGGCTAAGGGAAACTCGAGGTTGGCTAGAAGTGGAGGTGTGATTAGGGACTCAAATGGTAACTTTTTAGTGGCGGTAGAAATTTCCCTCCGATCTCAAACTAATCACGTGGCTGAAACTATTGGAGCCTTTCAAGTGATTAACTTAGCGCTTAGTCTAAATTTTAAAAATTTATGGCTTGAAGGAGACTCAAAAAACATTATTGATTGCCTCCTAGGAAAGTCCCCTCCCTCATGGAATATCAAGAGCTGGATCGAAGATGCTTAATCCCTTTTAGCAAAATTTGATAAAGTTAAAATATCTCATGCTTTTAGGGAAGCCAACAGCGTGGCCGATTTTTTTGCTAATGGGGGGGTTAAATAGAATGGGTTGGTCACGTGGCAGAACCTTAGGGGTCTGGGCGTTGACGCTAGGGCCTTAATTGAATAAGATATCACGCATGGGAAAGCAACAAATTTTTTTGATGATGGAGTATAGGGTCAAGTACATCAACACCATTAGATTTGATGGGGCTGTGTTTATTATCTTAAATGGCAGTAAGAAGTGGCACATTTTGTGGGCTCTTTGGTTTGGTTGTAGCACTTTATTTTAGGACTCTTTCTCTAGTAGATATTTTAGGGAGGTGATTGTGAGAATGGGAGGAGACAGGAAAAGGGTGGAGTCGAAGAGCTATGAAATGCATAAGAGGAACCCAAAGGTATGGAGACAAGTTGAACATGGCAGGCTGCTCCCTTTCATTGAAAAGATTCATGGGCCTGATTTGAAGGCCACTGAGTACTTTGAAAAAAACTGGAAGAATGAAGAAATAATTCTTTTCGGGAGGAAGGTTAAGCTGGACGAGAACCTCATAGGGGAGGTCACTGGCATGTCAACTAAGGGAATGAAATTCTTTCATGATAGAAAGTTCTCTGACAAGGAAGTTATTAGATTCCCTAGGAAATGTAAGGAGAAGACTAAGCTGATAAAAGTCTCCAACAACTACTTTGAAGTTGATTTGATTAAGTTGTTATGGCAAAAAGTTCTCAGAATCATCATGGAATACATTACCCTGGACGGTAGATTCACCAGGGTCTACGGTTACCACTTCGCCCTTCTCAACCACTTTTGTCACAAGGTAAGGGTCTCATTTCCTCACTATCTGTATTGTTCCATTAGTAATAGCCTAGAATATCATAAGAAGAATCCTAAGAAGTAACCAATTTTGCATACTGGCCTTATTAGGCTTATTTATGAACATTTTCAAAATATGCCAGCCTTATCTAACCTTGTCTCGGCTTTGTCCTCTGAAGATGATGACATGGAAAATAGTGTGTCAGAGGATCAAAATAAGCCTGACACCAAGCAGATTGAAGAAGATCCTCCTTCCCTTAGACAATTCTGCAAAGAAAACCCTGTAGTGTAAACCCTCGCTTAAGAAAACAAGCATTGTCAAAAACCCTAGTAGCTCTATTTTGAAAGAGAAGTTCATTCAAAAGGGTTCCCCTGCTAATGAATTGGTCTCTTACTCTGAAGATACCCTGAAGGATAATTTTGAGGTCCCTGATGCCAACAAGGATTCTTTCTTGTCCTATCTTGCCACAGATAGAGAAAACATAACTAAATTCCCTAGAGACCTTAACCCTGAAGATCATTATTTTAAGCAGGACTATGAGTTTCTTGGGGATATCCTTGCCATCGCTATAAATGGTGTTGTTGATTACTTCAGAATTATGAAGTAGGCCTTCCATGAAATTAAGGACCTTAACCTTAGAAATAGGGCCCTCAACATCAAGCTGGAGGATTTGGATGTTAAAGTTAGCTCCCTTAATACAATAAAGGGCAGGAGGAATGAGGATAAAATTAGGTTGGAGGCTAAGGATAATGAAGGTAAGGTTAAGTGCTTGGAAGCAAAAATTGGTAAAATAAAATTGACACCATAAAAACTATTATGGAGCACAACCACATAATGGCAAAACATAATGCCATTATCATCAAGGCTATGACTGAGAAACTGGAAAACACACAAGGATCACTGATCATGGATTTGGAAGCTGGAAAGGACAAAAGCAGGACTAAGGACACTAAAATTTCGAAGAGGATGAGAGCTAATCTAAAGAGGAAGGTTCCTCCTACGCCTCAAATGGTTTATGCCCTGAAAAAGTGTACCCAGGACATGTAAAATCTTGCAGTTGAGGCTATTGATGCTCTAAACTCCTTAGGATAGCGGGTTGTTTCTGTTGCTAGTTTTTTGGTGGCCCTTGCTAGCCTTGGGTTAGGGGTTTCTGTGCTTTCTTGGCTCTTTTCTTTGAGCAACCTTTTTGTTTTGAATTCATTAACGCTTAATATTTTTATTATCTGTATTCTTTGTGGTTTCAGGTCCCTGTAAAACCCATTTTTCCTTTATCAAAAACATGTTAATCCGTAGACTAAACATGTGAGGAAAGATTGATGCAAAGGAGCTCGATAGGTTCTTCGTCCTACAAAGCAAGACTAATTAGAGAAGCCTTTGGTTGCTGCAAGCTGCGTTGTGGGACAATCACATAAAAGAGAGGTCTAGTCAGGATGCCCCCAAGCTAGACACCATAGAGTTCATTTGAAATAAAAAGTTTCAAAAGGGTTCCCATGGGAACTTTTCAAGAGAAAAGGGAGTCCACTCAAGGGACACTCTATTTGAAAGACATAGAGAAGAGAGGGGGTCCTTAAGAAGTACACACATCTCTAAAACAAGTTATCACTGCCCCCAACATATAGGGGAGGAGAACCATGCAAGATACTTAGAATATATAGGATAGAGGTAGACCTCAGTATCACTTGTCATTTGAAGAAGTGGCAGGTGCATCAACAAATAAATGAGTGATGCCACCTGAATCAAGAAGTTGTTGTATTTTGTCCTTCAAGGCCTTACATTCACTAGTGGAATGGCTAGGAACTCGGTGATATGCACAGAAAGAATGTTTTTCTTTATCATGCTTATGGAATTTATTACGTGTAGGAGAAGGAAGAGTAATCAAGTGGGATTTTAGAAGCCTCAACAAAATATGCTCTTTCTTAGATAAAAAATGGGGAGCAGGAAGTAATCCTTTCTCTTGTGAAGAAGAATTTGATTGCACACAAGAAGAAGGTGTTGGCATATGATGGTTGTGGACATGATTTTTGGTTGCCTGTGTTGTCATTGATGGCAACTAAAGTCTTCAGTTTGGTCCACAGTATCAATTATGATTGTACTAGCAAAAGATCTATGTTTTCTGAGTTTACCGACTGAATAGGACATCTGATTAGTCTGTTGATTCAGTCACCTCACCGGATCATCATTTTGTTATGTGGATCTGCAAGGAAGGTTTCCCAACATGTATCTTACTCTGCTGAAGAATTTTTGTGGCATTACTGCTATCATAGCTCAAATTAAGAGGTTTGGTGGTATAACTCATTGTTTATTCTTCTCTTGTGGCTGACATGTTCAATATCACGGATCGCAGATGTATATGGAGTAAATGTTTTGTTATTTTATTATGTTTGAACCTTTGTTTGGGTCCCTACTATGAGTTTAGCTGACTTATGTAGGTATGCACTAAATTGTGATTTATGATTTTAGGTCGACGCAAGGAAAGCTATTATATTTTGCTTCAAGCCAACATATAGTGAAATTGATGATAGTGGATATATAAAGAAGATCGGTATTTCATCTTCGGAATGCAAGAATGTGAAAAATGTGTGTATGGAAAGTGTGTATGGTATTTATGCAAAAAGTCTGTATAGTATTGTGAGCCTACATCAGAAAATCATCAAGCAAGTTACTGTATGTGTTGCAGGAATACTTTTGTTGAAGTGTAGAACAAAGCATGAAAAGAGTGTGATCAAAGAGAAGATTGTGTGCTTCATTGGAACTAAACTCTGGCATTTGAAGATGTTATCCCATCAGTTCAAATTTTGTAGCAACATTCTATCATATGTATTGTAGGTAGTGAGCCTCTATTTTGTTGAGTAGTGAGATCTAGGCAGTGAGCGTGAATGCAAGTGCATCCCCCTTTTATCTTTACTTTTAATAGAGTAAAAAATTTGTGGATTAATCTCCATCGTGGTTTTTCCCCTAATAGGGTTTCCACATAAAAATATTTGGTGTTATGGTGTTCATTATTGTGTGCGCATGTCCTTATCTGTCAAGTATGCAGCTAATATTGTACAAATTTCTTACATTGTTGTAGATGGTTTTAAATTTAATATGAATAGTAAAATTTGTTGAACATTGATTCACCCCCCTCTCTCAGTGTTCCCTGCATCCAACAATTGGTATCAGAGCAAGGTTCCTCTTCCAAAGACTAATAGCTTGAGGTGGATCCGATTATTACAATGGATGCTAGTGGTCTTCAACAACAACTAATGGTGGAAATTCATGATCTTGATCAATCCAAAGTAGAAGTCATGGAACTCAAAGAAAATCTTGTAGATGCTGAAAAATTAATTCAATCACTGAAAAATAAGATAAGTGATTCAAGAGAAAAGAGGAAGGAACTATGTGATTAGCTGAAGCAAAAAGAAAATAAAGGCTCAAATGATGTGCATTTAAATCAAACCCTAAAAGAGATAACAAGAGAATGTGAGAAGTTGGCTAAGGATATTGCAGCCCTAAAACTTGAAATGGAATTAGTGGCAATGAGGCTTACCATAGAAATTGAGCAAAGAAAGAAGAATGAGGAAAATATAGCCCAATCCTTGAAGGATAAAATTGAGGAATGCATCAAAATTAACAGTGGATTCATTCAACTAGAAATGGAACTACTACAATAAAGAAGCAACGAGCAAGAGCTTGAGAGAGTTAGTAATTCTTACAAATGGGCTGGCTACTGCAAATGAATTGAAAGAAAATTTTAAGATGAGCTCCACCGAGCTTGAAGAAATAACTAAAAGTCAAAAAAAAAAAATGATAAGCGGGGTCTTGGATATGAAGAAGGAGAATGTTCTAGATCTAATTAGAAGAATCTTGAAAAGAAGAACAGAGGAAGAAGATATCCGGTAAGGCAACCTAATGCTCAAATATTTAATGAATATTGCTTTGCTTGTAATAAATTTGGACACATGGCTTCTCAGTGTAGAAAGATAAGTCCTAGCATTTTATCATTTCCTGGTCAATGTTTTCAATGCAAGAAGTTTGATCATAAATCATTAGAATGTAGAAGAATAACTGTTAATACAAGTAACATTAGATGTTATGCCTATGGAAGATTTGGGCATATTGCTAATCAGTGTAGGGCAAGTGGAAATCAATGAAGAGGTTGGTATAGACAAAGAGGTCTGGTATGCTTTAATTGTAACAATCTTGGTCATAAAATGAAATTCTACTGGAACAGAAATAAGAATAAAAGAAGTCCGGATTATCAGAGAAAGATTTCGTAGATAGATAACAAAGGTAAAACAAAAGCTTCTATGGAAGAGATAAAAGATCAGATGAAAAAGACATGGGTGAGAAAAACCAAATCCAATGATAAGCCTACATCGAAAGCCTCCACTGGTAGCCCTTCCGGTAACTGATGTCAGGGCAATGGCCTAGGGGGAGTTTTTCATGAAAAATCTCTTATGCCCCCTATGTATTGCAAGTGTCAGATTAGTGGATGTTGTCAGTCGTTGAGTCACATTCAAAAGGAAGTATTGGAATTCATATGATGAACTGGAAGAAATTGGAATAATCTGTAGCTAAATCTTTTGCCTGTTGTCTGAGTCAGTAGTCGCATCGAAACTTCTAGGGAAACACATTTAATGTGTCAAAAGTGAAAGTTAGCAAAGTTATATAAGGGAATTTTGAACTTCATTTTTTGCACATTGTATTAAAGAAGAACAAGCTCGTTGGCATTTTTCTGCTCATCTCAAAGGATCGAAAGGATTTTGGGTAGCAAATCTTAAGGTATTTATGTCAATCATTATCTTTGTGGATTTCATGGTTGTCTGTTCAGAATATAATCATGAAGCAAATCAAAGATGTTGTAACCCTAGATGAGTATAATAGTAAGAAGATTAGGGATGAGCAAATTTTTTTGTCACTCTCAAATTGCAAAAGGCTTGAAGGATCTAAACATAGAAATTTAGATATCTGGTGCAAGTTCCCTCATTTTGTTAATAAGGATATTGTTTGGATTTTCTTGAATAAATTGGATGGTGACACCATTACATTGGACAAACCGTACAAATCACTAAGGACGTGATCGAGAACCTAACTAGACTGTGTAAAGATGGTGACATTCTGAATAAAAAGTCAATTAGAAATGTGGAAGTCGAAACCCTAACTGGAATTAGGGGAGATCAAAGGGCACTGATAATTTCATCAATCAAGGACCACCTGACCAAGTATGTGGCTTATGGGATTTCATATAAAATCTATTTCAGGAACTGTGAGGGATCAACTTTGGCTGGTGCTGCTTATATTGCTCATAAGATGATAATTGAAGGTGAGAACTTTGACTTGTGTAGCCTATTGAAAGAACAGTTGATAGAAAATGTCCAGTTGACTAGGGACATTGACTATTCTTTTATGTTTGGTACTTTGGCAACATCCATTTTAATGTATTTTCTAAATTTTTTTCCATTAAAAGATAATGTGGTATGGAAAGAGAATATAGTTGTTTGCAAACAAATATTCAATCACTACAACTCCTTTGAGAACTGTGAACAATTATATGATAGTTTCTTTAGAAAAGTATTAATGAGATTTGGAGAAGGTGGTGCTTCACTCCCAACAAGAATAATTGAGATTGGATCATCTTCTGGGAAGGGAGAGAAAGAGCATAAAAGGAAAAGAGTTTCAGATGATGTGACTCCTTCCGCACTTAGGCCTGCAGAGACTGAAAAACAAGAAATAAGTCAAGTGGTTGTGGACATAAAGGGTGAATCTTCTGAAGAGTATATTTCACGAGATCCTCCAAAACCAGTTGAACTGGAAGTTGTTGCTGATTTAGACAGTGATGAGGAAGAATATTTTTTTAAATCTGAAATATTAGAGATCATTCACAGAGAGAATGGTGTAATGCCAAGAAAGTGCAGAAAGAAAAGAAATCAGAAGCAAACATGCAATCTAAATCTAAATGCAATATAATGCTAAGCAACAAAGAACAAAGGAAATTCAAAAATGTAAATAAAACTTGAACAATCTCACCAAATTGCTACGTATTTCCATGATTCATCTCAATTGCCCTTCTCCATTTTGCTGTTGTAGTATAATTGCCCTCAGATTTTTCGTAAGTTCATGCAAGTATAGCCTATGATAGTGATTAGCAAAAACATCAGAGATTGAAGATAAGTGCTCTCAAAAGTCATAAGATTTCGCGAGAGAGATATGATTTCGAGAGAGATTGGAATGATAAAGATTAGACCAATTTGTAGAAAATTGATTATTTGAACGACAGGCCAGGATTGAAAGATCAACGAACAGTTGAGATTGACTGATTAGTCATGCATTATGATAACTGTTAGTAGTGACACAAGTGATATAAATTAGAAATAGAATTAAAGAATAAATAAATGATTTAATCTTCAAGTTTGGTATTCGAAAACAGAAGAATTATCTTTGCATGACAAAGATAAAGATGGATTAAAGAAACTCTTGTTCGAATGCACGCACAAGGTTTAATTAATTAAATAAGAAGGTTTAATTAATTAAATAAGCATATTTAATTAATATGCATGTACACGCAATTGAGTTAGCACTGAATGATTGAATGATTTGACAAAGAGATTACTCGAGAAAGCCACTCGGACATTAAATAAAGAGTTAACTAAGCGATTTGAATATATCTTTGAGTTGAGTAAAAGTGAATACTTAGATAACTCACACAATTATCTAAATATAGAGGAATGCGTTAAAATAGAATTCATGAATTAAATTATTCATTTAATTCAAGATTTGATATTTGAAGAATAATTAAATAAATAAGATTTATTTAATTAAGTGATGAAGGGATTTAAATGAATAATTAAATAAATAAGAATTTATTTAATTATAGTTGAAGTATGATAAAGAGTAAATTAAATAAAGAATTTATTTAATTTGACAAGAAGGATAAGGTTAATTAGTAACATAATTAAATAAAAAGCGTTTATTTAATTATCGGATAGAATAAAGAAAATGTGAATTAATTAAATAATTAAGATTATTTAATTAGAAGAATTAATAGAAGATGAATTAATTAAATAATTAAGATTATTTAATCAATAGAAGAATTAATGTTAAGATGAATTAATTAAATAATTAAGATTATTTAATCAATATAAAATTAATGTTAAGATGAATTAATTAAATAGTGAGATTATTTCATCAATAGAAGAATTAATGTTAAGATGAATTAATTAAATAATTAAGATTATTTAATCATGACCATGAAGAATAGGAATTATGAAGAATATTGAAGTCGCGGGCTTAGACCAAATTTCGGTGTCTACATTTGCCCCTCTTTGATACAATGTCATTTTGGCATTGTGTCAAAGAAAATCGATAACAAATATGCCCCAGTAATGCCCCAGTGTAAAACAGGTGAAGGTATGCCCCCTCGGGAGGAAAGCGGGTTCAAAGAACATGAGTGTGCTCTCGAAATTGATGAGAGAACTAGAAGATGAAAGAAAAAAAGGATAGAGGAAAATAGATAATGGTGGTGAAGATGTAGAAAAGAAGAAATGTTAGTGCAAAAAGAAAGATGAATAATAAAAGACCGTGATGTTAGTATTAGCAATCTTTGATGTTTCATTGTATCTAACAAGGTATTGCACTTTATCATCATTGGGCGGGACTAATACAAATGGAGACAAACACTATGATATGACATAGATCAAGGTGTGCAAGGTCATCCACTTGCTAACAGAGACAGCGTAGACAAGGATTATCTTTAACTCATACTAAGGGCACAAGTTGCCCCAGTCTTTTTCAAGACAAACCACGGACAACAAACAAAAGAAAAGGCGGGTCATGAGACATCATGGCTCCTCCTAAATCCTTCATGGGACATCCTTGAAACTAGTAACATGACTCAAAATCAAATTTAAGAAGTCGAAGACAACAGTCAAAGAAAATAGAATTTTGATACATCATTGCTTCTCTAAATCCTTCATGGGACATCCTTGAGAAGCTAGTAACATAATTCCCATCATAAAGTCAAATGAAAAGATAAGATAAATAAGTCAAAAAGTCAAAAAGCCAGTAAAATATTTGCCAAAACTTGATCTTGTTTGTTTGATTCGTGTTGATTGATAGAGCCTGATTTCAGGAGATACACATACCAGATAAGACTTTGAGTCTGGTTTCGATGTTATGACTATCTGTATAAGGCATGACAAAGCCTGGTTTTAGAAAGGTATGTATCGTATAAGACGTTGAGTCCAATGCCGTTGATGTGATAACCTGTGTAAGGCTATGTTTGATTGTTTGACAATGTCGATCATACAGGAAGGACTCATCCTATATAAGACATAGGTTGCTTTGCTGATATCAGTATTCAGGAAGGACTCATCCTGAACAAGACACAGGTTGATTGTTTTGATAATGTCTGTTTCCAGGAAGGACACATCCTATAGTAGACATTAATTGATCTGTTTTGATTGTTTTGTTTGGCAAGTTGTTTGATTTGACTTAGAGACATTGCTAACTTGTTCACCAGATGGATACATGACTTGATACGATGTGTTGACAATTGACTATGTGTGACGACAAACCCTAAAGGACTGACCTAGTGCGGCCTCGGGGGCTCATCGATTGATGGCCTTGCCTACATTATACATGCAGAGACCTCGTAGTTCGACTTGACTTTGACTAACAAGACTGACTACAAATTGAAGATGTGTGTGAAAGTGAATGTGATAGACCCTAATGGACTGACCTAGTGCGGCCTTGGGGGCTCATCGATTGATGGCCTTGCCTACATTATACACGCAAAGACCTCATAGTTCAACATGACCAACGACCTTGTCATATAGACATATGAATTGAAGCATGATTTTATACAGACAAACCTAAACGGACTAACCTAATGCCTCGAGGGCACATTGGAAGATGGTCTTGCCTACGTCTAGTCATAGAGGCAATGTAGTTCGACAACAACAAAGACTGACAAGTGCGACTGACTTTGACTCTATTTTTGGATTTTTTGAAATGTTTTGATTTTTTGATTTTATTTATTTATTTATTTTTTCTGATGTTTTTGTGTTTTCGCAGGTCATTTTGTGATGTTTGTGGATTTTTCAATGGTTTTACATCTTCAACACAGCCAATGGAAAAATCAATATGACACACGTCAAGTGTTTTCCCCCAATCGAGTATAAGACCAATTGATTATGAATAGGGTAAAATGGGGGATATGAAATGCACTCAATGTCAATCTTTCTAGGTTATGGGAAAGACTACCACTTATGATGAATGGTATATACAAGCGATGGATACGGAAGATAAGGGATATGTACGTGAATAGGTAGTATGTAGAGGGATAAGGACTATGTACAGGAAAGTGGACTATGTACAAGGATAGGTAGTATGTACAGGGATAAGGACTATGTACAGGGATAAGGATGCCTATAAGCAAGCGAGCAAGCATGCAAAATAATCCAAGGACAACCATGATCTTGCCCTAGTCAAGCTGAAAACCAATTGACAGGTGATGAGGATGGTGCCGATGTTGTTTGACGTGGGAAGGACACATCCCGAAACAACATGAGGATGACGATAATATGACTAAAGGATTAAGGTTTGCAGCTAGGCTAGAAATAAAGCCAAAAAATGTTTTGAATGATGCACTAGGATGCATAGAAAGATTGTATGGATTGGGCTTGTTGCATTTGGAATGACTTTTTAGGATTGGATGGGATGATGGAAGATCCTTAGACCATTGACAAGGGAAAAACCAAGGCATACGATAGGTATGTTGTATAAGGATAACTCATTTGGAAAAATGCTATGAAGGCTATGACATGATATTTCATGGATAGTGTATGACCAAAGGATAGACATGTCAAGAGTTTTTCCAAAGAATGATTTATATTTGCACCCCAGTCCTTATCAAGATCAAAGTAGGTGGGAAAATGGACATGAGTGGTGTTGTGCAGTTTTGCACACACACCCCACTTGGAGTAGGGACCCTCTTTTGATGATGTCTTTTGGCCTTTGGTTTTATTGGATTTGTCTTTTTAAGGTCTTGAGATATTGGTCTTACTGGTTTTTGTCCTGCCTTGAGGCTTGAATTGGTTAAAATTGGCTTTTGGTGAAAATCTGGGTTTTGACTGGAATCCGGGATTTTCCAGCTCCAACGGATTCTCCCGGGATCTGGTTCATTGTCTGTTCACTCCGGAATTTTCCGAATCCGGGTTTCTACTTGACTCCAGGATTTTCCGGTTCGGGCAGATTTTCTTGGACTGCCCCAAAATCTCGAACTTCGTTAAGATCCCGGTTTTTGCCATTTCCGCAGAATTTGTGTTCATCCGAATTTTCCGCGTGTCTTGGGATTTTCTGAAATTCCGTCCTGGGCTCGGGTTTCTGGATTTTTCAGAAATGTCTTGTCGCTCATTAATGCCCGAGGTACCTTTGCTCAGACGCGTATATGGGTGGATTTAAAGTCTTTTGGGCATCATTTCGATTTCATTATCCACTTGCTTGCTGCTTTGGCGATTGAGAGTTTTCATTCGAGCTTTGAGGATTGATCTTGAGCCACTTTCGTGCGGATTGCTCGGGTGCCGGTGTCTGGATTTTTGTTGCTAGGGCGTATTCACTTTCCAGTTGCCTCCTTGAGTTCAAGTTCGTCTGGGTTGATCCATGGTAGGTTATCAATTGGCCCTTTCATCTGTTTGCATGATGATTGGACTATTTTATGTTGATTGATGGTTATTTCGGGTCGGCCTATGTTTGGTCACGATTTTGTTTTATCGAATTGGGGTTTGACTCATTTTCGTGATTTTTCATCACTCGCACTATGCACCACTTTGTTTGCCCAATAAATGTCGGATGGATCAGTGTTGATGGGTGTTTGGGGTAGGATTTTGTTCTAGATGCGCAATGCATTATATTTGGCGAGATTAGGGTTTTAGGTGTTTTGCTCGAAACTGTTAAGAGTGGTTAAACTATCATGACTTTTTGTATCTTGCGCCAAGATTAAACTAGTCCCCTGCCTTGTGAAGATTTGAATGCTTTAGATTCATCCTTACAGGTAGTATTCCAAACCCTGAATTAACCCTGGTTTTCATGGCGGGAGGTTTATTTATCAAAACTAGGGCATCACTGTTTCGCCATGAAGTTTAGTCATTCGAGGTCTCTTGAAATTCAAGTCCAGGTGCATTCTGAATTTTGTTGGTTAGCGTCAATTCTAGGACCATTAGAATCCAAGTGAAGGGTTTGTATGATCATTCAGTCGCTGGTTCACATGTTGTCGTCCATCGGGTTTCCGAGGTGTCCTCGAAATTCCTGCGCACCCGGATTTTCCCGGTTTTGGCTAATTCCGCGGGGTATAGTGAATTCCAGAATATTTGAACTATCCGTGGAAATCCTTCCTGTCCGGACTTTTCTGGTTTTTTCCTGTCTGGTTTTACTTCTTTCGATTTCCCGAAGATAGGATTAATGGAGTAGGTGCTAAATGTTGATTTCTTGTTGCTAATGAATGGATTTCATGATAATCTTATAATCTTTTGTCCGTACTAACGATTTATCTGGCGCATGGTGTCTTGGCAGCAGGAATCCGTCTGGGTCAGATTTCTCCGAAATTCCACCCCGACTGGATTTTCCCAGTTTACCTCGTTTTCCCAGATTGTTTGATTTTTTTGGATTTTCAAATATTGATGGTTTATGATGGATCTTAATTGTTTTATATGATCTTATGCTAACCTTTGGATTGGAATACGTATGATAATTGGATACTCATGACATCCTTTTGTGAATGCAGGCCGAATCAAGCAAAGCTGCTACAGGAAAATCTAAGGGAGATACGGTGGGGTCCTCCATTTCAGAAATAGAAAGATTAAGGTTAGACACCAAGAGCCAGCTGCCAGAAAGCAAGATATCTTCTGTGTGGTCTGAGGTGTCTGACACCAATGTTGGAGCCTGGAGATATGAAGAGTTTAAAGAGAGAACAACTCAGAAGGATTTGTCGGTCTTGAGACAGGGAATGATGAAGTCCGGATTGGTCCATGTGGCAAGGTTCCCTCCGGCAATCCAATGCTATGAATTAATCCTGGAGTGTTCCCGGTAGCATGACTTCGACACACAGAGGGTGGTTAGCACTGAGGGAAGGGTCTTGGCGAACTTTAGTCCTGTTTCTATTGCCCAAGCCTTTGACATGCTAGATTTTCCTTCTATGTGCGCTCTGAACATGGACTTGGCCAGAACATATTATGAGAATGAGCCCACCAAAGCTCAACAAATGATTAATGCTTGGTTGGAGAAGCCAAAGTCACACTATTCCAAACTACCCAAGCAGTTGCATAGAGTTAAACTCAGATCGGATATCTATGATGCAATCACATTTTTGAGCAGAGTGGCAGGTTTGAAGACCACTAGAGTGTTAGAGAATTGGATGGTTCATATGATAAACAAGATTGAGCAAGGTACCGATTATCATTGGGCAAGACTTATTAGCACTATGATCGATAAACAGCTAAGAGATGTCCTAGAAACAAAGAAGTTCACTATGTCTTCTTATATAATGTATGTGTTGGCCAGATTCTACCCATATAGGGGTTTGAATCCACAGGGGACATTTGGACAGGACATAGTCTATGAGATATACCTAGGACACCGGGATTACCGAAGAGCCAATGATGCATTCACAATGCATATCACTAGGATGCTTCAAAATGCCGAGCATGTGAGATTGTCAGATGGAGCGAAGGAGCTAATAAAGAGATACAGAGCCTGGTTCATTCAATTTCCCACCTTCTCCTACATTAGAATTGATGGATGTCCGGCTGCTCCATACAGGTTACCTCGGTATCCTACTGATCATATTGTGTTATTGGAAATTGTTAGACAGATATGTGAATTTGATGGGGTTGTAAAAAAGGAAAAGCATAAAATAGGTTTTGGTGGGGATTTCCCTCTTGGAATTGGCGTGGCAGAAGTGTGTCCTTCTATTCAATCGACACATATAGCAGGGGATGAATTGGCAGCTCATGGTTTCTCCTTTCACTCCAAAAGGACAAATTTTGATATCACAGGGGAAGCACAGAAGAAGGCTACCAAAGAATACCGGCATAAGGATGACCTAGAGGACTATTGGGCCAACATCAAAGATGATTTTGAGGCAAGGAAGAAAAGGTACTCTAGGCTTCCTGTTGATGTGATTAGGAAATACAATGTCAAGTTAATCCCTGACCAACTGGAGGATGACGAAAACTTGGTGCAAGATCATGCCTATGAGTCTGTTAAGGACAGATCAATCGGAGATATAAACTGGAACGATGATGAGGTAACTGAGCTGGAGGACCTAATGGCCCCTGTTATGAAATTTACTACTTCATGGCTAAAACACAAGGTTTGGGAGCTGGAGAGTGAGAAGGTACCCTGTACCTTTAATTTGATGGGAAACCTTAATCCTATGTCTACTTCAGAAGAATCCGGGGAAGATGAGCCCAAAGGGAAGACTAAAAAGAGCTCACCCTTCAAAATAAAAATCAGAGGCCCTAAAGAAAATGAGCCCGAACCAAAAAGAAAGCCAAAAGGGAAGAAAAGAAGTAGAGCTTTGAGAATAGGTAAGTTTTCTGAAGAAGAGGAAGTTGAAAAAGTAGAAGAAGAGGATGCTCCTCCACCGCAAAAGAAGACAAGGACAACCAGGGTTTAGAAGAAGAAGGGTCAGGATACCTCAAAAGATGAGCCTCCGATTGTTGATGTGGAGAGTTCAGGTGAAAAGACAAAGGTTTACTCGAGGAGATCAAGGACTCCATCCCCTAAGGAGCCGATGCGAAAGATGAGCCCTCCTCCAAAGTCACCAGTTGTGGAGCAACCTAAGACTACTTCTCCTTCACCAAGTGTACCTGAGTAGGAAACAACCCATCAAGAACAAGAGACTAGTGGAGAGGCAGAACCTTTCAAGGAAGGAGAGCTTTTTGGTGAGGCCGTTGAGCTTGAGGTTGAGGAGGTAGAAAGACACCCTTCTCCATTAGTTCAATATGAGGATTCTCCAGAGAATGGCAGAGACAACGAATCACCAGTAAAGGAGAATATCCCTGTCAGGACCCCATCGCCGGTGTAGGAAGAGGAGATTGAAAAAGGTGATCAAGGTGAGCAGCTCCCTGAAAAGGAAGAAGATAAAACAACATAACAGCATGAAGAAGCAAAAATAGAGGAAATCTGGGTAGAACCTGTTGTCCCGGATTGGCTTGAAAGGAGATCACAAGGAAGAAACAAGTTGTTGTTGAAGACACTCCTTTGGATTGGGATGAGATGCTGTCTAAGATTGGTAAAGGTAAGAAGAAGAAGGCAGCTAAAGTGGTTTCAAGAATAGAAAGGGATGAGGTAAATAACAGAGTTATCCACATTGCCACCCCTGCTGTGGACAAGACTAGAGAAGAGGTCACTGGTGAGGATTATAATGTGCAGACTTTTAACCTTGGACCAGCTTCTGTAGAGCAAGACATTGAAGAGTATGAAGGGTCTAGTGCAGTGATAATTGGTAGATTGAGGAAAGAGACTCAGACCAAGCATGAGCTGAGAAAGGAAAATGAGAGACTTAGGAAATGCTTGGAGGATGTAATGAAACCTCTACAATCTCTTCACCCATCTTCCTCTGCTACTCCTGGTTTCTTGCCCAAGGAAACCATCTTTGAGATTGAAAGGATGAAAACCTCTATCCAAACTGCAATTGACTGGTTGAAGGATGTGCAGGTGAAAGGAGACAATGCAATCAAAGAAATCCTTTTAGTTGGAAAGGATGCGGTCAGAGCTAAAGATTTGTTAGAATAGGTATTATCCCAGGACAAGGAAGATATTGATCTTCTGCTGCAGAAATCCAAAGTGGTTATGGGGTATGGTAAAGATCAGTTGGCTGCAAATGGAGTTCTTCCTTCCTCCAGACTTAGTGAACGTTGGGAATGGTTTGAGGCTCCGCAGATTCACCAGAAGGCCATGAGGAAGATTCAGAAATGGAGAAAGCTGATAGAGGGTGATCTAACTGGAGTATATGATGGCTGCATAGCATTTTTTGAGATCATGACTAACAGGAGGAAAATTGCTCTGAAGTACCTGAGCCTGAAACAGTTGAGGGAATGGTGGCATGATGTTTATGCCCCAGACTCTGAAAATGTAATAACAGGGCATCAGCTGGATGATGCAGCAACTTACTTGGCGGTGATAGAAAAGTATCAAGCCCAGAAAGATGATTGGAATAAAATTGTCAAACAGTCAAATGAGGAGATTGACGCCATTGGATGTCGGCTTAGGGTTTTGCCTTTGCCACCTGTTGCCGAGTTGGACAGATTATTTCTGAAAGTTCAGGATCAGAGCAAGGATAAGGGAGGTGGTGATTAATACCAATTTTGAGATTTGTGCTTCCCTATTATCATGGGGCATGTATTGATCTGGGTTGCATTGGGGATTGTGTCTAGGCCGACCTTGATGATGTATCGGCATTTAATGTATGCTTTATTTTGAAATTCCTTGAGGCCGACTTGTTTTGGTTAATTTTATTTTGTAAATGTTTGGCTGGGCCGACATGTCTTGAGAATTTTCTATAAAGGGCATTCTAGCCTCATTGTAAAGGGTTAGCTAGAAATAATAGAGACAAGTAAGAGCAAAAAGAGCTAGAGCATTTTGTAGTAGAAGTAGTAGTTAATTTCTTGAAGCAAACATTGTTATAGAACAGTGGAATTGTTGCAGCATTTTGATGATCTAATACAATTGAAGACATTGTGGTTTTCCTGGTGAAATCTCTTGTGTTAAGTTTATCTTGCATGGTTCCTGTTGTTTCATCTTTCAAATTGCTTAAAGATTTAGAATTTAGTGTCTTGGAATTAGATTAGTTGGCGAATGATGTTCATGATTTAATATTTGGAATGTCTGTAGCAATCTCTGGTCTATACTCCCAGTAACTATCTGATTGTAGTAGGCTGGTGAAGTCAACCTGGACCATATATCTATTTTGTGCTTAGTTCGATTGTGGATGAATATCTATGATTTGAAAATCTGTACACCTTAGAAGATTGCACCGTTCTTGTGATATTGCATTGTGGGTTGATCAAGAATTGGTTACTTGAGATTGGTCCATTCCAGATATCTGTTATTGGCATTGTTCATTCTAGGATTAGTTTAGATATTATCATATCCTCGCACCCTTATCTTTTGCTATTTCTTTATTATCTAGTTAGATCTAAGATTTGAAATCATCATATTGCAAAATCTGATAAGTGGGAAGATGCAGTTTGCTTGTAGTAAGGTCCGATTGTGATTACCAACATTTCACATATTATCTGAGTTGTTTATGCATTGTCATGACCTGACACCCGAGAGACCTTGGGGTGATTTTCAGTAATTTATTGTTGAAAATAACCTTTCAAGAGAGATAGAATATTGCATTCTGTCTAAGTTGTTGCTGTGCAGAAAACACCATCAACAAGTGGTAGGGTTAAGATGGATAGATGGAAATGTGATATGAAGGGTATGGGAGATGAGACAACTTGCCCCCAAGTGTCAGTCCACATAGATAATTTCTTACACATGACGCTTGTTTGCCAATTTTTCATCATGGTACTTATCCAAAGCGCCATAAGAATGGTTTTCACTATTGGACGAAATTTTTCTCTTGAATTTTTTCTTTTTTCTTTTTTTGGATGGCCTTGATGCTTTAGATGATCACTGATTGTGTTGAATCCATTGATGGTGTTGATGTAGAGATTGATGCCATGGTATGCCAATAATGACCTTGATGAAGTAGTTGCCTTGTCAGGATCATAACACTTGCATACAATTGATTGATGTCATTGTGATCTTTGTTGACACTAGAGTTGGCCTTATCAAAATACGCACATTGCAATAGAGTGCCATGGGAGTCCTTATAATAAAGAGTTGCTACCAAGATGCGACATATTTGTGACGTAGTATTTTTAGACTTTAGGTGATATGTAAGATTATGACAGATGATGGTAGACGTGTTTGGCAATTTAGATGTAGGAATTTTTATTTTCCAAACTTGGGGTGATAGATGATGGAGACTAGGTTTTAGATTGGGATAATGTTTGGAACCATGACTTTTATATGCCTTGTATGATGACCATTTTGAAGGAGGTGGACATTTATTATATGTGGAAGTCCTCTTTTCTTGTGGCTCCACATTTGGATTGACTTTTACTTTTGAACTATTTTCTTTGCTTGATCCATTTTTCTTTGGGATCCATTTTAACTTTATTTGTCCACTTGGATTTTTGATTGATTCAATGGCCTTTGATATTTGATTTTGAACTTTGAATTTGTAAGACTTTTGTTTTTCTTGGTTCCAAATGGAAGTTTTATTCATGTTGGAATGGAAATTTATGGTATGGATGGAAGGAGTGTTGGCAACAACCTTATGATAAGAACTACTCATGGCCTCCATTTTGATGTTTGTATTAGATAAAGTTTCCCCCAATATCAAGGAGGTACCATTAACATCATTAGATTTACTGACTGAAGGATAACCAAGACCTTAATGTCTAGGATTTGCTTGAAACTGTACTGGTTCTAGAATTCCTTGCTCGTGTATGCCTAGTCCTTTTCCTTGATATTGCATGCTCTGACAGATTCTGTTTGTGATGGGGTATTTTTCATTTTGGAAGCAAGATGCTAACCCATCATTGTGTTTGTGGAAACTGTTACTTGGAATCTCCTCATCTACAAGAAAGCCTGATTTGGTAAAAGTGGATGATCCTAGTTGATAGGATGTGTTAGCTTCATTGACATGTTGGATATATTTGGTTTGATTTTGTGACATATTAGATTCAGAGGATTCTATTGGTGCTTCCAAGTCAACGTTGAAACCGTCTTTATGGTCGTTGTCATAGAGTCCAATGAACTTAGCTATAGCTTGATCATGTGCAAATATGTCTAGAGTAGGAGACTCTCGTTCTAGAGGAATATCATCTATGTGTCCAAAGGAGGCAAGTGTCTCATTTTGGGAAATGGATGTGTTTTTTACTTGGATAGGGTCATCTTCAATTTTTTTTATCATGAATAGCATAAAGGTCAAGGAGTGGATCATTTTGGACTTCTTGCTCAATAGTAGTGTCATGATCAAAGACGGGTTTTTCTTGAATGATTTGATTGGGAATGAAATCTTGATCAAGGATAGGTGTACTTTGGATGCCATGATTATCTAGGACTTATTGGATGGACTTAAAGATAGGGTTGTGGAATAGACTACTTTGATCTTGACATGAAGGCGAAGCCATGAAGTCATGCTTTGGACTTTCCATTTGACATGTATGCTTAAGTTTAGTAGATGGTATGTGACTTTGGAGACCATGAATAGATGTATTTTCATGACTATATGTAGATTGAGATGGAGTGGCTTGGAAGGGATTAGTGGATAAAGGACTATGATAGGACATGGAGGATTGGAAGGGTTTAGTGGATGAAGGACTAGGATAGGATGTGGAGGCTTGGAAGGGATTAGTGGAAGGTTGGTTTCCCTTGTCAAGGTTAGGATAAGGGTGATAAGTGGATGTTTGTTGTGGATTAATGACATGGATTATGCTAAAGGACTCATGATAATGAGGGTAGATGGATGGAGGACTAGGACTTATGGATTGTTGGTAGGAAGGGTATGTGGGTAGTTGTCCATGGGTTGACGTTGATTGGCATTTGGATTGGATAAAATGTCTTTTGAAGTCTATGGCCTGTTGGCATTGACCATTACGGAGTAACTGGTATTCAACTTGACTAGCAAGCATATCAAGGTAAATTGCAGACATGGTGGTGAGGTTATGACAAAAGATGGAGTATGACTAAGGTATGTGATATGAAGTCTAAGATATGACAATGCAAAGAGGGTGACTTAAGTCTAAGGTATGCAACTTAAGCTTTTTTTTTTTGGATTTTCTAGGTGCAAAGAAGGAATGAATGCAACTATTTTTTTGGTATTTTCTTGCAAATAAGGTATGTCTATAATGATGCTATCCTAGGATGACAATATCTAAATATGCAAAGGTCTAAGCAAGCTTCTAAGGTAATCAAGTTTGTGAACCTGAGACGAGGTTACCAACTACCTAAAGTCTAATCAAGGCATCAATTTAGTTATGTCAAGGAACCAATGTAGGGCTAGGATCAAAGATAAAGTGGAGTCTCCTAACTAGACTGATGAGCTAGGAGGACTCTCTGTAGGACAAAGGATAAAATGATAAGACTAGGTTTAATGACAGATTTCGTTGACACTATGAGTTTTCTAGAGTATAGATGATGGACCTATCCTAAAGTTTGTAAAAGTGACCTTCCTAGAAGTTTTAATGCAAGGTAATATGTATTCTAAGATGAAACTAAACTTTGGAGTAAGACAACTATGGTAATGACCGAATGAACCTAAAGGATGCAAAATTGAGCAAATCGTTTTAGGTTTTTGTTCAAGGACTGTTTGTGGAAAGACAAATGAAACTGGTATAACCGTGTTGACTGGACAGTGTCTATGCATTCTGGTTTTCTAATAATCAGGAAAATGCGTCGCGGGATTTCACAGATGCGGTTCAAGTTAATAGTTGTGGTTTTCTGGTTAACAATCACGTATCCCTGATAAAGTTTGATGTCTGACTCTGATAGATGTAGTTAACCTTCTAACAAATGCGACTCATAATGATAGTTGCGACTCAGAATATAACATATGCGGTCCTTCGCAAAGCAATTGTGAGCTATCTAGCAGATGCGACTCTACACTAAACAGATGCGACTGCAAATGACATATGCGACTCGAAGTTAGATAGATACGACTACAAATGACAGATGCGACTCAAAGTTAAACTGATGCGACTCTAAAAACCAATTGCGACCTTCTGGTGAACAATTGCGACTCTCTATGTGTTTTTGATGATTTGAGATTTAAAACTAACTCTATTTTTCGTGATCCAATTCTGGCAAACAAGAACAATCATAAGACAAAGTGTTTTCAGTTTGATTTTGGACTCAAAGAACATTTAAGTTGACAACAGACAAGCACATCCTAATAGGCCATAAGGCCTAGGGTTTGTATACTTGGTATAGCCCACCAAAATACCCCAGATTGGTGATAAACACCTTTCCTTCTCGAGAGCAGATAGCTTAGAAATTTGGTGGCATTGGCTCCCCTCCACGGCTCATTAACATCTTTTGAGCACACCAATTTTGAATTCTTTGGGCAATGACCTCCCAAGAACTGTTATCTCTACTCAAGGGGATCAATAGTGAGTGTCTTCGGGCATGATATTGTACCCTGCACTATACTAAGCAACGGCCAATAGAACGGTTGGACACTAAGACAAAAGGTTTTTAATATGGGCATTCCGTTCGTGGGGCATGATCCATGCGGTGAGAGTCCCCTTTCAGATCCATCTCGTCAGAACCATACTCGTGATTCTTGGGATTTCCCCAAGAACCCACTTTTATATACCTGGTGGAAGTCCCTCGGGTTCAGGGTGCTACCGGTCTGAGTCGTCCTGGGGTGAGTATTTTTTCCCACCAGAACAGGCCCAAGTTCTAGAGTTGGTAACCGTTTCTCTTACACCCAGGATCGCACAGATGCACAAGGGGAGAGGATACTTTGATATACCAAATCGTGAGGGTAATTACACAGATGTGCTTTCGCACCAAACACAGTAAACACTTGTTAATTTTAATCCAAATGAAAGATTTGCTACACTACCAAACAATCAGTTTCAAAAGTTTAACTAGGGTCTTCGACATGCGTTATGCAGAAAGATTCATTAGTAGTTTTCAATATTGTCTTCGCCAATCGTCCTGCAAAATCTCGTTAACTCCTCAAGACACACGCTGAAAATAGAAGATTAGTGCAAAAAAAGACTTAAATGAAAACAACAAACTAAAATAGTGATAACTTTCTCAAAACTAAACAAAATTTTAAACAATAGATATCTATGGAAAGCTAAGACATAGACCTTCAAAACCCAAAAACCGTCTTGCAAAATCCTGCAAAACGAAAATGTTATAAACAAAAGAAAAGTCGTGTTTAAACAGTTAAAGCTTAAAAAAATGCGATTACTAAAATGGCCATAACTTTCTCAAATCTTAACAAAATTTTAAACTGTTTGAAGTTCTGGAAAGATGAGAACGAGATCTACAAAACCTAGAAAATGTTTTAAAATATTTTATTTGCCCATGTTTTTGTGCTCAAAAGAAGGTGACAGGATTTCATATCAATTCTTGGCTGTAACCTGCAAAACAACGAAAATAAACAAGAAAACACACAAATTTCTCTACAATTCACGTCGGGTCCACCAAATGTAATGCCAAGAAAGTGCAGAAAGAAAAGAAATCAGAAGCAAACATGCAATCTAAATCTAAATGCAATCTAATGCTAAGCAACAAAGAACAAAGGAAAGTCAAAAACGTAAATAAAACTTGAACAATCTCACCAAATTGCTACGTATTTCCATGATTCATCTCGATTGCCCTTCTCCATTTTGTTGTTGTAGTATAATTTCCCTCAGATTTTTCATAAGTTCGTGCGAGTATAGCCTATGATAGTGATTAGCAAAAACATCGAAGATTGAAGATAAGTGCTCTCAAAAGTCATAAGATTTCACGAGAGAGATATGATTTCGAGAGAGATTGGAATGATGAAGATTAGACCAATTTGTAGAAAATTGATTATTCGAATGACAGGCCAGGATTGAAAGATCAACGAACGGTTGAGATTGACTGATTAGTCATGCATTATGATAACTGTTAGTAGTGACACGAGTGATATAAATTAGAAATAGAATTAAAGAATAAATAAATGATTTAATCTTCAAGTTTGGTATTCGAAAACAGAAGAATTATCTTTGCATGACAAAGATAAAGATGGATTCAAACAACTCTTGTTCGAATGCACGCACAAGGTTTAATTAATTAAATAAGAATATTTAATTAATATGCATGTACACACAATTGAGTTAGCACTGAATGATTGAATGATTTGACGAAAAGATTACTCGAGAAAGCCACTTAGACATTAAATCAAGAGTTAACGAAGCAATTTGAATATATCTTTGAGTCGAGTAAAAGTGAATACTTAGATAACTCACACAATTATCTAAATATAGAGGAATGCGTTAAAATATAATTCATGAATTAAATAATTCATTTAATTCAAGATTTGATATTTGAAGAATAATTAAATAAATAATATTTATTTAATTAAGTGATGAAGGGATTTAAATGAATAATTAAATAAATAAAGAATTTATTTAATTATAGTTGAAATATGATAAAGAGTAAATTAAATAAGAATTTATTTAATTTGACAAGAATGATAAGGTTAATTAGTAACATAATTAAATAAAAAGTGTTTATTTAATTAATCAGATAGAATAAAGAAAAGTGTGAATTAATTAAATAATTAAGATTATTTAATTAATAGAAGAATTAACAGAAGATGAATTAATTAAATAATTAAGATTATTTAATCAATAGAAGAATTAATGTTAAGATGAATTAATTAAATAATTAAGATTATTTAATCAATAAAAGAATTAATGTTAAGATGAATTAATTAAATAATTGAGATTATTTCATCAATAGAAGAATTAATGTTAAGATGAATTAATTAAATAATTAAGATTATTTAATCATGACCATGAAGAATAGGAATTATGAAGAATATTGAAGTCGTAGGCTTAGACCAAATTTTGGTGTCTACAAATGGCATGCAAAAGGTGTCCAAAATATGGTTAGACAAACCATCTTTTGAGCAGGACCTTATTGAAAACACTTTACCAAGATTCTTTGTGGACAATAATGTGGAGTTGGGAAGCTTAAAAAATATTCTCCTAGATGAAATGCTTGAGTGTGTGAAGATAGCTATGGAATCTGTGCCCTCAGAAAGAAAAATAAGAAGAGATAATTTCTCACCTAAAAATGTAGTTTAGGTTATCTCTCTCAAAATTGAAGAAGAGGATGAGTGAATTAAGACAGTGCATCGATTTTGGAAATAACATCTTCAACTACTACTTGAAGTGGCCCCATGTGACAGGGAAGTACAAAGATAAACTTGAGGAAATTGAGAGTGAGTTGGTTAAGATTGGATAGGACTATAGTATGCTCCTGGACTCAAATGGAGAAATGAAGAAGAAGGTTAGCAATTTATAGGTTGAGCACGCAAAATTTCTTCATACTAAGAATGTTCTCACTGACACATTCTAGAAGGTTAATGATATAACTGAAGGTAGAATAGGGGTATGTGCAAGATCATGATGGGCCAAAAAGTGGCAATATGATGCGTATGTGGCTGATGACTTTTTTTAACCCAAAATTGACAAAATGAAAAGGGTTTTTAAAGGAAATTTTCAACTTTCCAAAAATATAAATTATGCTTTACTTTGAATTTAATAAGTAATTATTATCCATTTTCTATTCAAATTATGACTAAGTCCTGATTGATAGATTGATTGAAAACATCTATAGCTTTCAAATGATATCACATTTTTTGAATCCAAAACATGCATCACATTCTATGCTTTGCATACTATAGGATTAAAAAGAAAAATTGAATTTCATGAAGTTTTTACCAAGTTAAGGTGGTCGGACATACGAGTTTTTATATTTTTAAAATTTGTAATAAAAATTCATAATTAATTATTTACTTGGAAAAAAATTACAAAAAAATATGCATCACATCGGGACACGAGTCCTCTACTTATCTCTAAAATCTTATAAAAAATATTATCATTTTATTGTGGTTAGGGTGGTCAGACAGACACCTACTTCTTTTTTTTTCCCTTAAATTTAAGTACTACTGCATTGAAATTTCAAATTTTCACCAAATAGATTTTTTATTTATTTAAACAAACCTAGTAGTTTAGAAACTACATTCAATTTTCTACATATTCTATTCTTAGATATTTTTTAAATAATATAGATAACTTATTCAAATTTTTATGTCAAGTTTCCTAACTCTGATTTTTCTATTTTTTTTGCCACTTAAGGGCCTGTTTTTTCCATGATGATCCTGCACATACTCATAGAACAGATGGTTGAGATTCTCAGATCAGGAGAGCAACTGCAACAGGAAATCACTATTCCTAAGCACCTTAATCAAATCATCAATAGGACATGTGAGAACAATAGCCTGATTATTTCCATTGGAATTTCTATGGATTCCTAGAAGAAATTCTTTCTAGAAATGAAAGCTAAATATAAGATAGTCTTCTAAATTTTTTTGCAACAGTTGTAAAATTTTTGAAGAATGAAGTAAAGGTTACTACAGTATTTTAAATAAGTTAAGGAAAGAAGCGTAGAGTGGATGCTATAAATTTTTTTCATTGATGTCAAAGGGGGAGAGAATGGAGTGAAAAATTTCCTGGTATCTTTAGGGGGAGTAGCAATTTTGATATAATACTTTTTGAGTTTTGGGCACTTAGTAATTTTTTCACTAAGCGTTGCCATCAATGCCAAAGGGGGAGATTGTTGGCATATGATGGTTGTGGACATGAATTTTGGCTACCTGTGTTGTCATTGATGGAAACTAAAGTCTTCAGTTTGGTCCACAGTATCAGTTATGATCGTATTGAAAAAAGATCTATGTTTTCAGAGTTTATCGGTTGAACAGGAAACTCAGTTAGTTTGTTGATTCAGTCTCCTCACCGGATCATCATTTGGTTATGTGGATCTGCAAGGAAGGTTTCCCAGCACGCATATTACTCTATTGAAGAAGTTTTGTGGCATTACTGCTATTATTGTTCAAATTAAGAGGTTCGGTGGTATAACTCATTGTCTATTCTTCTCTTGTGGCCGACATGTTCAATATCATGGATCGCGGATGTATATGGATTAAATGTTTTGTTATTTTCTTATGTTCGAACCTTTGTTTGGGTCCCTAATATGAGTTTAGCTGACTTATGTAGGTACGCTCTAAATTGTGATTTATGATTTTGGGCTGACACAAGGAAAGCTATTATATTTTGCTTCAAGCCGACATATAGTGAAATTGATGATAGTGGATATATAAACAAGATTGATATTTCATCTTTGGAATGCAAGAATATGAAAAATGTGTGTATGGAAAGTGTGTATGGTATTTTATGCAAAAAAATTGTATAGTACTGCGAGCCTACATCAAAAAATCATCAAGTGAGTTACTATATGTGTTGCAGGAAGACTTTTGTTGAAGTACAAAATAGAGCATGAAAAGAGTGTGATCGGAGAGTAGATTGTGTGCTTCATTGGAACTAAACTCTGGCATTTGAATATGTTGTCCCATCAGTTCAAATTTTGTAGCAACATTCTATCATATGTATTGTAGGTAGTGAGCCTCTATTTTGTTGAGCAGTGAGCTCTAGGCAGTGAGCCTGAATGCAAGTGCATTCCCCTTTTATCTTTTCTTTTAACAGAGTAAAAAAATTGTGGATTAATCTCCATCGTGGTTTTTCCCCTTATAGGGTTTCCACATAACAATATCTAGTGTTATGGTGTTCATTATTGTGTGCTCATGTTCTTATTTGTCTTATGCTGCTAATACTGCACAAAGTTCTTACATTTCTGTAGATGGTTTTAAATTTAATATGAATAGTAAAATTTTTTGAACACTAATTCACCCCCCCTCTCAGTGTTCCCTGCATCCAACAAAAGGAAAAAAGACAATGGATAATGGTAGATGAATCAATCCACAAGAACGAGGTTGAGCAAGAATCATGTCGCCACTCAACCATGGTTTTCGTTTAGCTTTTTCATTCAAGCAACCAAGCCCCAAATTACACTTGCGAGGTACACATTCTATAGGGACTTGAATGCCTGTTCATTATGCCCACAACCTTTACACCCATAGCCATATTTAGAGGCAAGCTTAAATCTAGGGCCATAACATGCTTGCAAATATTGAGGAGGAGGGTCTTCATAGAGAGCATTGTTCCAACAATTGGGATCACACTCTTCTATGGGATCACCATCATAATTCTTGATAGGACTACCAACATTAGCCTCTTTAATAGAGGAGTGATCATCTTCCCCAAAATGAGGAGGATCGACATTAAGAACATTACAATTCACATTTAAATTCTCCCGTGATACAAAAGAATAACCATCTTTGATAGTGGATGTGGAAGATATTATTGAAAGGACTAAGTGGATCGGGTCAACTTTATATTCTCCACTAAAGGATTATGTAAAGTCTAGAGAACCCCAATCATCAACAAGACATACATTCCCTTGAGAAGAGGTAGAATTAATATTTCTTGCTTCAGAAGGATATTCTTTAGGACATCTTTCTCAAGAGTATCCTGTGTAATAGGTGCTGCAAGAGTAGACATCAACTCACCATTAGCTTTCACCATAGATTATTTTCATTCTACATTTTTCCATCACAATAGATAGTACCATCATCGATGTGATCTTGTATCTCATAATGCAGGCACATACATCACTTGGTATCATGTCTGTTAATTTGATGGTATTGGTAAAATTAATTTTCTTCCTACCAATTAGGGCAGAGCTCGGTAAGGGGTCAAGAATCTAGTAAGGTTATTATATTATCCTTCAATAACTTTTTCAAGATAGAGGAATAAGATTCTGAAAACTTTATGAACTATCTATTATGTTTGAGGCCTTTGTCACTAGATGCGGTGACTAAATTCACAACAGATTTACCCTTTCCAGAGATTGACACAATGGGTCTACCCTTAGGATGGGAATGTGAGGAAGATCCCCCAAACTGGGGAATCATCTACTGGTATTCCCGCAAGGCCACACATAAATGCACCAAAGAAGGGTCCTTCATCAAAGTGAACTCCTGCCATGACCTCTCTAGGTTTCTGATGAAAACCTTTTGCACATATGAGTCAGGAAAAGGGTAAGAGATCTATGAGAATAGTGCTTGATATCGAGAAATGAAGTCAATTATCTTCTTGTGCTCTCCCTGCTTACATCGGACGAGATCTTAAAAGGCCATCTTTGACCTGATGTTCGCTTGGAATTTCCATAGAAATTGATTCACCATCTTATAAAACAAGAATACAAAGTTATTGGGAAAGAAACAGTACCACTCTAGTGTTGCGTCCTTGAGAGATCTAGGAAATAATTTGGTCATCAAGGTGTCATGGTGAAAGAAGTCCATACACATCGTGTTGAATACCAACACATGTGTTTGTGGGTCTCCCTTACCACCATACGTCTCAAATTTAGGAATCTTCATTTCTTGGGGGAAGAAAGTGTTTAGAATTTCTATCAAAAGAGGAGTGTCATGGAAGAAACGTTAAAAGATCACCTGGGAGAGGTTTTCTAGATGATTCTGCATCTAGCCCATATTCTATAGCAAAGCATTCAAAAAGGGTCAGATTATGAAATAGGACTAGTGGAACCACCACCAGAGCCACTAGAGCCACCACCCACCATTCCCCCAAGGCTTCCACCACTAAAGCTAGCATGAACCTAGAGTTACCACTACCAGAATTAGAAGGAATAGTGTTGAAACCAAGAGGGATACTATTTACTTTGACAATCGGAGGTGCCTCAAGCATGGGGGTGGTATTGATAGATGGTCCTGATTCGACCATGCATACCGACGTCATGGGCGTCGAAACTCCTATCTATCTTCTAGAGGTTTTAGGCCCAAAACCTTAGGTAATAATTGATCCAGGGTTGTATGAAGGGAATGTTTCCACTATGTCAATGATGCCTCAGAGAAGCTCCAGGCCCACCCAATCTTTTTCCAATATATGTCTCATTTCATTGACAACCTTAGTGGCCCTATCCATGTTCCGTTCTTTCACCAAATGATTTGTGAGATCTAATAGCCTCCTATCTAGAGCAATGAGATGCTCTGTAGGAATAGTGAGAGCATCATCATTGTCCAAAGGTGGGGCCATAGGAGAGATAGGAGGGGTAGGGGCATGAGTGGTCTCATTAAAGAAACTCATATCTACCTTTAAGACCATCTCCTAGGAGGTTAAACTAGTAGTGAATTTTGAGAAATCCATCCCTAGGTGTCAGTGTCACACACTCCTTCACACAACATAGCTAGAAGTTGTATACTAAGTTACAAATCTCATAAAGTTTCACAATCCTCAAGTCTACAACCCACACAAGATACGAGAGGAGGAATCCCCACACAAGGAAACAGATACTACAATGTTCATGTTAGGTTCACCAAAATGTAGAGGGGGACCGACTGCTCAGGACGCCAAGTCATAGGAGAATCTAGAACAATAGGCTACCCTAATCTACCTCAAGCTAACAAATTTTTTAGGAGAGTTCAAAGTTTAAAGGATAAAAAGGAAGAGCAACCTGGGTTATTGTTGTCCTTCTACAAGCTTGGATGTTTCAAGGAGTCAGGTGAGCAAGTGTTTAGAGTCTAGACTATAACTCAGGTAGCTTATTGCTAAAGGGCTACAATGTAGGACACAAAATTCATGTACAATGGAGTGTAATGCCTCTGCAAATTCTAGAGGCGGGAATCATATTAGGATGACAGTGTGTCATGCAGACTTTCGCACACTGCGCTAGCATCCTAGATAAAACATCCCTCACAAACACACAAAACCACTGCCAAGTGGATATGAAAAGGTGGTGGAAATAGGGATTGCATTATCAGACTTAATTTTCTAAGGTAGGAAATTCAATGTGTATCCACAATGGTCGGCTAGACCTTAGCTTGGACCCAAAACATAACACAAAAATATTCGAACAAACATTCCCTGAACATCTGCACCATTTTTATCAACTAAGTAGGCCCCAAAATATTGATAAATAGTGCAAATGTGGAATTTTCCTAGGTGTGCAAATTCACGCCATTACACTAATACATAGATATTTTTTGGTATTTTATTGAATCTTTTATTTATCATTAATTTTTAACTGGTTCTAACAAAAAATTTAGATCTATAATTTATTATAGCATATAATATTTTTTTATTATTAAATTTGTTATTTTTTTTAGTGTGTTGAATAGATGTCATTATTTCTTCATAATGGGCCTATATTTATTATAGAATTTAATACTAAAAATAATTTATTATATTTTTTTGAAGGATAACATTCAGGGATACACACTTACAAAATAGAAACTTCAAATCACTCTACTTGATTCCCCAAGATGTGAAGTGAAATTTATTTTTTATTAGCATTTTGGTAGGCTTAGAGGAAACTCTTATTAGGGTTTGATGTAAGCTTAGTGGAGTTCTACCTAGGGATATTCAATCTAAATCCATTCAATTGAGCTTAGATTGAACCCCTTAGACTCAAGTCGTGTATTTCTTCTACAAAAAAATGATTTCAAATAAAAATCAAAATGGCTAGAAGTGTGACTCACTAATATAGGGAAGGATTCTAATATAATCTTTGAGGAGAGCTATACACAAAAAAAAAAAAATTTAAAGTTACGATAAAAAGTACACAACAAAAATTATACCATAACAAGGGTTTACATGAGGAAAACCTTTTCAAGAGAAATTTCTCTCCAAAGTATGAACCAATTGTATTATCAACAACAAAGATTAAAATATAAATCAAAGGGACATGCTCTTATAAGAGCATCACCAACAAGTGATACAAGAGCATCTAGTGGTGTAAGGGCAATTCCACATCACTAAAAAATATTGTATTGTTGTTTTGTTTTGTAGTTTTATTTAGTTGTTTTGGGGCCCATGGCGACACATGCAATCTTTGGGATAGTCAAAATTTTGAAACAACCAAAAATAATCACTTGCTATTTTTGGTAAGTCAGCCTATTTAGGTTCCTATGGACATGAAAATTGACCCCAAGGAGTGAAATTGAAAAATAAAATTATTGGTTCAAAATAATCATCTCAAAAGCATGGATGGTTTGGAAGATATTAAATTTATCATCTTGAGGAATTTCTCCAATGAATTTTCAAACTCAAAATTGAGGACCTTAGAGGCTCCAAACTAGGTTGAAAAGTGTTGATCTTATAGATCTGGGGAAAGCATGTTGTAGATATCTTCACAAGATTTCCAATGATATATTACAATTAAAAATCCAATGGTCGGATTAGAAGTTATGACTCTGAGAAGTTGTAACTATATAAAAATAAAAATAAAAATCTTCTAGAGAAGAAAAATGGAAGGTGGAATTTATGGCACCAAAATAAGGTTACACCTTCCAGAATATTCTAAGGCAATTACACTTCTAGGATACAGATGGAGAACAAGGGTTATAGAATAGAGCTCCTAGTAGTACAGATTGGGGTTTTTGACTTGCAGATTTCTACATAATGAGAAGGTCCACGTGGCTATAGTATGTTATTTTTTGAGTATTTCAATTTAACTTCATCAAGATAATAGAAACCAAGTGTTTCTTTCCACATTTTCTATTCTTTTTCTCTTTTTTAGTTTTGTGAGTGGTTTTGTAAGGGGGGTACCCTTCATCAACAAGAAATATATAGAGACCATTTTTAGCAGCATAATAGTACCTAGAAAACTAATTGATATATGAAATCATCAAATGGTAATTCAAAAACCATTATATAAAACCATCCAAAAGTTGTGTCCAAATCCCTAGTTAAAAATCCAACACCCAAATCTCAAAGTGAGTTCACAAATTAAGGATAACATATTCCTTCCACCTATCACAAGATTTCCATACTCCACTCACCAACTTGGGAACTTCATATTGGCTCTACTATCTCCATTCAAATATGTCTTATGGCATGTCATAACATGCATGATAATTTGGTCAATTAGTGTAAATGCCTCTTATATCACTCTTATGTGGCATAGATGTTCCTATGTATTTTAGATGTGGGAGGCCCAAATTTTGGATGCCATAACTCTTAATCTAGTTTAATCTAAGTGGATCCTTTTTTAAATGTAGAGATCAAAGAAATTTAAATCATTTAATTATGAAACTATTTATAGCCCATTTTGATAATTTTTTAGAGAAAAACTAATTTATATAGCCTCAAAATTATAATATTTATGATTTTAACATTAGGATGCAAGGTTGAATCACCTTTCCTAATATATTCAATGTAATACTTAGAAATGGTTAGGTCATGTGGGTATACAATGAAATTGGGAAGGAATAATTCACGATCTCCTCAAATATGGTAAAGATAACTACATGGGATGCAAAGTAGTTTACATAAGTGCAATAGCATAGGATGCAAGGGTGGATCTATCCATATCAATGTAATGGATTTTTTATGGTAAAAATGACATTATAAGGCATAAATGTGTATAAAGGGGGAAGCTATAACCCCACCAATGTAATAAATGACAAGATTAAGCATAATGCATGAGGAAGAATGATGCACATGAATATAAAGATGTATTAGGGAAAAAATAGTATGTAAATGAGAAGATATGATGTCGTTATGATGTGGCAATGATAGTACAAGATATAACTTGGAGGAAAGAATGATGCCCCTAATGTAACTCAACAAATGTATAAATTTAGGCTCATGATAAATGGGTAATAATCTATTCATAATACAATATGGTAGCCTTGATTGGCTCAACAACCATCACATGGAATTATATCTTTCTCTATTTAATTTTTACCTTGGTCTTCAAGGATGATATCAATAAATATGCATAGAACATGGTATGAATGATAAAATTAGGGAACAATAACACTTATGTAGTCGTAGTATACATGCCACTATATAGATAGGGATTGTATATCAATGCAATCCCCCATATGTGTCCTAGGCCAAAATGTTCCTTCAACATAAGAAAATGGCTATAATAAATGCATTGCATATATAAGAATGAAAATTGTATTCATAATAAGGAAACATATACTACTAGATTTGCATATGATCATTCTATCAAAACAACTACCACATTCATAGTATTAGGGAGTGATATCAACAAATTTATAAACTGAGATAAGAATCATTTACTTCTTAACTAGTAACAGAATAAAATTAGATTCCAAATTTGAAATAAAACAAGTAAGAAAAACCTACTTCATCCTTTCTCCTTAGTCTTTTGAAAGTAGGTTGATAACATAAGCAACCAAATTACCTATAATAGTCATGCCCTTTAAAAAAATCAAAGATATCTTATTGAATATGAAAATACAAGTATCTGAGTGATTCATTTACTTATCTAAAAAATATGACACAACTAAACAACATATCATTATTTTCATTATAAAATCTATACCATTTGCTACTTTATCTTGAAATGGAAGAGAGAGAATCATTGGGACGATTTCTACCCTGCCATGAAGTCATAGGCTTCCCCATGCTACCCTATGATGGGAGCCCAACCCGTCACGAAGAGTCTAGCAAGGGCTCCAACATATGAATACACTCAACCCTAGGCTATTTATGCAAATACTTAGGAAGGCGTTAGTGTAAAAACATATTATATCACACATAAGTTCATACTTCATTCTCCCAAGACATTACCTATCTTCGATAATCTAAGAGACCATTCAAGCACATAATTCTAATTTATTATGACATGCAATATGGAAATATATTCATGTGAATCCATAACAAGAGTAAGTCATCCAAGATCACAATTTGAACACAAGAAAGACTTTCTTTATTTATATAATATCAGATTATAAGGATCTTGATCACAAATTTTTTCCTCTTTACTAGGTTGGCTATTCATCATTAGATAGAGGACACTCTTCTGGGTCCTCATCGGAGTCTATTACAACCTTCTTAGAAGATTTAGGATGTGTGTGTAGGCACTCCTTTTCCTCTTTAGTCAAAATGGGTGCATTGGTTCCACACCCCAAAGGCTAATATTGAATTGTTGAAGGTTTCTTAACATTATGCTTGGAATCTTCAATTTTCTTGATCCTCTCTAACTTGAATCGAGCGAGGGCATGTGCCAAAGTCTCATCGTCAGGAATCTCAGGGTGGACCTTTAGTGTTGGGTTCTCTTCAACGGTTTTCTTCTTAGTAGCCCAATTGGTCTTTCCCTTCTTTTTCCTTGATTTTGACCTTCCTATACTTGCATTCAATTCAGGTTCATTAAACTCAAAATTGAATTAAGGGTCAACTAAGGCCTAGAGATGAACCCTAAGCTCTAATAATTAAGTGCACCACCAACATTTTGATTTGATAGTTCAAGGGTGGAATTTCTGATTTAGATCTAGGTAGTTATAATGTGCATATTCTTGTTGGAATATGTTGTCATTGATGTCAAAAGGGGATCAGAGGATAAGTGTGTTGATCCAGTGCAGAAGTGCATATAGCTATCATTGATTTCAAAAGTGAAGATCATGCAAATGGATTTGGCATTCCTGATAGCTTAACTGGTTGTGTGATCAAGTGATGTACTCATATGTGTATGATGTGTTGCAGGTCGAGAATATGCTCCAGTATGTGTTCAGAATGTACTTTGGTATGTTCTCTTCATTTATACTATGTTGATCCTATACTTATGTGGATCTAAAGTATTGCTCAAGGAAATCCATGAGTGATATATATTGGATTACAACTTCAAGACAAATGAAGAGTGAAAGTTAAGTTCATCGATTTGTGAATTGGTCTGGTAGAGTTGTTTATCTATGGACTAGGAGAAATGTGTCTGCTCGGTAGTCCTCCACTGGTTTGTTTTAGGTCTTACAGATTTGGAATAAGGCTCATAGTGGGGTTATCTATATTCCATCAAGATTTTTTGTGGTTTAGTGCTCTGGTATGAAGAATTGAGTGAGCCTCTGGTATGCTATGTTCTAAGTTTGAGTCTCCCATAAGAATAAGTCCAGTAGTTTGCTTCGTATTTCTTTCATATTGAATATATTTGTCTGCAGATTGGAAGTTACTTAGAGGCATGTTTGAAGATGTTATGTTCAAAGTTTGAGCCTCTGGTATGAACATTTGAGTGAGTTATGTTAACCAAAGCAAAAATTTATTTTCCTGGACATGTGGTGATGATAGGGAGAATGTATTCTTTTTTGAATTCCTTTGCATTTATGTTCTTTGGTCTACGTTTCTAGAATTAATTTTTTAATGGTGTTATGTGTCTTCATCTCCAATGGTTCATGATTCAGTGGTTTTCAAGAAGAAATTTGGACCATGAATGAAGACTACTCCTAGAAGGCCTTTGTCGGCAAGACAATGTGGTGTTAGTAAGAGTTTGAGAAATGTCTCTTTGACATTGCAATAACAAGCCTTTGGATATTTTTTGATGAGACCATGTGGTGTCAATATGACCTCTTCAAATGTCTCCTTGACATGGTGAGTGTGATATTGGATGTGGAACCTAGTAAGGTGCACATGAAAGTGAGATCTGGTGTGATAAGGATGACATACAATTAGAATCTGAATAGAACAAAGGCACATGGCAGTGACTTGGATTGATGGAATTGATCATGGTAGGATGTTGATGTGTCTTAATTGGTGTTCCATAGGCACATCCTCAGAATGAAGATGAATGTTCCCCTGATGGAGCAATAAAGTGCTATGTGGACCCAATAGAATAATGTGCATAGTGAAGGAAGACATATGACAATCGACAATTTGTTGTTTTGCATCTTTGTTGCAAAATAACACTTGATCAAAGTGTGAAAGGAGAAGATCAACAACCGATGTTTAAACTTGAAGATTTACAATGGTCTGGTTAGTGTGAACAAGGGTTTCTGGTCGGTGGCTGACATGTTAAAAAGATCAGATTGCCTAACTGACTAACATGTGAACATTTAATGAAGACGACACCAAAAAGGAGACATGGTCGATCAAGATCATATCTAATCAAATGAAAAAATAAAGAAATTAAATGTAGATAACATTTCAAGGTCAGATAGAGAGAGAACTATTTTTGGGAAAACTCTCAACAATAGAAGTTAATGAAAAATTAGCTTGATGCAAAGCAAAAACAACAAAGGAGATATTTGATAGACTCTATCAGATGAGCTAGACGAAAGGTGTAAGGCTTGAGATGAACTGATAGCTTGGAGAAGAAACCCTAATAGATGAGTAACTGGGTTGGACTACTGGATGGTGTGCAAATCTTGAGGTGAGAGATTGTAGATGTATGAAGTTAGGTAGATTGAAGATATCCTGAGTATGGTTGAGAGACTTATGTTGGCAATATGAGTGAGTGGTCTACAAAAATTAGAAGAAGATTGTTAGGGGTCTGCAGTTGTATGTAAAGCTAAATAGAGCTACATCCAGTTGAAGCATGCAACATAGATAAAGTGATAGAAGAGTCTACAAGTAGAGAGAGTTGATTAGAGTAATGAATAACTAAGTTAGTGTAGACATAGTGAGAAGAAGTAACCTAGATTGTAATGCAGATAATCATCTAGGTGAACATATGTGAAAGAGCAGAAGAGAGGAAAGAGATGATTCAAAGATAGAACAGTGAGGGCTCTATGTGTAGAAGAGAGTAGTGTAGAAGGATGTGTTGTTGAGTGAGCAGCTTTAGCAACATAGTCTAAGTTCCAGTAAGTGAAATAGAGTACTGAATGTAATGATGCATTATAGGTTTTGTAGAACCAAATCTATGCATATTTGAAACCATCATCATTGTACTGAGTTGTAGCTCAGCTTAGGGGATATTAGTTTCCTTGAAGTTGTTGCTCCTAAACTAGGGTGTTGTTGCATCCTTGAAGTGGTAGCTTCTAAATCAGGGTGTTCTAGCATCCTTGGATTGTAGCCCTAAAACTTTGTATCAGAGATTTGGATTGTGAGGCTGGATTTGAGCAGTAGACTCAAGCATCATTTCTCACTGTGTTTTTTCCCATCTTGGGTTTTCCATGTACATATGGTGTTATGTGATGTTCCTGTGTGTGTGTGTGTGTGTTTATGTCTCTTCATATTAGTATCTGCACATCAAGAGTTCAAAGAGGTAATTTGCATAATTTTTCTAAGAGAAAAAGTTTTAAGGGATAAATTTTGGTATCTACTGATTCACTCCCCTCTTAGTAGATCATTGTGTTCTAACAATTGGTATTAGAGCAATAGGTTCCCTAGGAGAAGCTTAATCAGCTCAGGTAGATCTTGGTGTGTGAACACAATATGGCTAATGAGGAAAGATTTTCTGTAGGAGTACCTCTCTTTAATGGATCAAATTATATGTGGTGGAGCTTCAAAATGAAGTTGCATTTAGGATCCATAGGGTTTGATGTATGGTTGTTAGTGTAGACACGTCAAATTGACATAATGCATTCAACTAGGTCATATTCATCCATTCGGAAAATAAATCAAGTTTATTTATCAATCTCCTAAAGTCATCAGCTTAAATCAAATAAATCAAACTTGATCCTATCATCATCCCTTTAATTAAATAAATCAGGAATTTATTTAATTGAAATCCAATTCATATTTCTCTCTTTGATTTGATTTAAATCCCTAAATCAAGTCAAATTGGTCAAATCATCCTAATCATCATTAATTTAATCTAACCATGATTAAATGCTAATCCTAACCACTTGCATCATCTAGATTTTGCCACTTGTACAAATAAATCAATTTTTTTATTTATTAAAACCCTCATTTTCACTCAACATGACAAGTTGATTTGTCCCTCCAACATAGCATTTATTGCTCATTTTCTTGTCCCCCTCTCTAAATTTATTGCAAAATTTGAATTCAAATTCTCCCTCTCATGGGTACTCTTCCCAAATCTTGCACATGCATCAACCACTCACCACTTGACAAGTGTCTTCCTCTCATTTGTCCAATCTTAGTCCCACATTGGTCCCTCTTCAACTCTTAGCATTTGAAAATCTTTAAATAGAGGCTTCATCCTCAAGCAAAGCCTCCATCATCTCCACAACTTGATGCAAGGTCATTCTCTTTGAGAACTGATCTTGTCCATTTATCATCTCCATATCCATAGCAATTTCATCACTAGCTTATCAATCAAGGATTGGGAAAGGGCTTCTTTCCATAGAAGCACCAATCCACTATAAAATGCTAGTTTGATAATTAGAATAATGCCTTTCTATGTTTTGCTTGTTTCTTTGGCATCATTCTTGTGATTAGATGAATCTTATAGGGGATCTTTTGTTTTCTTTGGTTTACTAACAATACTAAGAGTTTTTGTTTTTGAGCCAATGCAGATTTAGGGTCCTACATATGGTGCTAGAAGGAGGGCTTTTGCCTAGTATTTTGGGTTTACTAAGTTTCAATGATGTTTTTTATGCAAGATATTACATGGTAGTAATATGATGGATGTTGTCTAAATATTCATTGTAACATGATCTATCTCACCATAGACAATACTTCTAGTTCTAAATCATTTAACAAAGTTATCTTATGCTTTGATTTTCTAAGATGGTATCGTAAGTAGAATTGCAGGTTCAAATGATTTGCCATATATTATGGACTGTTCTTTTGTAGCGCAGCCTTTTGAAGCTTATCTTTTCTATATACATTGCTAGACACTTCTATGGTTATACTTGTCAATGTCAACCAAAGAGCATTTATATTTTCAGGCATCCTAGGTTCACAAGCTCTCAATGATTGTCACTTTTGTTCTTTGTATTTACTCTTTCTCAGTAGCTGAGCATTTTCATTTGTGTTGATGATGTTGTTCATGAAATCTATGTAGCAAGTGAAAATCAGCGCACCAAGCGCTGCTAAAGCTTTGAACAATGCTAGATTTATGATAGCCATTTTTGTATTTGATTCCAGCCATAGTTTGGAAAGGTTAAGTGTTGTAGTCCTCATGTCAAAGTAAGTTGTGGTGAGGTCTCTGTAGGTACGAATGAATTTTACTCCTGCAGAGTATAAATTAGACACTACAAGAATCTCCAATTCATCGCATGTAGGTGGAGTTTGCACAAAAGCGTATCCTCTTTCTGTCGAATTGAAAGCTTTAAAGATTAATGGAAACAAGATTCAAGAGGTTCTAAGAGAGCACCAAGAGATTTCGAATAGGGCCAATGTTTAATGATGAAAGAACCTTGCATAGAGCTTTCAATGCCCTTTCAACGAAGGTAAAGTCTGGCAAGGAGGCCTTTCTCGGCCTTATTTTCCTTAGTATAGGCATCTTCTATGGCTGCTACAGGGAAAATAGAGTAGTAGAGCACCGCGAACTATCCTACATCTTGAGCATAAATGGAAACCATTCTTCACAGACATAATGTAGCAGATTGTTGAGCTCTTTTTCCACTTTGTCTTAAGAATCCAACTACATCTCCACTAGTTTCTGCAAGAGGAACAAGGGTCGAGCATTTCTAAATCTCTCATAATTTTATTGTGAGGTATGCTCATGTGGAGACAATAAGATAAGACAAACTCTCCATGACTGAGCAGCTAGAAAGAAACAAGAAAAAGGGAGAATCACTTTCTATGATGACTAACGTGTGCATGCTAGACAGGAAAAAATAAATTGATCCGAAGGTTTGAATAAGAAAAAGATTCATTGTGGAGTAGGTTTTAATAGCCTTCAATCCACCTTGTGCATATCTTGCAAACATCGTATTCCATGAGATCACATTTCTCTAAGGCACTCTGTCAAAAGGTTCACACGCTTTGTCTATGCTCCACCATTAGATTGGCAAACAGTTCACGTGCCTTGTCTCTGCTTCCACATTAGATTGTCAAATAGAGCGAAGGCAGTGAGGATGCTAGCAAACATTAGTAGGCCACGTGAAAGGCTGTGGCGCCCATCCCTCTAGCAACTGCATACTAAATTCTCATTTGAATGGAGTTGAGAGAAAGCCTCCAGGATGATTATTGGCGTGGGCAATGAGGACAGTGCGCAGATCCTGCATTCATTTCTCTCTGTCAGATAATAGTAGAAGTTCCCTTCCTGCATTCATTTCTTTTGATCATTGCACCTACCACTCGCATTTATTCCTCTAGCCATTTTTTTTTTAATATACATGTCTGCTCTGAAAAAATCCTTGATGACAAGCAGTTAATGCTTTAGATACGTGTATGGAACTTTTCTTTACACCCGCCATCTGCATTTGCTTAAAAGTCATCAAATCATTGACTGTTGTTATTGAATGCACATGGTGCCAGTTCAGTGCCAATGAGTTAACTTGATGGCTGTTCTGACATTTTGAAGCTTGCGCGCCATCCACTCATTTTGAAGCTTGCAGAATTTTCAGGCCTATGCTCGTAGGAAAAGAGGAGCAGATTTGATAGGAGAGCCAGAGGTCAAAGCTCATAACTCCATACAGATTATTTGAAACTCGAGAAAATCAAGGCGATGGTCTAGGGGAATCGTGATCAATTGATTAAGGTCTTCGGTGATTGTGGATACGTGGAGTCAGATTTGTCAAAGCTGCCAGCGCATCCTACAATATTTAGAATTTAAAATTTTCAATTCATGTTGATGTTATAGGGATATCTTTATTTCTGCTCATGGGAACTTAAAGCTTTTGCCAGCCATGTACTTTGACTCTTTTTTGTGCAGATTTTTAACTGATGTGTAATCCTTCTTGAGAGTCAATCACTTCCAAAGGGAGGCTTTGCATTTAATTGTGAAGTGATAATTAGTATAAATTATTTCAAAATTCCAATATCCGCAACTAATATAAGCAATGCCAAAGTCTAAAAATTGAGGAGAAAAGATACATTTAAGAGATCATCAATGAAGTAACCTTTATTTTTAATGATTTAGCTAATTCTATGTGAAAGTATTCATTATGTTTGCAATTATATTATCATGGAAATATCATACTTCTTATAACTTTGTACTATTTGTAGGAGAGGTGAGCATAAGGAGGGTTGGCATTGAAATAGGACATTGAGCTCAAGCAAAAGCAAGCAAGATTAGAAAGTGAAGAAAATCGGACATTGAACTTTAAAAATCACAAAAGCATTTCTCAATGCTTATTGAAACAACCTAGAGCGTCCATTTATTGCTTAAATTTTTTGTTTTAGACCAACTAAATCACTGATTTGATCTTTTCAAAGTTGGATTAAAATTGAACCTTAGAAACTAACTAGATTTCAATTTGGGCTAGAATTGAACAATCAAAACTCACACTTCATCTTGGTGCTTAAAAAAAACTCACAATTGCTTTGGAAGGATAAAATGAATGTGTTTTTTCTTTTTTTTGTGGTTACTTACTTAAACTAAAGTCATTGAAAAGGATGTATGCACTTCTCTCGCGCTTCCAAGTGATCTTGAGAATCAAAAGGCCTTTTTGGTGATTTTGGCGTAAGATAAAGTGATCACCTACACACTTTTATTTGGGTTTAAAATTGAACAAAACACTTTGCGAGTGTGAGTTAGGTATATTGCGTGTGTTCTCCCTTTGTTTCTAAACAAAGGTTGATTGAACCACGAATGTGCTTGCTCGCTATTGTTTACCTTTAGAGGGGCCTACCTAAGAGACACATCCGAAAGGAGAACTCGAAGGTGACTCCAACTGGTTTTTCATTCAGGCCGGTATACAAATGGATAAGACTAAACTGTCAAGTCCTCATGGTATGGAAGCCCTTGGCAGTACAGTATGCTTTGAGGAGGCGGTACTCTCACCGAAATGCATGAAATGTATAAGAGCCCCTAGTAGGATTGATTAAAGCCTTTGACGGCTTGTTGGATGCTATAAAGGTGCCATGTCCACGATAATACGGTAGAAATGGCTAAGAACTTCTTTTCAGCATCCGTAGTCCACATCCGACTAAGGTTTTATCCAGTGGTGCGACTGAACTTGAATTACAGGAAGTTACTTACCATGTCAATCTTGGATTTGAAATATAAGAGTTAAGACTTTAGTGCTTGTATGCCTTTATAATTTTCCCTTGGTTGCATGTAGGTATCCTCTTCTACTACGAAGGCATGAGGCAGCCCACCAGGGCATTACCAATTGAGCTAGGATAGGCCCCATTGCTTGTTTTGAGAAACCACCGGTCGTTTGCTCGAAAACATTAGAAAACAACATTGACATCATCATCATTCCCCACCGGCCCTTAGCAGTTAGAGCAAATACCTTTTGAAAAAACCTAGAACTATTGCTTACCCTAGGGATTATGTCCTTAGAGGTTTCTAAGTAATTGGGTGTACATCTTAATTTTCTCTTACAAAGGTCAACATTAGGCAACCCTTGTCCTGATTTCTTGGAACTTCCACATAGCACTTTGTGGGACCAAAAGAAGTTGTGACATTGGAAATTTAGTTTGAAACCTAATAAAGAAGTGTGTTTGTGGTAAAAGTACTCATTAGCAAAGATAACAAATTGGACCCTACACATGCTTGAGTATGTGGATAGTATTCGGTGCTACAGTTTCTCTTAGAGAAAGTGTGTTCTTCAATACAGCCTTGGCCCTGTAAGCGAGATCTCTCTAAGTCTCTTAGGATCAAATCAAACACTTCATCCATCTCAAACACTTATCAAAATCCATCCCACCAAACAACTTTAGAGCTTTTAAAACATCATTCTAGACTTGGGTAAATCATCAAAGCCAAAATCACCTTGTTTAGTTAGGTGTGTGGGAATGCATCCTTTCTCATACATTTAATTGAATTAGCAATCCTTTGAGAAAATTCATCCTAAGATCACATCCAACATCTTAGGGTTTACAAGTTCATTATCCAAATCCAATCAAACCAATCAAAATCAAGCCCTAACTCTAGCATTGATCCAAAGTCCCTAAACATTCAAACACTCATAACATTCACCCCCTTTCATCATTCATCTCGTCATTAGTCCTAAGAACCTTATAGGTCACTTTTGTAACAAGGTCAAAACACAATGAGAACATGGAATACAAACTTGATCCATACATCTTGAGTAATCCAAATCAATTGAATCTTCAAAGCCTTACAATATTGATTGATTATCAAAACTCACACTTATACAATCCATACATGGGACAATTACCTTTGACAAATGTCAATAGAACAACAAGTGTGAGTATGCCCAAATCAAAGATTGGAGCACATTTCCCGATGGGAGATTTAAATCCAAACCTACAAATCCATCAACCAAACAATCAATGCATGAGCCTTCAAACAAACATCATCCCACCAAATCCCTACATGCCAAAGTAGAATGTACCAAGAACAAGTTTTCGAAACATGAATCTGACAAACTTTGGGATGGATACATTTGCAAATCATACGAATATTCCAAACATGAACAATGGTCAATTTCAACCTGTCATGCCAAATCTGAGTGTCATCCCAAATCAAACACAAGTACACACTACAAATCTGCAAGAACAAAAACCAAATCAACTATCTCAAGAGAGTCAAGATCAAAATCAAGAACAAAATTGGCTAGATCAAATTGCTGCACTTTCCAAAATAGTTGAGGCATTGCGCCAAGGGAAATCTCCACCACTATTACCAACATCATTCCTTGGTTTAGGGCTTCCCCCTTTACCTAGCACCAATCACTCCACCCAAATCAATCCACCTAACGTCAATCAAACCATCACGTCAAATCCCTCGAATATACCATCGACATCACATCAATGGATGGTATTTAATCAAACAACAACATTGATCCCAAATCGAAATACGATCTCCCAAGGACCTATCACCTCGATCATTCCAACCATCACTATCCCTTCAATCATTCCAACCACCACTATCATGCCCATCACATCTCAAACACTCACTATCGCTCCAAGTGTATCTCAATCACTTGTCACCGCATCCAACACGATTCCAAATACACCACCACTACCGCCAAAACCAAGTGCAATAAGTCAATATCGTAGCATCACACTAAAAGCACATCAAGCCTACCAATAAGGGCTTCAACAATCTCAAGCTGCCCAAGCCTCTCAAGCTACCCAACCAACATGAGCACAAACACAAAAGATGACAACTATTGAAAACAAGGATCAAGATCAATCCATCACTGAGCACACGTTTACTTCATCCAATGATCAAATCGACATATGTCAAGAGTCACTTTTGAATCACGATCAAAATCCACCAACAAAACTCAACAATGAGCCAATTCAAGAAATATCAACATCACTTGACTCTATGGTCGAAGACATTCACAATCTCTCCACCGCAATTGTTGAAAACAATGATCAAAACCTCTCCATCGAGGAGCACATTGAGGATGCATCTACACAATCCGATGATCAACTCACCATACATCAAGAGCCACTTATTAGTGGTCTCTTTCAAGGAGTGTTAGGATTATTTGATCCAATTGACATAATGCACAATCAGTTCACCTATGATCATATTGAAAATGTCTCTACATTGCCTTACGAGTTAGAGGATATATCTCAATAATTTATTCCAAAGCATGATCAAAATCTTTCACCAAAGTCTAGCAATGGTCCTTTTCAAAACATGTTGATCCCCTTTGACCGCATGGTTACAGATACTGAAAGAACCCTGAACTCGACACTTGAGGATATTGAACCACTTACCATGTACAATAATGACATCCAAGAACCTTTCATAAGAAATCCATCCTTTGAAATTGGCCCATGTCAAGAACTTGATCCAAGGCATGTCGAAAGCAACTCCGAAATCATTGAAGATCAAGAATTTGTATCTTCAAGATACTACAATAATCTAATGGACACTCTCCTATCTATGGAAGATGATCATATCCATGTAGCACATACTCCTCCATTTACCCATGAGATGCTTTCTTTGGATAAACACGTAGATGATCTTCATCTAGAACAAAATTTTGTTACACACAAAGAGCAGATTATCAACTCCTACAGTCAAACTAAGTTATCAACATCAGGATCAGATATATCCCGAATTCAGATTGAGGACATTAGGTATGCGGATGTCCAACATTATCCGCTCAAGGAAACAAGTCAGATAGAACATGATATTCTAGAGTTAGCAGAGCAGCAAAGAAAAATAACATCATCTATAGTGGTCATTTGTTAGAGCATGTTTACTGAAAAAGATATCTCAAAAGAAGCAGAATCAAGGAATGAAGGTGATACTATCACCATACTGGGGGCAACTAAGTCTCAAGCAAACGTCAACATAGGAAGCACAAAGAATCCTTATGATGAAACTAGTGTCAATACTACAACCAGCCATGTCATGAATCTTCATCCACCCATCACCCCATCCATGAATTGGGACCAACATCAAAAGAAAGAATTGAATCAAAGTATGAAGAATGTTATCAAAGAAAAAGAAGCTGAGAAGCATAATGGACAAATCAAATACAAATGGATACTGAAGAATACAAAGAAAGATCATCCCTATCAAACTCCATCAGTCAAAGAAACTATGGGGAAAAATAAAAAAGGGAAAAGTATCCATCAAAAACGTCCACAAAAGAAAAAGTAGGCTTTTCAAGCGATGTAAAAGGTATATCAAGCAGTTGGTCTTAATTCCATGCACACTTCCGTATCCACCCATCATTGCTCATCTACCCAAGTTTGGAGAGTCAAAGGTTCCAAACTGTCAACCAATCCATCTTTTAGCCCTAAACACACTCCATCCATGCCTCCATGCATAATATCCAATTCTCACATTGACCATGTATTGGCAATGACACTCCATCATAAGGATTCCAAAGGTACTCTATCGCAACGTGCGCACCAAGACAGAGTTAACCCTAGTATCAACGAAGCATATCAGAAATCTCAAAAGTTGTATTCAAGTGCACGTATCTTAGCAAAGCAACTTCTTCAAGCAGGATATCGACGACACATCATGACAGGGGCATCTACATCAGCAACACCTTATGATTTAGCATGAGCTTAAAATCTTTCAGAAAAATACAAAAAAATAAAAAAAAATAAAAATCATGAAAATCCAAAAAAATAAGAAAAAGGATTGAAAATAGTAAAGAAAAAAAATCGTCCTCTAGTGAAAACCGCGTAGGTGCTTTGGAACAGACCATGATGGAAACGGCAAGCAGGCGTCATGAGTAGAATCGACCATCTATGTGCCGCCCGGTGAAAGCATCTCATCCCATCCATAATAAATCAAGCATTCCATCCATCTTATCCATAATAAATCCATCCATCCATGAACCATTTATCCAATCCATTCGCATCTATCTACATCCGTCATCTTAGTTATCTTGTTCCTGATGAAATTTTGGAGCACACTTTATGCATGCTTATGGTAAACATCTTGACATGGGTCATTTTCATTGATCCTATCCTATCCAATGTTATCTGAGCCATGAAGCATTATCCAAATGAGCATTCGTTATTCGAACACCTTATCTTATCACAAGATAATCCATGTCCCTCCATCCATACACTTATCTAAGCATCCACCCATGACACTCCATACATTGCTAGACATTGAGGGCAGATATTTACATCTTGCTTTGAGAATAAAACTTGATCTATATATGCTCCAACTTATGTGGCGATTCAAACATTGACAAACATGAAATAAACTTGGTCAAAGCATTTGTGAGCAAAAGTCCAAATCACTAGCCCATGGAATATTTTGATGAGAAGACATTCCTTATCAAGCTTCATCTTTCATCGAACATAAATCAAAACAATCAATATCAGTCGCATCTAACTTGCACTTCAAACATCACGTTAAATCATTCGAACAACTTTTGCTCCAAATCAAGCTTCATCAAGCATGATCAATCAAATCCAATCAATCCATCATCATCTTGGGGATATCTTTCCCAAATCATTGTGTTGCTTAACACTATCCTTGCATTGTTGTGCATCCTCAACAATGTTATCATCATCAATCCTGAACAATCAATCCTTGCATTGTTGTGCATCGTCAACAATGTTATCATCATCAATCCTGGTCAATCAAATCCTTGAATTGTTGTGTATCCTCAACAATGCTATCATCATCATCATCAATCCATTGATCTGATCAATCAACCTTAGCTTGGTTTTCAAAAAAATCCCAAATAGATCACTGATATTATCACACATATCCATATCCAAATCGTCAAAATCATGTGAAAATCCAAAAACATTCAAAACAAAAACATCAAAACATTGGAATCTCAACTACGTTTCTCTCGAAGCTTAAACGTAGGAAAGGCTCATCTTTGATCAGCCCTAGACATCAAAATCCAAAACATTAAAAAACATCAAAATCCAAAACATTCAAAACATCAAAATCCAAAACATCAAAACATGAAAATCCAAAAAAATTAAAAACATCAAAACCAAAACATTCAAAAGATAGAAAATCCAAAAAAAATTGAAAAATAAAAAATCAAAACATTTGAAAAATCCAAAACCCAAAAAATAGCCTCAAAACATTTCAAAGCATCAAAAACATCCAAATATTTGAAAAAATCCATCCATCTCATCTCGTTTTCACCCACAATAATCAATCATCCATAATAAATTGATCATCATCTTCATCCTTTGGCAACACAAACATAAACAATCATAGCAGGCAGCAAAATCAAGCTTCAATCACAAAATCAAAATCAAAACAGCAAACCGTTAAAACAAAATCAAACTCTTGATCATTTTCAACGTGTCAATCAACTTATATCAACAGCCTATCAATCAACTTATCAAACCATCATCATCCTATACAATGCATGTCCTAGGATATATCGTTCTGACAATGGGCATCATTTTGGATATCACTTGGATTCTTATCCTATCAAAACACATCCCTTTGGCTGAAGGTATGAAGAACATTGGCTTGTTTGTATACTTGATCTTTTCTTTTGATTTATCTTATTGCGCTCATTCCAAGGACCTCTCGATGATATCCAAATGAAGGATTTAGAGAGATAGGAATGGGGCAACGATCATTATCTTTTTGTCTGTTGTGCTTGTTGGACATTCTTGTAAAATAACTTGGTGAATACTTGCTTTGTTAGGTACATCCTAGCAAGTTTCCTGTATGTCAAGTGTGAACAAGAATACTCCTATCTATTTGTTGAGTCAAAGTCCATTGCACTAGGTACAACGCCATCCTGGTTCTTTATACCTTGATGCATCGTACCTACGTGTGTTATCAAACATAAGGTAAGTAGCCCTTTTAAAATCCCAATCCTTGATAAGCAAATCATCATTTATCATCATCATCATCATCATCTGTCATCATCATCATCTCTAATAAAGTCTCGTCAGATCATGGACTTGTGGGATCCTCTTGTCATCATCTTATTTCTGCACTAACATCATCATCACCAATGCATCCATCATGCATCCATTATGCATTCATCTTGCATCCATAAATCATTAGTATTTTGCATATTGTCTCACATGCATAATCATCATAATATAGATTTGTTAGTCTAAGCATCTACATAAATCATCCATTGCATAATCATAGCATATCACATCATCAATCTCATCCATCTCATATCATATCATCATTTAAGTTGTTTAGGATAATATAGATTTGTTATTTTAAACATCTTGAAATCATCCCATTTGCATCATCGTCCATAACCATCCATTTTGAACCTCTTTATCGCGAGATCGACCCTTAAATTGAATCTTTTCGCTCGATCTCTTGAGGGGGAAATGTACCAGTGTACTTTCCGTTGGGGCATCTAAAAAATCAGAAATTTTTTGATTTTGATCGCGGCAAAGTTATTCTTTGAACCAACACAACAAGTACATTGCTTCAAAGAGGGGAAAAATGTAGACATGTCAAATTGACATAATGCATTGAACTAGGTCATATTCATCCATTCGGCAAATAAATCAAGTTTATTTATCAATCTCCTAAAGTCATCAACTTAAATCAAATAAATCAAACTTGATCCTATCATCATCCCTTTAATTAAATAAATCAGGACTTTATTTAATTGAAATCCAATTCATATTTCTCTCTTTGATTTGATTTAAATCCCTAAATCAAGTCAAATTGGTCAAATCATCCTAATCATCATTAATTTAATCTAACCATGATTAAATGCTAATCCTAACCACTTGCATCATCTAAATTTTTCCACTTGCACAAATAAATCAATTTTTTGATTTATTAAAACCCTCATTTTCACTCAACATGACAAGTTGATTTGTCCCTCCAACATAGCATTTATTGCTCATTTTCTTGTCCCCCTCTCTAAATTTATTGCAAAATTTGAATTCAAATTCTCCCTCTCATGGGCACTCTTCCCAAATCTTGCACATGCATCAACCACTCACCACTTGACAAGTGTCTTCCTCTCATTTGTCCAATCTTAGTCCCACATTGGTCCCTCTTCAACGCTTAGCATTTGAAAATCTTTAAATAGAGGCTTCATCCTCAAGCAAAGCCTCCATCATCTCCACAACTTGATGCAAGGTCATTCTCTTTGAGAACTGATCTTGTCCATTTATCATCTCCATATCCATAGCAATTTCATCACTAGCTTATCAATCAAGGATTGGGAAAGGGCTTCTTTCCATAGAAGCACCAATCCACTATAAGATGCTAGTTTGATCATTAGAATAATGCCTTTCTATGTTTTTCTTGTTTCTTTGGAATCATTCTTGTGATTAGATGAATCTTATAGGGGATCTTTTGTTTGCTTTGGTTTACTAACAATACTAAGGGTTTTTGTTTTTGAGCCAATGCAGATTTAGGGTCCTACAGTTAGTAGAATATGGTTATACAACTCCTGCTACACCCCTAAATATTGAGGTTGAAAAGAAGGTGTATGATGACAATGCTAAGGCAATGGATACAATACTTAATAGGTTGTCATGTTCTATATTTGTCAAAGTCATGCACTGCTAGAATGCATAAGAAATATATAACAAGCTGAAAAGGATTAATGGGGAAAGTGATGTTGAGATGCAGTTTGTGATTGAGAGATGTCATAGTGAATCCAAATTTCTTGAGCCAAGTGAAGATTAGAAATATGCAAGGTGGTTCTCAAGTGAAGCTACATCATGAAGTGATGAAGAAGGAACATCCACTTCCAGATTAGAGAAGATTGATGAAGAGGACGTTGAGTTCATCAGAAGATTGAGAAGAGGCTTCAGAAGATACAAAGGTAAGTTACCCACCAAATGGTTTTATTTTGGTAGAATAAATTCCAATGTTGATAGATGCTTTCATAGTAAAAAGGATAGTCATAAGGAAGAAGTGGAAATTAAGGAAAATGATAAGAAGGACCTATAGGTTAGTGAAGAAAAAAAGTCATCTGATGGTTGTGGTAGAGAAGATGATGAATGTGGAAGTTTTCATGGGATTGACACATTTCCAACAACCTCTGATGAAGAGATTGAGAGGTTAGATAACTGTGAAGAAGTTGAAATCTTTGGTGAAGAAGAAGAAGTGGACCTTGAAGTAAAACTCATTTTTTCTCTAAATGAGATTAAAAGTTTGAAGAAGGAGAATGAAGAACAAAAGTTGCATTCTTAGAATGAGATAGATAGATTGAATAAGAGCCTTTTTCTAATTAGATGGTGATCTGCTTGAAGACTCAAGTGGAAGAAGCAAGAAGGGTAGATGATATAGTTAGATCCAAAATATAGTCTAAGTCAAATGAGTGCATGATATTAGAAGAAGAAATAGTGGCCTTGAGAAAAGAATTAGAAAAAGGAAAAGACCAAATTGACAAAGGCTTTAAGTTGAATGGTGGCTTCAGGACACTAAATGAATTTGTGAGATCACAAAATCTATCTAGGCCGAGGTCTAGACCAAGGGTGAAGATTGACCTTGGTGATGAAAAAGGGAAGAGTCCTTCTACCTCAACAAAATGGTTAAAATAGATGAAAGAGGTTGCACAAAGAAAGAGGAAGCCTGCATAAGTTGCTCCGGAGAACGTACCTCTAGAAATGAAAGATCAAACAAAGGCACCACTGGTAAGATGATGAAACCAGATAAGGATATTGTTTCCAAGTTGAAGGATCCTGCAACATATAAGAAGATGGAGAAACCAACTCTTAGAAATTGGAAGAATTGTTAGTATGCAAAGGGAGCTGATGTAGAAAGATTTAGTAGTTTTAGATATACAAAGAAGTCAAATCAAATAAGACCTTCTCATCCATTTCATAAGAATACTATGACCAGGTACTCCCCATGTTTTAATGGTTACTTTCATGCTTGTAATCAGTATGGTCATAGAGTTAGAGATTGTAGAGTTGCACCTAGGAGTACAAAATATGTAAATAGGAATTCATCTACTCCGGTAAGGAATATAAATGTGGTATGCTACAAGTGTGACAACTTGGTTCACATAGCTAAAGACTATAGACTAGATCTTGTGAAAGAGGAAGAATACATAAAGGAATATGTCCTCTAAAGTGAACATTTGTTTGCATGTTGTTGAGAAGAAGGCTAATATATCATAGAAGGTGCACAAGATGATCTGGAGAGAGAAAGACTGGCAGACAGTGCTCCATATGGTTGCTTGTTCCTTACATCACTAAGTTGTAGTGATAGGGAATGATTCCAAGGGGAGATAAATTGATACTTCATTCATCCTTGTAAATGAAGGAGAGATCAAGCCAAAATGAAGATGATGCATGAGCATCTAGAAGATTCAAATCAGTTGGGACAGTGAACATTCAGTTGCAGAGCACCAGAGAGAGCAATTTTGGAGAATACCACATTTTACCACATTTGCATAACAGAAATTGTAGGGCTAGAATTAGCATCTAGGAATAATCATCTTCAACATATCCAAAATTTAGAGCATTTGGTTTCGATTTCAAAGAGATGTCGCTAGCAGAAGAATACCTATTTTTCACAGTGCAGAGCCGACAGTGTTGAGTGAAGTCTAATTGGCTTGCAAAGCAAGTACATGTCTTGTGGAGCTTAAAGGAACATCATTCAATGAATTATAGGACCTGGCTGACCTCCACGGGGATCCACACGATGATCTAAGCATCAACAGAGCAATGCCTTATGTTCAAGTCTGACCTATCTAGGTCTACATGTTACCTGACTTGCCTTTGAAATTAGGCTGAATTGATTATGATTTGAAGGCTTGCAGAGGATACCGATGATGAAATGAAAAATTATGCGAAGACATGAAGAAAATGCATGAGTAGGCTAGTAGAAGTGTATGAAGCAAGTTCTAAGGGGGAGTTGCTATTGGTATCAAATCAGTTTTATACTTGATATAATGCAGTCTTGGATATCATTTGGTACGTAGTGCAAAGTGAACACATTCACAATTGGAATAAAATTGATAATCGGTATCAGGGAATGATATCATTAGTTGGTGTCAAGTAAATAATTCAATTGGCACAAAGCGTGAATAAGAAAATCTACAATTGATATCATATTTGATTGGAGAAGAGCATTAAAAGGTTGAATGCAGCAGTTGGCTCGAGAGAAAAAGTTGTTTTCAATTGGTATCAGTTCAAGGAGGAGCAAAGTTCCTCTGTCATTGCTAAGAAGATGTGATGGTTGCAACCGTATGGTGACCTAAGAAGAAGAAGAGAAGAAAGAATGATAAAGTGCTCATGGGAATAAGTAAAGTTGAGAGAGGTATCAAATACAAATTGGGAATCAAAGAAATGTTTGCAAATTGATACTAATCCTGGCAATGAAGAGTAAATGCTTATTTATGCAGGAAAAAAGAATGGAGAATAGTCTAAGGAGGAGATGCTATTATGGTCAAGAAATTTTTTAATTGGTACAGATTCAGTGGTGGAGTGTACATTCAGGTACATGTAGAAAATGGAGCAAGCTCTCAAGGGGAGTTGATATAGGCATCAGATCAACATATAATGCAGTTTGGAGTAGTATAAAGGAATCCATGCCCAAATTAGTGCAAAAAGGAGAAAGGCTTTTTGTGTGGAAAAAAAGGAGAATTTGGATCTTGATATGAGACCTGATTCCTATAAGGTATGAATTATAGTATCTTCAATTGTGTCAGAGTGTGTAATGGCACTTCAACAACAATTAGTTAAAGGTATTTAGTTAAGTGTGGTTGGATAACATGGCTTAGCCATTGATGAAATCATTAAGAGCAGTATCTGGGATAAGCACATTAATTGTTATCAATTTGTATTAGTAAAAGGTGGAGAAAATCCTTTTGCCAGTTCAAAGGAGGATATTACAGAAAAACTAAACCCTTTGCACTGCTTGTCAAAGGGGGAGAAGGTGTAAGATTTTTAGAATACTTTTAGGAGTGAGCCCTTTGCCATTGATGTCAAAGGGGGAGAAAGTATAAAAATGCTCAAAGAGGAGCATTAGTGAAAGAAGCAACATAAGTAGAGGTAAAGATGATACTAGTACAAATGTTGAATTGACCAATGGGTATCTTTGAGCATTCAATTTTTTCCATCAATGACAAAGGGGGAGATTGTTGGAATATGTTGTCATTGATGCCAAAAGGGGATCATAGGAGAAGTGTGTTGATCTAGTGCAAAAGTGCATATAGCTGTCATTGATGTCAAAGGTGAAGATCATGCAAATGGCTTTGGAATTCCTAATAGCTTAACTAGTTGTGTGCTCAAGTGATGTACTTGTATGTGTATGATGTGTTGCAGGTCTAGAATATGCTCTGGTATGTGTTCATAATGTACTCCGATATGTGCTTCGAATTTATACTATGTTGATCCTATAGTTATGTGGATTTTAAGTATTGCTCAAGGACATCCATGGGTGATATATCCTAGATTATAGCTTCTGGGCTGATGAAAAGTGAAAGTTAAGTTCACCGGTTTGTGAACTGGTCTGGCAAAGTTGTTTATTTATGGACTGGGAGAAATGTGTCTACTCCATAGTCCTCTGCTAGTATGTTTCAGATCTTGTAGATCTGGAAGAAGGCTCATAGTGGGGTTATCTATGTTCCATCAAGAGTGTTCATGGTTTAGTGCTCCAGTATGAAGAATTGAGTGAGTCTCCGGTATGCTATGTTCCAAGTTTGAGTCTCTGATAATAATAAGTCTAGTATTTTGCTCCGCATTTCTTGCATATTGAATATCTTTGTCTACAGATTGGAAGTTACTTAGAGGCATGTTTGAAGATGGTACATTCCACGTTTGAGCCTTCGGTATGAATATTTGAGTGAGTTATGTTAACCAGAGTGAAAATGGATTTTTTTGGACATCTAGTGATGACAAAGAGAATGTATTTTGTTCCACATTCATTTGCATTTATGTTCTTTGGTATGTGGTTCCGGAATTAAGTTTGTAATGGTGTTATGTGTCTTCATCTGCAATGGTTCATGATTTGGTGGTTCACAAGAAGAATTTGGATTGTGAATGAAGACTGCTCCTAGAAGGCCTTTGTCAGAAAGACAATGTGGTGTTAGTAAGATTTGAGCAATGTCTCTTTGAAATTGCAATAACAAGCCTTTGGAGAATTTTTGATGAGATCATGCGGTGTCTATAGGACCTCTTTAGATGTCTCCTTGACATGGTGAGTGTGATACCGGATGTGGAACCCAGTAAGGTGCACATGGAAGCAAGATCCGGTGTGATGAGGATGATGTACAGTTAGAAGCCGAATAGCACAAAGGAATGTGGCGGTGACTTGGACTGATGGAATTCACCATGGTAGGATGTTGAGGTGTTTTAATTGGTGTGACATAGGCACATCAATAGAATAGAGATGGATGTTCCCTCGACGGAGTGATAAAGTGCTATGTGGACCCAATAGAATAATGTGCATAGTGAAGGCAGACATATGGCAATCAACAATTCATTATTTTGCATCTTTGTTACAAAACAACACTTGATCAAGGCGTGAAAGAAGAAAATCAATGAACGATGTTTAAACGTGAAGATTTACGTAGTCTAGTCAGTGTGAACATGGGTTTCTGGTCGATGGCCGATATGTGAACAAGATTAGATTGCCTAACTAACTGACATGTCAACATTTAAAGAACATGGCACCAAAAAGTAGACATGATGGATCAAGATCATATCTAATCAAATGAACAGATAAAAAAATTAAATGCAGATCATATTTCCAAGTCAGACAGAGAGAACTATTTTTAGGAAAACTCTCAGCGATAGAAGTTAATGAAAAAGTGGCTTGATGTAGAGAAAAAGAAACAAAGGAGATATCTAATAGACTCTATCAGATGAGCTGGATGAATGGTGCAAGGCTCAAGATGAACTAAAAGCTTGGAGGAGAAACCCTAATAGATGAGTAACTAGATTGGACAACTGGATGGTGTGCAAATCTTGAGGTGAGAGATTGTACATGTGTGGAGTTAGGCAGATTGAAGATATCTTGAGTATGGTTGATAGACTTGATGTTGGCAATATGAGTGAGTGGTCTGCAAAAAGTGGAAGAAGATTGTGAGGGGTTTGTAGTTGTATGTAGAGCTAAATAGAGGTAAATCCAGTTGAAGCATGTAGTAGAGATAAAGTGATAGAAGAGTCTGCAAGTAGAGAGAGTTGAATAGAGTAATGAACAACTAAGTTGTTGTAGATAGAGTGAGAAGTAACCTAGATTTTAATGTTGATAATCATCTAGGTGAGCATACATGGAAGAGAAGAAGAGTAGAAAGAGAAGATTCAGAGATAGAACAGTGAGGGTTCTATGTGCAGAAGAGAGTAGTGTAGAAGTATGTGTTGTTGAGTGAATAACTTCAGCAACAGAGTGTGAGTTACAGTAAGTGCAATAGAGTACTAAATGTAATGATGCATTATAGGTTTTGTAGAACCAAGTCTATGCATATTTGAAACTATCATAATTGTACTGAGTTGTAGCTCAACTTAGGGGATAGTAGTCTCCTTGGATTTGTTGCTCCTAAACTAGGTTGTTGTTGCATCATTGAAGTGGTAGCTTCTAATTCAGGGTGTTCTAGCATCCTTGGGTTGTAGCCCCAAAACTTTGTATTAGAGATTTGGATTTTGAGGCTAGATTTGAGTAGTAGACTCAAGCAACATTTCTCACTGTGGTTTTTCCCATCTTGGGTTTTCCATGTACATATGGTGTTATGTGATGTTCTTGTGTGTGTGTGTGTTTATGTCTCTTCATATTAGTATCTGCACATTAAGAGTTCAAAGAAGTAATCTACATAAGTTTTTTAAGAGAAAAAGTTTTAAGAGATAAATTTTGTTATCTACTGATTCACCCCCCTCTCAGTAGATCATTGTGTTCTAACAATTCCACCTCTACTTGTTGCTAGAAATTAGAAACTATTGTGTTAACTACAAACTGGTTTATCACAAGTGACACAACTTATAATTTTCTTATCACATGATTTCCCTTATGTGAAACTCTAAAAGTTTTCCCAGATCATTAGACTAAGAGGACCTCATGACATTATTATGGTTCCATAGGTTTCCAATCTTTCAAATAATGGTTTCAATTTTGTTTTTTGTTTTGTTTTTTTTTCAGATTTGAGTCTTATTGTAATGGATTATATGTAGGCACAGTAAACCACTAGAATAGTCAAGTGAAGGCTCATCTTTGTTTGTTTTTCTAGCTTCATATGACTATTGTATAAGCTTTCCAGCTCTCTCATGGCTGTTGTAGAGTGTACAACACCCTCTTATATCCATTATTTAGTATTTCTACAACAATTTTTTGCATTTTAAGGAAATTTCTTAACTAGTCATGCACAGGTATGCCATTGTGGTTGAAATAATTCATAGTTATCAACAATTTTTATACCCTACCTTAAACTATTGTTTGATACAATTATCATTTGTTTAACACATTTCTTTGCATTTTGAACCAAGTCTAGCCAATAGTGAAAATCAAGCTATTGAACTGCATTCATAACTTGATGGACAAGTTTAAATTCAACATACATGGTAGTTAATAAATCATATAGATCACTTCCACTCTAGATTACTATATTCTAGTCATTGATCATATTTCCCTTGGTTTCCATACTGAACCATGTAAGAAACAACAAGACTCAAACTCATCTAAGTACCTCCACATTCTAAGATATTTCCATATTCCCAAAGAAATGTAGCTTTAACACAGTAGAATCTAGGTCTTGTTGTTACATATGGTACCAGAGCTAATGTAAAAATCCCAAATTCATATACATGTAACATATGCAATGTGTGTGCCATCATCAAAATGAGATGTTGGGTTGAGAATAAATTTTATAGGATTTACATGCTACAATTTATAATTTTCTACCAAGAAATATATTTTTGATAATAATAAAAGAAAGGATGTTTAAAGTTCCCCATAAAATTCAACAAAGTCTCTTGTATTGCAAGTTTTTGTCTCTTCAATTTTGAGTAAAATTAAGTTATCCAAAAAATCGTGGAAGTTTTAGCACTAATAAATTTCTTTAGTGTTGGTTAAAATATGTTTTTCATCTTATTTACTTGATAGAACAACAACAAAATATTGAATCTCACATACTATTCTTACTAGTTCCTCCTTTTCATTCGTCATTTCTTTGAGAGTTATGCCCAACCTTATGATAACTTTGAGAAATATTACTTCTTCATGTTAAATTGTAGTGTGAAAGTTGTTGAAAACAAGGTGAAGGAAAGATACAATATGAACTTATGCAAGTGAATTCAGATCTGAAAATAAAATTAGCAAATCAAATTTAAACATGTGATCAAGTAATATACATCACAATATAAAAATCAATAAAAAATGTGACACCATATTTACGTGGAGAAACCCTTTCAGGAAAATTCTCCACATGAGAAAAGAGGGAAACTATATTATTAATCTTTGAATGAGAGTACACAATAATACACTCTACTATTGATCTTTGATTAACTCGACAACACCTAGTTACCTACAAGAACTTAACATGAAACTATCATCTCATGGTTTCAATTTATAGAAATTGTGGGAGGTAAAACCATAAATGGTAAACCAAAACAAGAGGTACAAAACCACCTACAAAAACACATTCCCCTCTTCATGGGAAATAAAAAGAAATAATAACATATTAAATGGAATTACAAGACTCCCACATGAGCGCCTAGCCCATAGCCTATCCAACTCTTGACTTTTTAGATGCTCCGATGGCCTTTCTAATCCTTAATGGAACACCAATGGACACCTTTTATTCTCCAATCTTGGGCACCTCATGGAAGTCCTTCCAACTTCCAATATGTATGCCTAAGAGAGATGCCTTATCCATTTTTGATGTGCAACCTCCACCAAAACTAAATACTCTCTTTAAAATATAATTACAACATGCCAAAATTTAATGATTTTCTCTCATGTCCCCTAGAACACATTCTAATGAACGCGGAGACATACAAATGACATAGGATTACAAGGGGTCAATGCAAGATCATGATGGGCCAAACAGGGCTCTTATGTGGCAATGAAAATATAGAAATACATAATTAAACAACTTCACATAATAACTTGAATAGTTTATTAACATAATTTCAAAAATATGTAGGAATAAAATTTGTAGAAAATTGAATATAGTTTGTAGGCTACTAGGTGTTTTTTGGAAAAAAGTAATATGATTTGGTAGAAGTTTAAAATTTCAATGTAGTAGTACTTTAAATTTTGAAAAAAAATAAAAAATAGGTGTTTGTTTGGCCACCCTAAGTATGAGAAAAAATAAATATTTTTTTTAATCTTTCAATATAATTAGTTATGAATTTTCTAGTAGGAATTTTTAAAAATATTAAAAACCATTTGTCTGGCCACCCTAAATTGGTCAAAAATTTATGAAATTCAATTTTTTTTAAACTATAATTTTTTAAGAATAGTGTGACACATCTTTTGGATTAAAAAAATGTATAACCATTTAAAAATTATAGGTGTTTTTCAATCAACCTCGGTAAACCCACAAAAGTGGTTTACAATTCCAATGAGGAAGGAAAAGTTGCAAAAAATGACCCATGCAAAAAAAATTGGTTTTTGAGGGTTCAAATAAGCTTTTGGTTTGAGTGAGCCCAAAGGGGGTTCACTAGAACCTTGGTTCGAGTGAACCCATTAAATGCAAGGTCCCACCATTCCCAGGAGAAAACTAAAAGAAAACCTTTGTTCACTCGAACCAAGGTTCGAGTGAACCCCCCTTTTCTGACCTTCTCACCCTTTGGCACCAAAAATCTAGAATTTTTCCCTTCGAAGCTCGGGTTGAGGATGAAAATGGAGGAGACTTCACAACCCAACTATGATGGTAGTCCTCAAATGAGCTATCTAGCGAATATAATTTTAATATGTTTTGGTTTTATTATTAATTTATTTTTTTAGTTTTATTAAACATAGGTTTTTCACCAAAAATCAAGCTGCTCTACTGCATGTGGAAAAATAGTAGATTATCAAATTTTTTTGAAAAATATGAGTGCACTAGATATTGAAGTCCTTGATCCAACAAAAAATTTGAATTTTGACATACAAAAAGTTGTATACGGTCCGCCTATGTCTGAATTGTAATTGGTTTGACTTTGAAACTTGATTAAGGAAAAATATTCAATAAAACACTATAAAACCAATTGGAAGCACTAGATATCATAGTTACAAATCTAAATTAAAAAAAAAAAATTTTATCCTTCATGGAAAAAAAGTTATGTTGTATATAGTGAGCGTCACTCCTTAAAAATGATGTTTACTGAAAAAAACTAGTTTTCAAAGGAGATGGAAAAAGAACAATCTGATTCCAAAAATTTTGAAAAAATATATTTAGAATCTATAGACAAAATGTCACAAATCACTAGTTTGCATCATCTTCAAATTCCTCACGGTTTAGCTGCTATAGATGCCCAAAAATGAAGATTTAGTTAGAAAAAATTATTTCAGTGTCCAATTTGGCCAAAAATTGTAAACCAGTATTGTGGGATCACCCACCTATCAATCATGAATTTACACATAGTGCATTATAATATCAATAATATCTATTAAATTCAAAATAAAGCATATCTTATATTGGTAGAATGTTAACAATTTGTTGAATAAACCCTTTTCGTTTCATCAAATTCAAATGATAAAAAGTCGTCAACACAAAGGGTGAAGTTCAGAAAATCATTGTGACCCCTATAAACATGTTGGGGCAGTTGACTTTTTTGGTTGGACACCCCCAATCCAAATCCAAAAGCAATCCCAAAGAAAAAATGGAGGGAAAAAAATTATGTGAAAAAAATGGATATCTATTTTTTATGTCTTAAAAATGGATATTTGTTTTGAGAAACAAAGTGGATATCTATTTTTTTAAAAATGGGTACCGACTTTTATGTCTTCGAAACTAACATCCTTTTTGAAAAATAAAATGGATATCCACTTTTTAGAAATGGGTACCCATTCTTATGTCTTCAAAATAGATATCTATTTTGGGCTTTTCAAAATGGATATCCATTTTGACAAAACAGATATCTATTATTGCAAAATGGATATCTATTTTGAAAAGCCCAAAAAACCCTCTTCAGTAAAATGGGCATAAATTTTGTGTTTCTTATCAAAAATTTGATTTTTTATAGGTGTTGGAAAAGTAATTTAGAGATCTACATAATGGAATAGGTAGTGTTTCTATATTATACACAAAAATAATTATAATAATTTGAACTTAATTTTTGAAATATCAAGTGCTCACTAATTTCACATACAAAGTCCTTTTTTCATATTTTTTTGTAACAATCATCTCAAAATACTTGAAACATTAGAGAAGTAATAAATAATGAAATATTTATATTTTGTGTAGTAAGGAGATGAACAAATCTTCATAAATCATCATATCTATTTGTCCCTTACTCTACCTGATGAGGGCCACACCGCACGAAACCTGCACAAATCACAACAATAGATACCAACATGGAAGATGTGAGACATAAAAGAAAAAATCACTTTCAATTATTTTCAAAAAATGAAATTAGAGATTCAAAACTTACATGCTACATCCTCATGGGCTTAATTCATTACATCAAAATCAACTCTCAAAACAAAATATATTATTCGGAGCCACATTCTACACTAATGGAGCCACCCTCTACAAATCCCACCTAATCCTTTTTATTTTACCCCAATAACTGCCCTAGAATGTTCTAGAAAGTTCAACTTTCCCTTTTGTTTTTGCACCAAAAGCCTCGTCGATTGATTTCTTGCCTAGGAGAAAATTTTGATGAAATTCACTTTTTAGAAGAGCAACTTCGTGGGGCCATAACTTTTGATCCAGGTGTCTGATTTGCTATTATTTCATATCGCTAGAAAGCTCTCAATGAGATCTACAATGCATGAATGCACCACAGGTTGGTTCGTCGACTTTTTGAGCTGTTTTGGGGCCTCTACAATCTTCATATCTGAAATTGAAGTTGCATTGGAGAAATTTCTCAGGACGAAAACTTTAATATTTCCCAAACCATGTAGGGTATTGAGGTGATTCTTTTGTGAATGGAATTTTTTTTCAGTTTTGCTCCTTGGGGTAAATTTTCAAGTCCATACGAACCCGTTTAGGCTGAATTACTAAAAATAGTAAGCGACTCTTTTTTGCTATTTTTGACTTCTAACTGTTTTACACCCCTTAAATGCCATCATGGGACTCAAAACAACTAAAGAAAATAAAGATTTTTTTTTTTTTTGGGTGATGCAAGATTGCCCTACATCAGTTGATGCTCCTGCATCAGACACCCAAGGTAATTTGAAAAGTGACCCTATCATTTCTTAGGAGTTAGAGGGAAACCAAGAAAGTTAACATTAGCCTCAAACAACCATGATGAATATTCAACATGTCTTCCTCTCCATTTCACCAAGTACTCTGCATATTGCTTGTTCTTGTGCTTCTACCCACATGACTATCCAAAATTTCTTCTATCTCCTCCTTTTCTGAAGTATGTGCTAGAATATTCCACTGTGCTTCTATTATTTCTTCATCAATTCTTCCTTCATGATATTCTATTAAATATGAAATGCTAAACATAGGTGAAATTGTTGGACTCAAGGAACACTGAGAGGGGGGGTGAATTAGTGTTTAACAATATTTAAATTACAATCCATATCTTAAACCGTTTACAACATTTAAACAAAAGTAAAGATTCAATCACATGAAGGAAACAATCATAACACCAAGATTTTTATGTGGAAACCTTGTTAGGGGAAAAACCACGGTGGAGGTTAATCCACAATTTATACTTTGTTAAAAGTATGAAGAAAAAGGGGAATGCATATGCATTCAGGCACACTGCCTAGAGCTCACTGCTCAAAATTAGGAAGGCTCACTACCTTACAACATATTTGGATTAAAAAAAAGAGTTGAAATGAGAAAGTAGCATCTACAAATGCCTGGTTTCAATTTTGGTGAGGCTCATAGATCAGATTCTAGACCTTCTGTCTGATGTTGCACTTCACTCTGCTCTGCCTTAATTCACTTCACAACAATCCTCTTCTGCACAAGTAAAACTATGCATAATTTCTCAACAACCCTTCTTCTATTCACACACTTCAAACATACACACTCTCGCTCTGCAAAATGAATTAGCCGATCTCTTATATATATCCTCTATCAAATATTTAGTCGCTTCATGTTGGCTTCAACAAAATAAAAATATTTTCCAATAGTCAGCTCAATCCACATTTAATATTCGATGCGTACCCATCAAAGTCGGCTACGAAATAGCTAGGACCCAAAAAATAATTTTCAAGAATAGGATACCTTAATTAATTATACCTTGGATATTCGCAATATGCCATATTCACTAAGTCGGTCACCGTGAGCTAATAAACAAAAAATAATCCTCCCGGATCTCCTAACTTATACATCAATTAATGCAACATCAAAAAACTTAACAATAATATAATATAGATACCTAAAAAACTTCCCCGAGATCCGAAACTCAAGATGATAATCTAGTGAAGCATATAGATCGACATACTAATCGGATACCCTGTTCTTCATTCTCTCTTCTGATAATACTCTATTCTTTACTCTGCCTGCCGGTATGAACAAATCCCGATCTGCAAACCAGAATAATGACTTAGGTTGCCATCAATGACAACACTAGAAGCCACATGCCAACAATCTCCCCCTTTGGCATTGATGGCAACACTTAGTGAAAAATTACTAAGTGTTGGAACCAATATGATTATGTTGCTAGAGTTCAAAATTTCAAAACACAACTCCCCCTTAGAATGATAAGGAATTTTTCACTGCTCTCTCTCCCCCTTTGTCATCAATGAAAAAAATATTTTGGATCTCCCCCCTTGTTAATTCAAAAATTGGATCAACATTTGAAGAAATAAAACTGCTATTCGAGTCAGAAAATTATCTTATACTTATCTTTCATTTTCAGAAGAAATTTCCTCTAAGCTTCTACTGAAATCCCAATGATTAAGATCAAGCTATTGTTTTCAGATGTCTGGTTGATAATTTGGATGAGAGATTCTAGAATTGTGATTTCCTCTTCTAATTTCTCTCCTTTCCTCAGAACCTCAATTAATTGCTCTAGTCTGCATTCGGTTAAATCCTTCACTTTCCAAAAGGTGTCCACAAGGTTGTTTCTGGTGAATTGGAATTTTGTATGCTTAGACTACAACTCATGAATCCTTTTCTTGACTGCACCATCCTGATCTTGAAACATGTTATAATCCTGACCAATCTTGTTCAGCTCAGTTTCAATCTGCTCCAACTTATATTTGTATCTCCCAACTGCATGAGGCCAATGAAGACAATAGTTGTCGATGTTGTTTGTTGTATTTATGCATTTCCTCAACACATTCATTTTCCTTTTGAGTTTGGTAAGAGATAGCTTGAATTGCTCCTTCAGATGTAGAATTATTTCTTCCTCTTTCCTATCCTGGGACTTAGAGACTATGGCTTCCTTAATGCATTCAATCATCTCTTCAGGAAACACATTCTCCAAACTCTCCAAATCAATGTTATTGTGTACAAAATAAGTACTTAGTGTGTTCTCAATCAGGTCCTGCTCATATGAGGGTCTATTAGACCATATGCCAACAATTTTCTGCATCCCATCTTTCTCCTAAACAAGTTGCAGTATCTTTACTTTGGATAAAACACCTTCTTCTTCACTTCCTTCTACCATTACTACATTCGGTTCAACTGATTTTGGTTGTTCCCTTGGACTGTAATCATCAAATTACTCATCTACTATGTCCACAATCACTTGTTCTTTATCTTTTCCTTCATTTTTTTGGAGTCTTGTGTGCCGGAGGAGTGTAATCAACAATCTCTTGTGCTCTTTTCTTCTTCCTCAACATCTCACTGGAAGAGGATCCAACTTCAAGTGCTCTTACTGGAATGGAAATGCTAATTGCTCCAAACTTCCCTAGCAATTATTTAAATAAATTTGCATACTCTTGCTTACAATTTTCCAAAGTATTAGAGTGTTCATAAATATTTTTACAAACTGGTTCGTTCTCTTTCCATACAACATTATTGATTTGTGGCAAGCAATTTAGAAAATACATCACAAGACATATGACCAAGGTACCAAACCTGAAGGGGTAACCTGCCTCCTTTGTTAGTTAAACATTTTCTATCAATTGATCTTTTAGCAATTTGTGTAGGTCAAAATCATGATCCTCCATTATCATTTTATGAGAGATGTAAACTACACCTGCCGAAGTTGTGCCTTCCCTGTTTTTGAAAAATATTTTGTATGAGATTCCATGCACAATGTACCTTGTTATCAAATCTTTGATCATCAAGATTATAAAATCCCTTTGATCTCTAGTTACTCTGGTTAGGGTTTTGACTTCTTTGTTGTAAATCAACTTCTTTTTCAATATATCCCCAACATTACATAATCCAGTTAGATTCCTAATCACCTCTTTCAAAATGAGATAGGGTTTATCCAAAGTTAGAATGTCATCATTCAATCTGTTTAGGATAAACCTAATAATTTCCGCATTATCAAAGTAAGGAAATTCACTCCAAATGTCTAAACTTTTGTGTTTCACACCTTAAAGCCATTTCAATTCATCAGCTGGCAACATATTTCTCACATCCCTAATCTTCTCACTGCTATATTCATCTAAATTCACCATTCCTTTGATTTGCTTCATTTTCCTTTTCGTACCAAACAAGTTTCTACCGAGCACCAAATTAAGTGAGAATTCTATAAGCAACTGAAATACCTAAATAATTCGCCATCGAATTGACTTTACTCCTTCAAAATTCTCCTGTAGAGGTTCTCCTTCTATTCTTCTTCAATGCAAGGTGACAAATGACGGTTCCAAATACCCTTTTATAATTCGCACACCTAACCTTTTTACCACAATAAATTTTTTTCCCTAGGTGTTCTAGATACTCTATTTTCTTAAATAGCAAAAGAAGAATTCATCTGTGGACCTTCTACTTCTCAAATTTCTACACAAGTGATCACTGATACATTTTTAAACTATTAGCACAACTATTGACAATTTCCTGCATTTCGGTGCCAACTATTGACAAGGGGACAAATGATTTTCTTGAAAAACTCCCCCTAGGCCAATGGAATAAGATCAATTTCTGGAGGAATTACCAGAAGAAGATTCTGGTACGAGTTTATTTCCCTCATCAGACTCACTCTTCCTTACCCATTTTTTCTTCATCCAATCTCTTATTTCTTCCACAATCAGTTTCCCTTTTCCTTTATCATCTTTCTGTGAAATTATGCCTTTGTATACCAAACCTCTTCTATCCATGTTTTTGTTCTTGCAAAATCTTGCAATGTGACCAAATTTGTTGCAATTGTAACACACAGGATTTCTTTGTCTAGACCATTCATTCCATTGATTTCCTCTTGATCTACATTGATTAGCAATATGCCCAAATCTTCCATAGGTGTAGCATTAAACATTCCTTACACTGGTAGACATACTTCTGCATTCAATTAACTTATGACCAAACTTATTACAACTAAAACACTGACCATAGAATGATAGACTGCTTGAATTTATTTTACTTCTACACTAAGAAGCCATATGACCAAATTTATTGCAAGCAAGGCAGTGACCATTAAAATTTTGAGCATTGGGTTGTCTTACTGGATACCTTCTGCCTTTGTTGATCTAATTTCTTTGTCTAGAATCCTTATGTTCAAATCTAGATCTTTCTCCCTTCTCATATCCAAGACCTCGCTTGTCATTTGTATCCTTCTATCCTTTAGTCAGCTCATCAAGCTTAGCAAAACTGATCTTAAACTTCTCCTTGTATTCATTTGCAGTAGTGAGTTCATCTTTGAGAATAACTATTTGTCTTTCAAGCTCTTGTTCATTATTTCTAGATTGTTACAGTTCAATCTCCATTTGAATGAATCCATTATTAACTTTGTTGCATTATTCAGATCTTTATTTTAAGGATTGGGCCAGATTCTCCTCATTCTTCTTCCTTTCTTCAATCTCCTTAGTCAGCTTCATCACCATATATTCCATCTCAATATTTAGAGAAGCATTGTCTCTAGCAAGCTTTTCACATTCTTCAATTATTTCTTTTACTGTCTAATTTAGGTGAACATCTTCCAAGAATTTACTTTCTTTCTGCTTCAGCTGATCACATAGTTCCTCCCTCTTTTCTCCTGACTCTTTGATTTTATCCTTCAATGATTGAATGAATTTTTCAGCATCCTCAAGATTTTCTTTTAATTCCATGACTTCTGCTTTAGACTGATCAAGATCATCAAGTTCCACAAAAAGTTGTTGTTGAAGACCACCAGAGTCCATTACATTCCAAGATGCACCTCAATTTGTTAAAATTTTGCAGAGGAACCTTGCTCTTATAGCAATTGTTGGACTCAAGGAACACTGAGAGGGGGGTGAATTAGTGTTCAACAATATTTAAATTACAATCCAGATCTTAAACTGTTTACAACATTTCAATAGAAGTAAAGATGCAAGAACATGAAGGAAACAATCATAACACCAAGATTTTTACATTGAAATCCTGTTAGGGGAAAAAATATGGTGGAGGTTAATCCACAATTTATACTTTGTTAAAAGTATGAATAAAAAGGGGAATGCACATGCATTTAGGCCCACTTCCTAGAGCTCACTGCTCAAAATTAGGAAGGCTCGCTGCCTTACAACATATTTGGATTACAACAAAGAGTTGAATTGAGAAAGTAGCATCTACAAATGTCTAGTTTCAGTTCCAGTGAGGCTCATAGATCAGATTTTGGACCTTCTATCTGATGGTTTACTTCACTCTGCTCTTCCTTAATTTTCTTCACAACAATCCTCTTCTACACAAGTGAAACTGTGCATAATCACTCAACAACCCTTCTTCTATTCGCACACTTTGAACATACACACTCTCGCTCTACAAAATGAATTAACCGATCTCTTATATATATCCGCTATCAAAAATTTAGTCGCTTCATGTCGACTTTAGTAAAATAAAAATATTTTCCAATAGTCGGCTCAATCCACATTTAATATTCGATGTGTACCCATCAAAGTCGGCCACAGAATATCTAGGACCCAAAAACAAATTTTCAACCATAAGATAACTTAATTAATTATACCTCAAATATCTGCGACATGCCATATTCACTAAGTCGACCATCGTGAGCTAATAAATAGAAAATCATCCTGCCAGATCTCCTAACTTATACACTGATTAATGTGATATCACAAAACTTAACAATAAGATAATTTAGATTCTTAACAACCTTCCCTGAGATCCACAACTTAAGATGATAATATGGTGAAGCATACAGATCGACATACTAACTATATACCATGTTCTTCATTCTCTCTTTTGATAATACTCTGTTATTTACTCTGCTTGCTGGTATGAACAAATCTTGATCTGCAGACCATAATAATGACTTAGGTTTCCATCAATGACAACACTAGAAGCCATATGCCAATAGAAATATGAATTTCATCAGGAAACTCTATCTCATATGCATTTCCTGAATCATGCTTCTCTCGGATCTTGCATGGTCCAAACTTCTTCATCTCTAACTTGTTTTATGTACCAACCGGAAAAATTTCCTTTCACAAATGAACCATGACTTCATCTCCTACTTGAAACTCCTTATACCTCCTTTTCTGATATGCCTGAGCCTTATATTGTGAGTTCATCTTACTGATATGTTTCTTCACCTCTTCATGCAAATTATTCATGTTCTTAGAAAAATCTTCAGCCTCAATACTACTCTTCTCCCCCTTATCCATCTTTCTTAGTTCAGAAGTAGTTCTTGGACTACTCCCATACACAATCTGGAATGGTGATTTACCAGTGCTCTTGTTGACAGAATTGTTGTAAGAAAATTTAGTTTGTGGTATAACAAAATCCCATCCCTTAGGATTATTTCCTACTAAGCATCCCAATAGGTTACCCAAACTCCCATTCAACACCTTCGTTTGTCCATTAGTCTATGGATGGTGTGTAGAACTGAAGGTCAAATATTTCTTCAATTTCTTCCATAATGTCCTCTAGAAATAACCAACAAATTTGGTATCTCTATCTGAAACTACACTCTTTGGTAAACCATGTAGTCTCACCACCTCTGAAAAACAACTTTGCAACATGAACAACATCACTGGTCTTATGACATAGAATGAAATGTGCCATCTTTGAAAATCTATCCACCACCACAAATATGGAATCATGCCCTCTTTGTATCCTTGGAAAGCTAAAATCCATGCTAATATCTTTCCATGGCCTCTCGGTACAGGTAATGGCTGATATAATCCAGTATTTTGACTTGCTCCTTTCACCATCTGACATACTCTGCAACTTTGTACAAGCTTCTTCACATCTTGTTGTAACTGTGGCCAATAATAATTCTCACTAACAAGAGCAATGGTCTTATCTCAACTAAAATTTCTAGCCAATCCTCCACTATTCTTCTCCTTGATTATCTATTCTCTCTCATAGAACTCCATGGAATGCACAATTAGCTTCCTGTAAACAACATCCCATCTTGGATTAAGAAATCCAACCATCTTGTCCTATCCAATGTAGTAGGTTCTAAACAAGCCTTCCAAGCTTATGCAAAGTCTAGATCTTCAAGATACAAACTCTTGAGTTCATTGAACCCAACAACCTATGTATTCATCTCTATCAAAAATCCTTCTACTCAAGGCATCTGTAACTCTATTTGAATTTCCACTCCTATGCTTCAAAACAAAGGTATAACTTTTCAAAAACTCAACCCATTTTAAGTGGCTTTGATTTAACTTTCCTTGACCATTGAGATATTGCAAAGCCTAGTGATCAATATATAAAACAAATTCTTTTGGAAACAAATAGTGTCTCCATTTCTTCAAAGCCTAAACTATAGCATAAAACTCCTGATCATAGACAAAATATTTCTTCTTAGCATCATTTAACTTCTCAATAAAATAGGCAACAAGGTTACCTTCTTGACTCAAAACAACTCCTATGGTCGTGCCACTAGCATCACAATCTACTTGAAAGACCTTATTGAAATCTTGAAGTGCCAAAATAGGTTGCTCTGTAACTTTCTTCTTCAACATATCATAACTTTTGGCTGCTCCTATAGTCCACTTAAAATATTTTCTATTCCCTCTCATTGCTTTAGTTAGAGGTGCAAAAATACTACTGAAATTCTTAATAAAATTTCTGTAAAAAACTTGCTAGACCATGAAATGATCTTACCTCTATAACATTCCTCAAGGTAGGAAATTTAATAATAGCTATCGCCTTCTCTGGATCCATTTTAAGACCCTTTGCTAAGACAACAAATCCCAGATATACCAACTCTCTCTTCACAAAACTACATTTCTTCAAATTAATCAACTTCTCCTCCCTTAGCTTCTCAAAAACTCTTCAGATATGCATCAAGTGCTCCTCCAATGTCTTACTGAAAATCAAATTATCATCCAGATAAAAAATAACAAATTTTCCTATTTTTTTTTTCAATACCTCATTCATAAGCCACATAAATGTGCTCAGTGCATTGGTTAGCCCAAAAGGCATAACTAACCACTCGTACGATCCCTCCTTGGTTTTAAAGGTTATCTTCCATTCATCTCCTTCTCTAATCTAGATTTGGCGATATCCACTCTTCAAATCTATCTTTGTGAAGTACTCAGCTCAACTCAAACAATCCATAATTTCATCCATTCTCGACAAGGGAAATCTATACTTGATGGTGATCTTGTTGATGACTCTAGAATCTGTACACATCCGCCATTCACCATCCTTCTTTGGTGCTAGTACTACAGGTACTGCACATGGACTCAAACTCTCTCTAATCAATCCCTTTCACAAAAAATCTTGCACTTGTCTATTCAACTCTTCACTCTTTGCTAGAGTCATACAATGAGCTACCTTATTCAAAAAACTGGCTCTAGGAATCAATTCCATCTAATGACTAATATAAAAATTCTCATAGACCAAAACCCCCAACAAAAAAGAAGAAAGGTGGAGTGGAAAATTCCTAGTCTAAGGTGGTTGTTGGGCTGCATGATTTAAAAAATTTACTACCAAGAAAGACAACAAACTATCAACAAAGAACAAAGATAGCAAGGAGACTCCGTGCTAGGTTGTGATGTTGACTTCAAACAGTGAGGAAAAGAGCACTGAGGATCATCATTCTAAAGGGGATACCATTGTGGCGGCTACTATGGATGTGGGGATGGAGCAAACTAGTGTCAAGAGGTCCCATAGGCTGGCTAAAAGCAAGATGGAGGTGTCGGTGGATGAGATATCCAATAGCTCAAAGGAGACTGGTGACAAAGAGGAGTGTGATAAGGACATTGTCGAGGAAACAAAGGATTTTGTTGAAGGAACCAACCACTTCTTAGATATGAAAAAAATGATCAATATAGACTCCACCCAATCTTTGAACCCAATGGCTAGTGAGTAAGAGACTATTAAGAGGTCTAATGATATGACAAAGGATTTCAACAAGCTGCAGGCATGGGTGGGAAAATTGGAACATAAGTTCAATTGGCTAACTTGATTCACCATTAAGATCATTCACAGGTCTGCTACCACTCTCTCAGAGGTTCTCAAGGAAGAGGTGGAGAAGGAAAAAGTGGGAGAGGGACCTGATTGGGTGGGTGAGGATGTGCTAAATCTTTTCTTTGAGAAGTGGGATGAGAATACTATATAATGTGTGGGCCTCTTTTTTGGGTCGTGGGTTCTTGCTCTGTTGTTGGCTTGTTGTTTTTGTTTCTTTTTTTTTTGTTGTTACTGGTTGTAGACACTGAAATTTGGTCTAAGACAGTGACTTCAATTTCTTCATAATTTGTATTATCATGGTCATGATTAAATAATGTTAATTATTTAATTAATTCAATTTAATATTTATTTATCTATTAATTAAATAACTTTAATTATTTAATTAATTCACATTATCTTTATTCTATCCTAATTAATTAAATAAACGTTCTTTATTTAATTACGTCGCTAGTTAACTTTATCCTCTTTCTTAAATTAAATAAATTCTTATTTAATTTATCCTTATCATATTTTCAACTATAATTAAATAAATACTTTAATTATTCATTTAACCTTTTCTTTACTCAATTAAATAAATCTTATTTATTTAATTAATCCCTAAATATCGAATCTTGAATTAAACAATCATTTAATTCATAAAAGTCTATTTTGAACACATTCTTCTATATTTAGATAATTTTTTAAGTTATCTAATTATTCATTTCCACTTGACTCGAGATCTATTTAAATCAATCAGTTATCTCCTGATTTAATGTCTGAATGTCTTTCATAAGTAAACTCTTTGTCATAACCAGTCAGTTATCTAGTTTTAATTCTTATGCATGTAGACATTTATTAATTAAATATCTTTATTTAATTAATTAATTTATGTGTGCATTCAAACAAATCATTTTATTTATTCCATCTTTATCCTTTTCATGCAATCATTATTCTTCTATTTTTCGAATACTTTCAACTAGAGATTAAATCATTATTTAATCTTATCTCTATTCTTAGGTTTTATCACTCACGTAAGTACTAACACTTATCTCAATGCATGCCAAATCTTTTAATCTGAATCGTCTGTCTATCTTTCGATCTCAGCCTCTCATTTGAACAATCAATTTTCTATAAATTGACCCGAATTTCATCATTTCAGCTCCTCCCAAAATTGTATGACTTTTGGAGCACTTGTTTAATCTTTGATATTTTGCTATAATCACATATATCAAGGCTATACTTGCACACTTACTGAAAAATTTGAGGGAAAGAATACCATCATGGTGAAATGGAGAAGGAAAATTGAGGTCATTCATGGAAGGATGTAGATGTTGGGTGAGATAAAGGTCTATTTTTAACACATTTCTCTATATTTAGATAAATGTTTAATTTATCTAAGTATTCATTTCCACTTCACTCGAGATATATTTAAATCAGTCAGTTATCTCCTGATTTAATTTCTGAGTGTCTTTCACGAATAAACTCTCTATCATAACCAGTCATTCATCTAGTTCTAACTCGTATGCATGTACATGCTTATTAATTATATATCTTTATTTAATTAATTAAATTTTGTGCATGCGTTCAAACAGAATGTTGGTTTTAATCTATCTTTATCTTTGTCATGCAAATATTATTCTTCCATTTTCGAATACCAAACTCGAAGATTAAATCATTATTTAATATTATCTCTATTCTTAGTTTTATCACTCATCGGTACTAATAGTTATCTCAATGCATGTCTAATCCTTTGATCTCAATAATCCGTTTATCTTTCGATCTCGGCCTGTCATTCGAATGATCAATTTTCTATAAATTGATCTATCTTTCATCATTTTACCTCTCCCAAAATCTTGTGACTTTTGGAGCAATTACTTGAAATCTTTGGTGTTTCGTTATTATCATAATCCTTAGGCTATGCTTGCACACACACTGAAAAATATGAGGGAAATTACACTATCTAAGATGAAATGGAGAAGGACAACAGAGGTTATCCATGGAGTTACATCGATCTTTGGTGAGATTGTTTTATGTTTTAGCTTATTTCCCTTGTTCTTTGTTGTTTGAATTTAGATTGCATTAGAGCTTGATTGCATTGTTGTGTGCTTTTAACCTTTCATGTTTTCATGATGTTACATTGGTGAACCCAACGTGAAGACACGTTATTCACAAATCCATAGACATTTTATTCAATTTTTGTAGGTATTGTATGGAACGACACATTTGACAGATGAAAAGATGCAAGCGACATTACGAACCGCATCTACTGAAGAAAATGACACATTTGAAATTTTTTGACGCATCCGTGACTTATCGAACTGCAACTGACTGGTGAAAATTTGTGACGCATCTACCACTCTAAACGATGCATTTGACTAGTGAAATTTATGGGTTCAATTTCCAATTTTTAGTCTTTCATTGTGTTTTTGTTTTAGCTAATTGTTTGGTTTGCAGCATGTGTTTTAGGGAATTAACATAGTGTTTGCAGGACATATCATAGAAGAAAAGTTTTTTGAAATGATTTTTGTAGGACGACCAATGAAGATTAATCTAAAAACTACTGATGAATTTTTCTATAGGACATGTGTCGAAGACTTTATTTTTGAAACAAATTGTTTGATAGATTAGAAAATTTTCATTTGGGTTTAAAATTTACTACTATCTACTGTGTTTGATGCGAAATTACCCTCACGATTCGGTATATCCTAGTATCCTCTCCCCTGCGCATTCATGCGATGCTGTGTGCAAGAGAACCAGCTATCCACTCTAGAAATTGGGCCTGTCTTGGTGGGAAAAATTACTCACCCCAAGATGACTCAGACCGGTCACATGCTGAACCTGAGCAATTTCCAACCGGTATATAAAAGTGGGTTCTTGAGGAAAACTGAAGAATCACGAGTATCATTTGGACGAGAAGGGCAGCAATGGTCTCTCACCACATGGATGATACCCCATGAATGGAATGCACAAATTAAACACCCTTTTTTTTAGTAGCCAAAAACCTTCTATTTACTGGTGTAGTAGGTTGGACCTGTGAGGCTGTCTCACATTTTTACGGTTCATTGTAGAGATGAGAAGTATGCAATGGGAGTTTCATGGGTATTGTAGCTTGGCTGCCCCGAATGAAGTGTTGAGCTGTGGAGGGGAGCCAGTGGGGTCAAGCTACTAGTCATCCACCTTGAATAAGCATAGCTGGGGTAAAGCCCAAGTGAGAACTTAGTAAATATTGTCCTTCATAGCCTTAGGATTGTACTTGTTTTCTGGAAATACATATGTTCATGATCATCAAACTAAAAATACTTTGTCTTCTGATTGTCTTTTTTTGTCAAAAATTGATCAAAAAATAGAGTCAGTTTACACTACAACTCATTAGAAAACTGCAATAGTTCATCAAAAAACTATAATTGTCAAACAAAGTCACAATTGTTCACTAGAGAAATGCATCTGATTAGTAGAGTCACATCTATTTAAACTTGAGTCACATCTATCAAAATAGCTCGCATCTATTAGTATAAAATCATATCTGATATCTTAGTTGCATCTATCATTAACTCTGTTAATGGAAACTTGCAATTGTCATATTCTGTGACGCATCTAAATAGGTGAGTTGCATATGTAGTTTGGAATGACACATATGCCCCTGTCACAAAATTGATCTACTTTTTCCAGTACATAGCCAGAGTCTTGAAAACCACATCTAATCAGTACAGAGTCGCAATTGATACCTTGAGTCGCATCTATTGCAAACAAAACTACATGTGTTTGATACCCAAATCTGAATTTAGTAGAAAAACACAACTAAGAAGAAAAACCCCAATTGTGAAATTATGCAACGCATCTACCTGAGTATCAGAAAACCAAAATTTACTGTCATAGACTGAGAACAAATAGTCAAACTAGTATCTAACTTATCCTTTTTCACTGATTCTTAGATAGAAACTAGAAATTTTGCTAAAAAATTGCATGATTACATCCTTTAGGAATTATTTAGTCATAGCAATAGATACCCTAGTCATACATCTTACTTTCATTTTAGAGGTATTTATTTCCTTTAGAGAGATCATCTTTTGCAAATTTAGGATAGGCACCATTCATGCTTTGGATAAACCCTTGATTCAACAAATGTTGGCATTGAACCTAGTCATCATATCTTTTGTCCTACACATGAATCCTTCCAGCTCATCAATCAAGTTTGGGAGTTCACCTTATCTTTTAGTCCTAGTCCTACGAGGGTTCCTTGTCAAAACTAAATTGAAACCTGGGTTATACTTTAGCTGATAGATAACCTCTTTTAGAATCTTCCAATTTGGTCACCTAGATTTTGCATATTTAGACACTGCCATCCTAGAATAGCATCATTTTAGACATACCTTATTTGCAGAGAAAATACCAAAAAAAATAGTTGCATACATTCATCATTGCACTTTGAGCTTACATTACATGGTTGAAACAAGATCGAAAAGGAAAGAAAGAGAAAAGATGGCTGATCCAAATGAATTCATCAATCCATTCTCATATCCCTTTATAGGGGCAGCTTCATCTAGACCTCACAAGACTTTGTTAGAGAAATTTGTTACTAGAGATACACAAGGACATGTTATAGTGGAAGAACTAGATGCTGCCGCACAAGACCCTGAGTTTGCTTCCTTTATAGATGACTATCTAGCAAATGATCCTCAATGACACTTAGCCAAATTGCTAGCAAAAGGTGCTAAAATACCTCCTAGTTTTGATATTCATACCCTACAAACTACATCTACTCAGGGAACAAACACCACTACCACTAGTGCTACTATACCTCAAGTGACTACTGCTATACCATCTGGAGGACCTACACATAGTGATTCAATAATACACACAACTTCATTTGGTATGCCTACCTCGACACAGGGGATAAATTTTACCATAGGGGCATCATCATCCAATCCCTTCAGTCCTTTTGTTGGGAACAAAATATCTAGAACATCAGCTCCTATACCAGTGTCAATGTCACTAGCACTATTCCATAGACAACAACTATACCTAGTGTTCATGTCGCTAGTACTATACCACATATTGGGGTTTCACAGACAAGAGGAATACCCTCTTTCCAATATGGAAACCAACCCAACACTTCATAGATTTTGAGTCAAAATCCATTTTCACAAACTCCAAATCAAAATCCATTTACACAAATTTTGAATCAAAATCCATTTTCACAGATTCTGAATCAAAACCCATTCACTAACATTCCAAATCCAAACCCATTTTACATACCCACACTTAACCAAAACCCATCAAACAATGTTGGATTCCAAAATACGTACATAAATACAAATAATCCAGCTAACACATCATTAACTCAAGTTGACGTCTTGCAGACACAAATGGATAACATGGCAATGTCTAACAAGAAAACCTTTCCAGCAAAGGATTTATGCCCATTTCCCTTCGATAAATAATTGTACATGACACCTTTCCCTCATGGGTATGTCATACCCAACTTTCCCAAATACAATGGAAAGAGAAATCCAATCGAACACATAAGGGAATTTTCCATGATGTGCATAGATGTCGCCTATGTCCCCACCTATCTTATGAGACTCTTTCCGAGAAGTCTTGTTGGAATTGCACTAGAGTGGTTTTTAGGTCTTGACTATGGCATAAAATCATGGGGCGAATTGGCTAAGAAATTCATTGAAAACTTTAACATTAACCATGAAATAAACATAGAAACCTTGTGTCATATTGCACAAGATGAAGGGGAAACTTTTATCACTTTCTTCCAGAGATGGAGAACCATAGCCAGTCAATGTCCTGTCGAGATACCTGAGAAATAGAAGGTCACTATTTTCCAAGAAAACCTCAACCCAAAATTGAGAAAACTTAAGGGTACATTGTTGCACATCCTTTACATAACTAGTGGAAAAGGAGGTCATACTAGAAAAATATCTCATTGAAAAAGGAGAACTTAAGACACAAACACCCAATAGAAATCAAACTGTGCAAAACACCCCCAATGACAGAAACAAGTTTTGGTCTCGGAATAAAAACGTTACCAATGATGGGGTAGTTGATGCAAAGAATTTACAAGCAGGATTGATCACACTTAGAGGAAATATCCCATCTACTAACACACTCAACGTCGTTAACCAAACCCCCAACACTACCCAAAACACCCAACAACCACAACAACAGAGGCAATTTCCAAAACGTGAGTTTACTCCCCTCGGGGAACCAATTGAGTTAGTCTTCAAACAACTATTGCAACACAATCTGATACATCTTTAGGAGCCAAGACAATATGATCTAGGGAAATTCAAACCATCTTGGTGGGATGATAATTCCTTTTGTGATATCCATTGGACTAAAGGACATAGCCTACAAAATTTTCGTCAACTAAAAAACATCATACACGACTTTGTCGAGAATGAAACTATTCTAAAAGTCAATGGACATAAACTTACATCATGAAACACTAATCACAAGGTCTTTTCGGATCCACTACATGACCACAGGAAAGGAAAATCCCCTAGTTCAGGTAACAAGACCAATACTTCTGCCAACTATGCTAGCGTCAAGCATGATTATAGTGGCCCCATAATAAATCATATCTGAGTCGCCAATGAACATGTCAATACCATTACCATAAATAAAAATCCCAAGTGTGATGTTAACACTTGTTGGACCAAGATCACCATCCAAGGCCCTCCATCACATCAAAAACCACAAAATTCCAAGCCGTAGTATAACTTACTTGATTAGTTGGGGAAGATCCCGACCCAAATATCAATCTGGGAACTATTGTGTATCTCCTCTGAACATTGATCCGTTTTAGATAAGGCTTTACAAACCACGACTGCTCCTAATTATCTTAATGTCAATTTTTTCAAGGAAATGGTGGGCTACTTGACTAATAATCATCATGCCACATTCTTTGAACAAGAATATGCAACTAAAAAGACAAATCATAATGACTCGTTACATCTTTAAGTCCTTGTTGACAAAACCAAAGTTAGACAAGTTCTGGTAGATGGAGGAGCAGGGTTAAATATTTTCACTTTAAAATTGATTAAGGCATTAGGTTTCTCAGAAGCATGTGTAGAAACAACCAAAATCATTGCAATTAAGGCTTATGACAACGAGAAACGAAAATCAAATGGGGTGGTAACACTTCCTATCAAAATTGGTCCTGCAATTATGGAGACAAAATTCCAAGTCTTGGATCTCACCCTTCCATACAATCTTCTACTAGGTAGACCATGGATTCATGCCATGAAGGAAGTCCCTTCCACATATCATCAATGTCTAAAATTCCCTTATAATGGCACTGAAATAACAATAGATGGTGATCCAAATCCATTCCAATATTGCCCTAGTCTACGAGAGACACCTCAATGCCAAGTGCCTATAAACCAAGAAGCATCATCATCCAATTCATCTCATTACATCTATCCATCCACTCTCACTAGAACATCCACTTCCCCTTCATTACCTTCCATTCCTAAGGTCGAGATCCAAGAGGGTTGTGGAGAATATCACATGAAGACATCTTATTGTGTTAGCCATTTGATTCCTCGTAAATCATATGGTTTACCTACAATAGATAGGAGACAATCAGTGGTAACCATACACACTCCTCCCTCAACCTTTACAAAATGGGGATAATTAAGCAAAGAAGCCATACATGCAGAAGATGTGACCAACTGGTTGTATAGAGAAGACCCTGAAGAACCTCCCTCACTTGCTTACATTCCTACAGACCAAAATGGAAAAGGTTTCACAATCATGTAGAGAAAGGGATATAATGGACATAGTGGCTTAGGCTTACATCAAGATGGGAGGATAGAACTAATTATTGTTTCTAAGTGGCCGAAAGGCTTAGGGATTGGGTTTCAACCGATTCAAATTGGAGTTCCTAGTACCACATCACCTTTACTTGAGATAGTAAGTGCTTCAGAAGATATCAAGACATCTGACGAACCATCTGACCAACCCTACTGTGATTCCCCTGACTCAAACGAATATGAGTGGGATTCCCTATCCTCCACCTCTACCATGGACCTTAATAAGCTATTTGGAGAACTTGACTTGATATTGAAATCTTCACCAACTCCATTGAATTCTTGTCCACCAAAGAATATGAAAAAAGAGGAAATATTTAAACATTACTACTAGGAATCTCTTGATCCTACTCTTGGTAACCTGTTGAATCCATTTCAAATAACCAAACCTTTGCATTAGGCCCACATCAGAATCCACCTAGATCCAAGTAAAAGAGAAAAGAGGACTTGGTACAAAACTTTTGTGACTATATGAACAACTCAACTTTTACCTTGACCCTGTTGAACTTTGACAACTTTGATGATGATATGCCCTTATTCTATCCCCATCTCATTGATTGGGACCAACAAGACACACCCATCTTAGACATTTTTGAGAATGATGAAACAATTGTTGAGTTCTTGGGATTATGAGAAGGCATACCTAGTGGTAATCACAAGGCTAGATTTACCATTTATTTTGACAATAAAGAATATTTTAGGGAATCTGTTCAACCCTCCAGTCACAAAAATAAGAAAAAGAATGAAAAAGATAAAAATGATGAGTCTCTAGGTGAAAACCGAAAGGCGCCTTTAGACAATGAAAAAGGAAAAAATAAGGATGCATCCAATGGAAAACACCTCTCTTAGGCACCTAAGTATGGAGGTTTGAACATACTCCCTATTGTATAGGAAAATTCACCCATGCTAGTTGAAGAATTAGTGGAAGTTAACATAGGTACAAAAGAGAATCCTTGATTGGTATATTTTACAATATCATTGACAAAAGAAGAGCAGCCATAAGTCTGCAACTTCTTTACACAAAGATATATTAATTTTTCTTGGTCATATGTAGACATGCCTAGGATGGATCCTAAAATTGTACTACATCATTTTACCTTACAACTAGGTGTAAAACTAGTGAAACAAAAATTGAGGAAAATGCACCCATAGATTGCTTTACTAGTCAAGGCTGAATTGAAGAAACTGTTGGATGTTGGATTCATTAGATCAATTGACTATGCCGGTTGGATTTCTAATCTGGTACCAGTCACAAAACCAACAGGGGGCATCCACATCTACATAGATTTCAGAGATATAAATAAAGCCTATCCTAAGGAGGACTTCCCTCTACCCAACATTGACATGATAGTAGACATGACCGCAGGGTATGAGATGTTATCCCTTATGGATGGATTTTTAGGGTATAATCATATCGGGATTACAATTGAAGACCAACCTAAAACACATTTCACATGTCCTTGGGGAACATATTGCTGGAATGTCATGCTCTTCAGACTCAAAAATGCTGGAGCAACCTATTAGCGAGCTATGACCACTATTTTTCATGACCTTGTACACACTCTTATGGAGGATTATGTCAATGAACTTATTGCTAAATCACTAACAAGGGATGATCATTTATAGGTTTTAGAGATGATGTTTCAAAGGCTAAAAGAGTATAAATTCAGACTAAATCCAAATAAATGTGTGTTTGGAGTGAAATCAGGAAATATTTTGGGTTACATCATCTCCAAAATAGGAATTGAAGTAGATCCGACCAATGTAAAAGCAATAATAGACATGCCTCAACCAACTAATCTCAGTTAGCTAAGGAGATTACAAGGGAGATTGTAATCCATTAGAAGATTCATAGTGTAGTTAGTAGATAAGACACACCCCTTTCAACATTTACTTAGAAAAGGAATACCCCTTTGTATGGATAGGTAAATTCTAGGGAGCCTTCCAACTGATTAAGGATTATCTAGTCACACCACCAGTCTTGATGCCACCTGTTGAGGGATGACCACTGATTCTTTATATTTCAACAACCCATTCATCAATCGGAGCATTGCTTGCACAAAATGATGATGAAGGCCATGAAAGGGTAGTATACTATATCAGTCAGACATTGGTAGGTTATGAGCTCAACTACAATACCATTCAACGTGCTTGTCTTGTAGTAGTATCTGCTACTCAAAAACTAAGGCACTATATGCTAAACCATCAAATAATGCTAGTTGCGAAGATAGATCCTTTAAAATATCTTCTAAGAAAATCAACATTAACAGGGTGACTGGCCAAATGGGTTATGATGCTTAGTGAGTATGATATCCAGTACGTAGAGAAAAAGACTATTAAGGGATGAGTCATTGCTGATCAGTTGACTGATGCACCGATACAAGCAGATCACCCGTTAGTTGTAGATTTTCTTGATGAGTTTATATTCAACATTGACACAAGTACAACATGGAAATTATACTTTGATGGCTCTCATACAAATCATGGCTTAGGGGCTGGAATATTATTCATCACACCATAAGGTGATTCCATTCCTAAGTCATTCAGGATTTCATTTCCGTGTACCAACAACATAACAGAGTATGAGGCTCTAGTGACAGGATTACGCATGACTATCAAATGGAAGATCAAGAACCTACAAGTTTATGGTGATTCTCAACTTGTAATCCAACAAGTAAATGATGATTATGAGACTAAGGATGAAAAGCTTGCTCTGTGAAAACACATGGTAGATGGTTTCAAGGAGTACTTTGACAAGGTTAAGTTTCATCAAATACCTCATGTTCTAAACATGGCAGCAGATGCCATGGCTACTATTGCTTCACTCCTCGACATACCAAGAAACGTGCCTAAGTTCGAGTTTTTGGTAGAACAACTTTTGGTACCTTCCTATGACATCCTAGATTCGAAGATGGTATGTGATATTGTTGGTCCTCATTCCCCATGGTATAAATATATCTATGACTACCTCCATGCCAAAATCATACCCCCTAACCTTTCTAATAATCAACTTAGGACATTCCTTTGCAAGTCATCCAAGTACACCATTAGAGACACCCTGTATAGATGTGCCTTAGACAATACCCTATTGAGATGTCTTGATACTGAAGAAGCACAAGCAACCTTGCATGGGGTACATGAGGGTATATATGGATCCCATTCTAGCAGACCTACCTTAGCTAAAAATATTATGAGACTGGGTTACTATTGGCCTACCATAAAGAAGGACTCATATGTCTTTGTTAAGAAATGCCATCAATGTCATGTACACAGAGACTTGATACATGCACCAGCATAGGAGCTTCATCCCATAATGTCACCATGGCCCTTTTCCCAATGGGGACTCGACCTCATAGGTGAGATACATCCGACATCATCCAACGACCATAATTTCATCATTATTTCCATAGAGTATTTTAGGAAGTGGATTGAGGATATTCCCATGACCTACATCACCAACACATAGATCTCTAAGTTTATCTTGAACTATATCATTTGTCGATATGATGTTCCTCAATCCATTATCACATATAATGGTCGTGGTCATCCATTCAAAACCAAGAAGTTTGTCATCTCTGTGAAGATTTCCATATCCAACATCATTTTTCCACCCCATATTACCCACAAGGTAACAACCAAGCATCAACATCTAATAAAACTATCATCAAAATCCTTAAAAAGACTGTCAATGATGTTGGTTGGGATTGGCATTTACAGCCTAATCCAGCCTTATGGGCTTATTGCAAAAGCATCTGTACTCCCACTGGCACCACGCCATATTCCCTAGTATTTGGTTTTGAGGCCATCTTACCTATTGAAGCCGAGATTCCTTCCCCAAGGGTATCTTTGAAAGGGCACATTGACGATGAAGAGTACCGAGTTCAAGACTGCATGAGCTAGAATTCCTAGATGAACGAAGAAAGAAGGAATTAGATCATCTCCAATCATATCAAAATCATCTTCATCACAGCTACAATAGGAAGGTCTTGAATAGAAACTTTGACATTGGTGACCTAGTCTTAATGGAGAATCCTAAGAATCAAGCTGAAAGAGAAAAACCAAGAAATTTTGAACCTAACTGGTTAGGACCCTACATTATCACATAAGCCTTTGGATTAGGAGTGTATCAACTCTCTACTCCTAAAGGAGAATCACTATCAACACCTATCAATAGTCTTCATCTAAAGAAGTTCTATGCATAGCCTCTGAGAGACTTGTCTTAATTATCAAAAAGACAAAAAAAACAAAAAATAAAAAAAATCGTTACGTAGGTGAAAACTTGTCAAACAACCATTTTGGTAACATAAAAAAAATCAGAAAATCAAGATAATTGTAAAGAAAAATAAGTCATCCAATAGTGAAAACCACTTCGGTGGCACTTTGGATAAGTACCATGGTGAAAACTTGGCAAACATGCACCATGTGTAGTTGAATCTGCTCCTTTGTCTACCATTATTCTAATCTGACTTACCTATACATATCCCTTATCCCTGTACATATCGCTTATCCTTGTACATATTATCTATCCCTGTACATATTATCTATCACTGTACATATCATATCTCCCATTTATCGCTTGTACATACCATTCATAATAAATGGTATTCCTTCCCATAACTTGGAATGATTAACATCAAGTACATTTCATATCCCCTATTCTATCTTATTCATAATCAATCGGTCTTATACTCGACTGGGGGAAAGCATTTTACCTATGTCATATTTGGTTCTTACATTGGCTATCCTGAAGATGCAAAACCATCAAAAATCCAAAAACATTAAAAGATGTCCTGAGAAAATCCAAAAGCATCAAAAAACTTCAAAAAGACAAAAAAATAAAAACATGTCAAAAATCCAAAAATAGAGTCAAGGTCAGTCGCGCTTATCAGTCTTTGTCATTTTTCGAACTACATTTCCTCTATGACTGGATGTAGGCAAGGCCATATGCTAATGTGCTCCTGAGGCATTAGGTTAGTCCTTTTAGGTTTGTATGTATAAAATAATGATTCAATCTATTTGTCTATATGACAAGATCATTGGTCGTGTCGAACTACAAGGTCTTTGTGTTTATAACGTAGGCAAGGCCATTAATCGATGAGCCCTCAAGGCTACACTAGGTCAGTCCATTAGGGTTCATCACATACACTACCACACATGTTAGATATCTTCATACAAATCAAGCTTTTTATAGTCAATCTTGTCAGTCAAAGTCTAGTCGAACTACGAGGTCTCTGCATGTATAACATAGGTAAGGCCATCAATCAATGAGCCCCCGAGGCAGCACTAGGTCAGTCCTTTAGGGTTCGTCATCACACATAGTCAATTGTTAGCACATCATATCAAGTCATACAATCAACAAGATCAACAAGTCAACAATCTCATCAAGTCAAATCAAACAAAATTTCCAAGCTACATCATCAAAACAAATCAACTTATGTTTGCTACAGTATGTATCTTTCCTAAAAATAGACATCATCAAAACAATCAACCTATGTCTTATTCAAGATGAGTCCTTCCTGAATATAGATATCAGAAAACCAATCTATGTCTTATACAGGATGAGTCCTTCCTACATACAGACACTGTCAAACAATTAACAAGGCCTCATATAGGTTATCACATCAACAACATCAGACTCAATGTCTTATACGATACGTGTCTTTCTGAAACTAGGATTTTGTCATGCCTTATACAAATAGTCATAACATTGAAACCAGACTCAACGTCTTATCCGGTATGTGTCTCTCCTAAAATCAAGCTTTATCAACCAATCATCTTATCAATCAAAGCAATCAAACAAATAGATCACATTTTGGAAAATATTTTATTGGATTTTTGACTTTATGGCTTATTTATCTTATCATTTCATTTGACTTTATGATTGGAATCCTGTTACTAGCTTTCTCAAAGATGTCCCATGAAGGATTCAGAGAAGCAACAATGTATTAGTATTCCATTTTCTTTGACTGTTGTTTGTCAACTATCTTTTAACTATGGATTTTGAATCATGTTACTAGTTTCCTCAAGGATCTCATATGAATGATTTAGAGGAGCGATGACATCTCATGACCCATCTTTTATTTGTTTATTGTCTATGATTTGTCTTGACAAAAAGACTGGGGCAATTGTGCCCTTAGTATGAGTTAAGACAATCCTTGTCTACGACTGTCTATTGTTAGCAGGTGGATGACCTTGCACACCTTGATCTATGTCATATCATGTTGTTTCTCTCCATTTGTATTAGTTAACCCCCAATGATGATAAAGTGCAACACCTTTTGTGGTACAACAAAATATCAAAGATTGCTAATACTAACATCAAATTCTTTTCTTATTCATATTTCTTTCCACACTAACATTTCTTCTTTCTTGCATTATAACGGAGTCCTGTGACACAAAAATATAATGCATCCTGCATATGCATTCATGTTAGAAACATCATGTCAATATCATACATTGTACATCATACATATATCTTTCCTTTCGAAAACACAAAAACATAGACATCTATCATATCTAGGAAATCATGGCATAATAGGCATTCATCATCATAGATTACATAACAAAAGCATTACATGTACATAACAGGTGTAAATATATGCATCACATTACATCCATCATTATCAAATGTATAGCATCACATGTAGATAGCATTATACATATAACATCACCTTGCATCTCATAATCATAAATTGCATACATAACATCAACTGATACCATATGAAATCAATGCATACATCATCATATAGAATTAACATCACATCATTGGCTACATAAACACATCATAAAGTAGATATGAACATCCATCACATAGGCATATTATATAGACATAACATGCATAAATAAAAGACTGCATAATCATACATAGAACTGCATATCATGAGAATCACTGCCAATTTTATATATATATATATAGCTAAAAAAGTGTCACATCACATTGTCATGATGTATCAATAAATATGAAGCCTGCAAGCTATATGATCATATTACAATGTCTCAATACATATCAATAAATGTCCCTATCTGGAACTCCCACTGCTCCCATGAGCAGAATGTGAAGGTGAATGATGCTGGGATCCTGATGACCTGTGTGTAGAGGGAGGCATGTCATATGGTCCAGTCTTGTGAGGTCCCTTGACCCCCTCTGTACTCATTGTCCTGCTGTGAGTCTTGCTCTAAGATCTACTGCTACATTCCTGAGAAAAATTGGGAGCCCGTCTCTCAGGAGGAACCTCTACCTCATATAAGTCCTTGTAATATGATGCTCTCTCCATAGCTCTAACTAACTCCTGTGCAAAACTATTCGATGGACCATTGCAAAGAGCTCTGATCTATATAAACCATTGCTTAGTCTCCTATCTTCAAGCTATAGCCTGGTCTCTGTCCATATAAACTCTGTCCCTCTCCATCTATAGGGAATCTTGCTCTAACATCAGTACCCTCATCCTCTCCTCCAGAGATGCTACCTAGGCACACAAATCTACTGTATCCTAATCAACAAGACCTATGTCATCTTTTCAAGGCCTCTCCATCCCATAATCCCCTAGCTCCTCCAAAATCCTATCTCAAAGTTCACACTCCTGATCATCCATCTCCTCCTCCTCCTCATCATCATCCTGGTAGCTGACAAGAAAACCAAGAGGATCTACCTCTGCCTCCTCCCTAGCCATCTCCTCCTCTGCATGCTCCTCTAGAATATCCTCCCCTCCTACATACTCCTCACTACCAACCTCAACATCACCCTCCTCCACACCTCTGCCAACCTCGAGCATGGGAATATCCTCTCCCTCCCTCTCCTCCTCACGGATAGGTGATAAAGGTAGGCCTTTTCCTCTATGACCATGTATCCCACTCCCACCACCTCTCCGACCTCCTCCTCCTCCATCTCCACCATCACCTCTACCACCTCTCCCACCATGACCTCTGCCTCTACCATGTCTTCCTCATGGTCCTATCCTGCACCTCTCCACAGGAGCATCTTGGTCAAGATTTGTCAACGGTACTAGCTTGTGAATGGCCCACTAGTGATCATATGCCTTCGTCATGCCTGGATCTACTGCTCCGCCTCTCCAGCCCCACTATGCTGGCTATAAAACATCAATGTCTACCTCTGTAGTGGAAACTAGAATCTTTTCTCCCCACAATGTCACCTCTTTGGAAGATCTTGCATACTCTGCTCGACCTTGAGGCTCATCCTAAACCTCTCCAAATTGTCTCAATACATGATTTGGGAGGTGCCTCTCAATTATGTGGACATGTGAGACTGTCTGTCCAATAAAATACTGTGTCTTCCAGTAGAATGTCAAATGACCGTCCTCGTCTGGCCATTGTGGGAAATCCATATATGGTCTCCAAATAAGTTGAACCATCATGTCGATGGCATGTCTATAATATCATGTATCACCAACATGATGCTAAGTGTTGGCCCCCACATAACAGAAGGAATACGATGATCCCTAGTGAACCTCTACTATGATAGGAAAATAAAAAATGGCTGTGTTCCCACATCCATACCATCAGGAGCGTGGTACCACAACTCATGGACTATGCCTCTCTATAGGAAATATTGTGCAAATGGAAATATAACATAGCTAATAAACAGGGGCCCCAAACATAAAACACCAGCCTCTCTAACATCCTTACAAGCATCTCTCCCCATCCTACAGGGAATCCATGTCCTCGGCGGTCAGGAAGAACTATACCTCCTATCAATGTACACAATAGAAAATCTAATCTCCTATATCTTTGTGCCAACACATGCCATCTAATCTCGTAGTGGTCTATCCCCAACTGTCTGATGTCTTGGTGGGGATAATATCTACACATCTCCGTGAATCCCCTCTGCATATCATACATGACCCTAGTCCCTCTAATAGGTAATCTAAGAATCTTGTACACATCCTCTATAGTCACCATCACCTCACTAGTAGGTAGATGAAACGATGATGTCTCTGAATGCCACTGCTCGCACAACGTAGTCAATAGTCCCCAGTTTGCTTGAATAGTGAGCATGAATGTCACATGATGTAAACCCAAATGCCACATAAACCATTTCTCCTCGCTCTGCAAACTATCACAGAAGCCGAAAGTCAATGGTCTCAACTCTTGGGTATATATAGGATCCATACAACCTGCAATGGCATTATGCATGCCTCATGTCAGAATAAAAAACCTATCCTAGTCCAAAATTCCAAAAATCTATGCCAGTCAAATGCGTCATTATATTTGCAAATGTGTTGCACAATATCACATGCTTTATTTAAATTTGAAAATGCATCTCAAATTGTCATATGCGTCAATCTAAAATGAAAATGTGTAACAATGCAATCACACCTAATCATCAACTCATTCAAAATGCAAATACGACTTAAAATAACAAATGCGTAACATTTTCCTATATAAGCTATTGATATATGCAAATGCGACACACAAGTACATATGTGATGAAATAAAAAACAAATGAGTTTATCTATCAAAACACCTATGCTAAGCTATGACGTGAAAAATGAAAATTCGTGATTCCGCATACAGATGCATGAATTACGCATGCAAATGCAGTTTGTTATCAAAGTGACGTGTGACAAAAACATGTAATAAATGCATTAAAAAGCGTGCAAATTAAAATTTCAAGAGCCAGTTTTAGAAAACATACTAGGGGTCCCGCATTTGTAGGTTGCCTGAATGTCTGGATGTGATAGGCGTGGTGATGTGAATAGGGAACTGGAGACATTGGCGTTAGGAGTTGAGCAAAATGTCAATTTTCTAAACTAGGAGGGTGAAAATAAATTGGATTTTCATCCCTTTTCTATTTATACCTAGGGTTGTGTGGCATTTCAACCAACCTTGTCTATTGGCCACATAAACCTCCAAGTTCTATCAACTCGTACACGTACCAAACACCTCAAAATTCATTTCTGTCAACTCCATTGCATTTTCGGCTATCAAATTGACTAATCGGGACTATTTCCAATTTTTTTTTGAAATTTTTCAAAAATTGTCAATTTTCTCGAGGCGGCATACCTTCACCTGTTTCACACTGGGGCATGACGGGGGCATGTTTTTGATCGATTTTCTTTGACACAATGCTGAAATGGCATTGTATCAAAGAGGGGAAAAATGTAGACACTGAAATTTGGTCTAAGCTTGTGACTTCAATTTCTTCATAATTCATATTTTCATAGTCATGATTAAATAATGTTAATTATTTAATTATTCTCTAAAGTCCTTTATTTCTCTATTAATTAAATAAACTTAATTATTTACTTAATTTGCTTTAATATTTATTCTTCTATTAATTAAATAATCTTAATTATTTAATTAATTCACATTTTCTTTATTCTATCTTAATTAATTAAATAAACGCTCTTTATTTAATTACATCATTAATTAACTTTATCCTTCTTAAATTAAATAAATTCTTATTTAATTTACCTTTACCATAGTTTCAACTATAATTAAATGAATACTTTAATTATTTAATTATTCATTTAACCTTTTCTTCACATAATTAAAAAAAAATGTTATTTATTTAATTAATCCTTAAAATGTCAAATCTTGAATTAAATAATCATTTAATTCATAAAAGTCTATTTTTAACACATTCCTCTATATTTAGATAAATGTTTAAGCTATCTAAGTATTCATTTCCATTTGACTTGAGATCTAATTGAATTAGACAGTTATCTCCTAATTTAATGTTTGAGTTTCTTTTGCGAATAAATTCTCAATCATAATAAGTCAGTTATCTAGTTCTAACTCGTATGCATATACATGCTTATTAGTTAAATATCTTTATTTAATTAATTAAATTTTGTGTGTGCATTCGAATAGAACGTTGCTTTTAATCTATCTTTATCTTTGTCATGCAAACATTATTCTTCTATTTTTGAATACCAAACTCAAAGATTAAATCATTATTTAATCTTTATCTCTATTCTTAGGTTTTATCACTCATGTCAGTACTAACAGTTATCATAATTCATGTTGAATCCTTTGATCTGGATCGTTTGTTTATATTTCGATCCTGGCCTATCATTCGAATGATCAATTTTCTATAAATTGATCTATCTTTCATCATTTTACCTCTCCCAAAATCTTATGACTTTTGGAGCAATTACTTGAAATCTTTGATGATTCGTTATTATCATAATCCTTAGGCTATGCTTGCACACACACTAAAAAATCTGAGGGCAAGTACACTACAGAAGACAAAATGGAGAAGGAAAAAAGAGGTTATCCATGGAGTTACATCGATCTTTGGTGAGATTGTTTTATGTTTTAGCTTATTTCCTTTGTTCTTTGTTGTTTGAATTTAGATTACATTAGAGATTGATTGCATTGCTATGTGCTTTTAACCTTTGTTTTTTTCCTGTTAGTTACAAAACTTAACTACAATACCATTGAACGTGCTTGTCTTGTGGTAGTATTTGCTACCCAAAAACTAAGGCACTATATGCTAAACCATCAAACAATGTTGGTTGTGAAGATAGATCCTTTAAAATAAATCCTAAGCAAAGTAGCATTAGGGTATGTGTAGGATCATCATGGAAAAAATAGGCCCTTAAGTGGCAAAAAATTTAGAAAAATCAGTGTTAGGCAACTTGACGTAAAAATTTGAATAAGTTATCTATATTATTTCAAAAATATGTAAGAATAGAATCTATAGAAAATTTAATTTAGTTTCTAAACTACTAGGTTTATTTAAAATAAATAAAATCTATTTGGTGAAAATTTGAAATTTCAATGGTAGTACTTAAATTTCAGGGAAAAATAAGAAGTAGGTGTATGTCACCCTAACCATAATAAAATGATAATATTTTTTATAAGATTTTATATATAGGTAGAGGACTCATGTCTGGATGTGATGCATATTTTTTGTAATTTTTTCCAAGTAAATAATTAATTATGATTTTTATTACAACTTTTAAAAAATAGAAAAACTCGTATGTCTGACCACCTTAACTTGGTCAAAAATTCATGAAATTTAATTTTTCTTTTTTTAATCCTATATTATGTGAAGCATAGAATGTGACACATGTTTTGGATTCAAAAAATGTGATACCTTTTGAAAGTTATAGATGTTTTTCAATTAGCCTATCGATTAGGACTTTAGTCGTAATTCTAATAGAAAATAAATAATAATTACTTATTAAATTCAAATTAAAGCATAATTTATATTGGTGGAAATTTGAGAATATCCTCTAAAAACCCTTTTCATTTCATCAATTTTGGATAAAAAAATGTCGTCAGCCACATACCCTACAAATACCCATAATATTGCCACTTTTTGGCCCATCATGGTCCTGCACATACCCATTAACATGACGACTGGCCAAATGGGTAATGATACTTAGTGAGTATGACATCTTGTATGTAGAGAGAAAAGATATCAAGGGACAAGTCATTGCTGATCAGTTGGCCGATGCATTGATACAAGCAGATCACCCTTTAGTTGCAGATTTTCCTGATGAGTTTATATTCATCATTGACACAAGCATGACATGGAAACTATACTTTGATGGCTCTCATACGAATCATGGCTCAGGGGATGGTATACTATTCATCACACCATAGGGTGATTCTATCCCTATGTCATTCAGGATTTCCTTTCCATGTACCAACAACATAGTAGAATATGAGGCTCTTGTGATAGGATTATGTATGACAGTCAAATGGAAGATCAAGAACCTATAGGTTTATGGTGATTCTCAACTAGTAATCCTACAGGTAAATGATGATTATGAGATGAAGGATGAAAAGATTGCTCCCTAAAAACACATGAAAAATAGTTTTAAGGAGTACTTTGACAAGGTTGACTTTCATCAAATACCTTGTATTCTAAACAGGGGAACAGATGCCATGGCTATTGTTGCTTCACTCCTCGACATACCAAGCAACGTGCCTAAGTTCAAGTTTTTGGTAGAACAACTTTTGGTCCCTACTTATGACATCCGAGATTTAGAGGTGGTGTGTGATATTGTTGGTCTTGATTCCCCATGGTATAAATTTATCTATGACTACCTCCATGCCAAAATCATACCCCTTGACCTTTCTAATAACCAACATATGACATCCATTCGCAAATCAGCCAAGTATACCACCATCAGAGATGCCCTTTATAGACGTGCCTTAGACAATACCATGTTAATATTTCTCGATACTGACGAAGCACAATAAACCTTGCATGGGGTACATGAGAGTATATGTGGATCCCATTCTAGCAATCCTAATTTAGCTAAGAAGATTATGAGATTGGGTTACTATTGACCTACCATGGAAAAGGACTCATATATCTTTTTCAAGAAATGTCGCCAATGTCAAGTACACAAAGAATTGATACACGCACCAGCGTAGAAGCTCTTTCCCATAACGTCACCATGGCACTTTTCCCAATGGGGACTTGACCTCATAGGTAAGATACATCCCACATCATCTAATGGCCATAAGTTCATCATTACTATCACTGAGTATTTTACGAAGTGGATTGAGGCTATTCCCATGACCTACATCACCGACACACAAATCTCTAAGTTTATCTTGAACTATATCATCTATCGGTATGGTGTTCCTCAATCCATTATCATAGATAATGGTCATCCATTCAAAAACCAAGAAGTTTGTCATCTCTGTGAAGAGTTCCATATTCAACACCATTTTTCCACGCCATATTACCCACAAGGTAATGACCAAGTAGAGGCATCTAATAAAACAATCATCAAAATCCTCAAAAAGACTATCAATGATGTTGTCGTGATTGGAATTTACAGCTTAATCTAGCCTTATGGGCTTACCAAACAAGCATTTGTACTCCCACTGGCACCACACCATATTCCCTAGTATTTGGCTCTGAGGCCATTCTTCTTATTGAGGGTGAGATTCCTTTCGTAAGGGTATCCTTGAAAGGGCATATTGACGATGAAGAGTACCGAGTTTCAAGATTACATGAGCTAGAATTCCTAGATGAACAAAGACAAAAGGCATTAGATCATCTCTAATCATATCAGAATCATCTTTGTTGTAGCTACAATAGGAAGGTCTTGAATAGAAACTTTGACATTGGTGACCTAGTCTTAATGGAGAATCCCAAGAATCAAGCTGAAAGAGAGAAACCAAGATAGTTTGAACCTAACTGGTTAGGACCCTACATTATCATAGAAGCCTTCGGATCAGGAGCGTATCAACTCTCTACTCCTGAAGGAGAACCATTGTTAGCACCTATCAACTGTTTTCATCTGAAGAAGTTCTACGCATAGCTTTTGAGAGCCTTTTCTTAATTATCAAACCAAAAAAAATAAAAAAATAAAAAAAATCGTTACCTAGGTGAAAACCTGGCAAATAGGCGTCTTGGTAACATCAAAAAATTAGAAAATCAAGAAAATAGTAAAGAGAAATAAGTCATCCAATAGTGAAAACCACCTCAATGGTTCTTTGGATAAGTACCATGGTGAAAACCTGGAAAATAGGCACCATGTGTAGTTGACTCTGCTCCTTTGTCTATCATTATTCTAATTTTACTTCCTTTTACATATTATCTATCACTGTACATATCATATCTCTCCCATTTATCGCTTGTACATACCATTCATAATAAATGGTAGTCCTTCCCATAACTTGGAATGATTGACATCAAGTGCATTTTATATCCCCCATTCTATCCTATTCATAATCAATTGGTCTTATACTCAAATGGGGGAAAGCACTTGACTTGCATCATTATTTGGTTCTTAGATTGGCTAGCCTAAAGACGTAAAACCATCAAAAATCCAAAACATTACAAAATGTCCAAAAAAAATCCAAAAAACATTAGAAAACTTCAAAAAGACAAAAAAAAAACATGTCAACAATCCAAAAAACAAAGTCAGAGTCAGTCACACTTGTCAGTATTTTTCATTTCTCAAACTATGTTGCCTCTACGACTGGATGTAGGCAAGGCCATCTACTGATGTTCCCTCGAGGTATTAGGTCAGTCCTTTTAGGTTTGTCTTTATAAAATCATGATTCAATCCATTTTTCTATAAGACAAGGTCATTGGTCATGCCAAACTATGAGGTCTTTGCGTGTATAACGTAGGCAAGGCCATCAATTGATGAGCCCCAAAGGCCGCACTAGGTCAGCCCATTAGGGTTCATCACATGCACTACCACACATGTCAAATATCTTCATACAAACCAATATTTTTTATAGTTTGTCTTTTCAGTCAAAGTCTAGTCGAACTAAAAGGTCTCTGTGTGTATAACGTAGGCAAGGCCATCAATTGATGAGCCCCTGAGGCCACACTAGGTCAGTCCTTTAGGGTTCATCATCACACATAGTCAATTGTCAGCACATCATATCAAGTCACACATCAACAAGATGAACAAGTCAAAAATCTCATCAAGCCAAATCAAACAAATTGCCAAGGAAACAAACAAAACAAATCAACTTATGTTTGCTACTGGATGTGTCCTTCTTGAAAACATATATTAGTACAACAATCAACCTAGGTCTTATTCAGGATGAGTCCTTCTTGAATATAGACATTGTCAAACAATCAACATGACCTTACACAAGTTATCACATCAACAACATCAGACTCAACGTCTTATATGATGTGTCTTTCTGAAACTAGGATTTTGTCATGCCTTATAAAGATAGTCATAACATCGAAACCAGACTCAACGTCTTATCCGATATGTGTCTCTCCTAAAATTAGGCTTTATCAATCAATCATCTTATCAATCAAAACAATCTAACAAACAGATCAAATTTTGGAAAATATTTTACTGGCTGTGACTTTGTGGCTTATTTATCTTATCATTTCATTTTACTTTATGATTGGAATCCTATTACTAGCTTTCTCAAGGATGTCCCATGAAGGATTTAGAGAAGCAACGGTGTATCAATATTCCATTTTCTTTTACTGTTGTTTGTCGACTATCTTTTAACTGTGGATTTTGAGTCATGTTACTAGTTTCCTCAAGGATGTCCCATGAAGGATTTAGAGGAGCGATGACATCTCATGACCCGTCTTTTATTTGTTTGTTGTCTGTGGTTTGTCTTGACAAAAAAGACTGGGGCAATTGTGCCCTTAGTAGGAGTTAAGACAATCCTTGTCTACGATTGTCTATTGTTAGCAAGTGGATGACCTTGCACACCTTGATTTATGTCATATCATGGTGTTTCTCTCCATTTGTATTAGTTACCGCCCAATGATGATAAAGTGCAAATCCTTTTGTGATTCAACAAAATATCGAAGATTGCTAATACTAACAACCATGTCTTTTCTTATTCATCTTCTTTTCACACTAACATTTCTTCTTTCTTGCATTACGACGGAGTCCCATGACACACAAAAATATAAAACATCATGTATATTCATTCATGTTAGAAACATCCTATAAAAAGTCATACATATATCTTTCATTTCGAAAACACCAAAAAAAATAGTCATCTATCATATCTAGGAAATCATGGCATAATAGGCATTCATTATCATAGATTACATAACAAAAGCAGTACATGTACATAACAAGTGTACATATATGCATCACATTACATCCATCATCATCAAACATATAGTATCGTATGTAGATGTCATTGTATATATAAACATCATATTGCAGCTCATAATCATAAATTGCATACATAACATCCATTGATACCATAAGAAATCAGTGCATACATCATCATATAGAATAAAAATCACATCATAAGCTACATAAACACATCACAAGGTAGATATGATCATCCATAACGTAGGAATATCATATAGAACACATGCATAAATCAAAGACTGCATAATCATACATAGAACTGCATATCATGAGAATTGCCACCAAAATTATATATATATATATATATATATATATATATATATATATATATATATATATATATATATATATATATCACTCAAAAAGTGTCACATCACAATGTCATAATGTATCAGTATATATGAAGCCCGTAGGCTCTATGATCATAATACAATGTCTCAATAAATATCAATACATGTCCCTATCTGGAACTCCCACTGCTCCCATGTGGAGAATGTGAAGACAACTGATGGTGGGATTTTGATGATCTCTATGCAGAGGGAGGCCTATCATATGGTCCTAATCTACGAGGTCCCTTGACCCCCTCTGTACTCACTGTCCTACTCTATGTCCTACTCTGTGATCTATTGCTCTATTCCTATGAATAGCTAGGAGCCCATCTCTCGGGAGGAACCTCTTCCTCATATAGGTTCCTATAATATCTCTCCTTGTCACTAGCTCTAACCAACTCCCGTGAAAAAGCTATCGATGGCCCATTGCAAAGAGATATAATCTATGTGAACCTCTACTCAGTCTCAAGTCTCTGAGCTATGGCCTGATCTCTATCCATATATGCTCTATCTCTCTCCATCACAACTGAATCTCGCTCTACCATCAATGCCCTCATCTGCTCCTCTAGAGATGCTACCTAGACCCGTAAATCTGCTACCTCCTGATCAACAAGACCTATATCATCCTGTCATAGCCGCTCTCTCCCATCATCCTCCCAATCCTATAGAATCTTGTCTTAGAGCTCCCACTCCTGGTCATCCATATCCTCCTCCTCCTCATCATTGTCTTGGTAGACAACAAGTAGAGCAAGAGCATCTATCTCCACCTCCTCCCTCATCACCTCCCCCTCTATATGCTCCTCTAAAATGTCCTCCTCTGCTACATGCTCCTTGCCACCAACCTCAACATCAACCTCCTCCACACCTCTACCAACCCTGAGCATGGGAACATCCTCTCCCTCCCTCTCCTCCTCGTCCCCTGTGAGCACATCTCCCCCTACCACCACCCCTTCGACCTCCACCTCCATCTCCGCCATCACCCCTACCACCACCCCTCTGACCTCTGCCTCTCCCATGTCTACCCTGAGCTCCTGTACCTTGCCTCTCAATAGGTGCATCTTGATATGGATATGTAAAAGGAACAGGCCTTTGATTTTCCCACCAAGTATCATATGCAACCGTCGTACCCGGATTAGCTGCTTTGCCTCTCCATCCCCACTGTACTGGTTGTAAGGCATTAATGTAATCCTCTGCTATGGCAACCAGAATCTCTACACCCCATAAGGTCACCTCTCTTGAAGATTTGGTATACTCTACTCAACCTCGAGGCTCATCCTGAACCTCTCCAAATTGTCTCAAGACCTGGTCTAGCAAATGCCTCTCAATGATGTGTACATGTGAGACTGTCTATCCAATCAAATACTATGTTTTCTGACATAATGTCAAATGATTGTCCTCATCTAGCCACTATAGGAAATCCATGTAGGGCCTCCAAATAAACTGAACCATGGTGTCGATGGCATGTCTATAGTAACTAGTATCACCAACATGAGTCTGGGTATTTTCCCCCGCATAATGAAAGGCATATGGTGATCCTTGTTGCAACTCAGCTGTAACAGACAGCCATAAAATAGCTATGTGTTCCCATGCCCATATCATCAGGAGTGTGGTATCACAGCTCATAGACTATGCCTCTCTATAAGCTATATCATGTAAATGGAAGTATAACATGGCCAACAAACAAGGGCCCAAGGCATATACAACCCATCTCTCAAGCATGCCTACAAGCATCTACCCTCATCCTACTGGGAATCCATGACCTCGACGGTCAAGAAGAACTACACCTCCAATCAATGTACACAGTAAGGAATCTAACATACCATATCTTTCCGCTAACACATTCCATCTAACCTCATAATGGTCTATCCGTAACTGTCTAATATCCTCATGGGGATAATATCTACAAATCTTCATAATTCCCTTCTGTGTATCATACATCACCTGGGCTCCTCTAATCAGTAGCCTCAGTATCCTATACACGTCCTCTAATGTCACTATTGCCTCACTAGTAGGTAGATGAAACAACGTCTCTGAGTTCCATCGATCACACAAAGCAGTTAATAGACCTCGGTTTGCCCGAATAGTGGGCATGAATGTCACATGGTGTAGGCCCAAGTGCCACAGAAACTGTTTATCCCCACTCTGCAGTCGATCACAGAAGCTAAAGGGTAACAGTCTCAACTCTCTGGTGTATATCAAATCCAATACAACCTGCAAGGGAATTATGCATGCTTCATGTCAAAATCAATAACCTATCCTAGTCCAAAATTCCAAAATTCTCTAGCAGTCAAATGCGTGATTTCATTTACAAAGGCATTGCAAAAAACAAATGCGTCATTTAGATTTTCAAATGCGTCTCAAATACCCACATGCGTCAATATCCTATGCAAATGTGTAACAATGCAATCACACACACATAACATGCCATTCAAAATGCAAATGAGTCTTACAAAAGCAAATACATTTCAAAATCCTATATGCGCTATAGTTAATAACAAATGCAATGCAAATATACAAATGCATTGAAAACAAATACAAATGTGTTCATCTGCTAAACTACCTACGCTATCCTATGATGTGAATTTTCAAATGCATTGTTTCGCATACACATTCGTTGAAAACGCATGCATATGTGGTACAACATAAAAGTGACGCGTGGAAAAAAATGGAAAAAAATGCATTAAAAAGCATGAAAATCAAAATTTCAAAAGGTAGTTTCTAACTTCATACTGGGGGGCCGCGTCTGTAGGTCGTCTGAAGGTCTAGATGCGATAACCACGATGCCGCGTGTGTGGAACTGGAGACATGGGCGCTAGAATACCAGAGAAAAAATCTCAAATTTCTAAACTTGGAGGATGAAAATGAATTGGATTTTCACCCCATTTCTATATATACCTAGAGTTTTGGGTGGCATTTCAACCAACCTTGTCTATTGGTTGCATAAAATTCCAATTTCTATCGACCCGTACATGTACTGAACACCTCAAAACTCATTTTTTCAACTCCACTACATTTTTGGCTATCAAATTAACTAATTGGGACTATTTCTAAATTTTTTAGAATTTTTCAAAAATTTGTCAATTTTCCCGAGGGGGCATACCTTCACTTATTTTACACTAGGGCATGATTGGGGCATGTTTTTGATTGATTTTCTTTGACACAATGCTGAAATGACATTGTGTCAAAGAGGGGAAAAATGTAGACACTGAAATTTGGTCTAAGCCTGTGACTTCAATTTCTTCATAATTCGTATTATCATGGTCGTGATTAAATAATGTTAATTATTTAATTACTCTCTAAAGGTCCTTTCTCATCTATTAATTAAATAAATTTTAATTATTTAATTAATTGACTTTAATATTTATTCATCTATTAATTAAATAACTTTAATTATTCAATTAATTCACATTATCTTTATTCTATCCTGATTAATTAAATAAACGTTCTTTATTTAATTACGTCACTAATTAACTTTATCCTCTTTCTTAAATTAAATAAATTCTTATTTAATTTATCCTTATCATATTTTCAACTATAATTAAATAAATACTTTAATACTTTAATTATTCATTTAACCTTTTCTTTACTCAATTAAATAAATCTTATTTATTTAATTAATCCCTAAATGTCGAATCTTGAATTAAATAATCATTTAATTCATAAAAGTCTATTTTGAACATATTTTTCTATATTTAGATAATTGTTTAAGTTATCTGATTATTGATTTCCACTTGACTTGAGATCTATTTAAATCGGTCAGTTATCTCTTGATTTAATGTTTGAATGTCTTTCATAAGTAAACTCTCTGTCATAACCAGTCAGTTATCTAGTTTTAATTCTTATGCATGTAGAAATTTATTAATTAAATATATTTATTTAATTAATTAATTTATACGTGCATTCGAACAGATTGTTTTCATTATTCCATCTTTATCCTTTTCATACAATCATTATTCTTGTAATTTTTGAATACTTTCAACTAGAGATTAAATCATTATGTAATCTTGATCTCTATTCTTAGGTTTCATCACTCACGTAAGTACTAACACTTATCTCAATGCATGTCAAATATTTTAATCTAAATCGTCTGTCTATCTTTCGATCTCGGCCTCTCATTCGAACAATCAATTTTAATAAATTGACCGACTTTCATCATTTCAACTCCTAAAATTGTATGACTTTTGGAGCACTTGTTTAATCTTTGATATTTTGCTATAATCACATACATCGAGGCTATACTTGCACACTTACTAAAAATCTAAGGGAAAGAATACCATCACAACGAAATGGAGAAGGACAATTGAGGTCATTCATGGAAGGATGTAGATACTGGGTGAGATCGCTCTTTGTTTATGTTTATGCTTTCTTTGTACTTTGTTGTTTAGCTTTAGATTACATTAGAGTTTTATTGCTATTGTAAATGCTTTAATATTTCATTGTTTTCATGATGTTACACTGGTGTTTTGATATTGTAGTGTAGAAAAATATATCCTTTTACATTTTCACACTTTTTTTGGGCCCTCCCTACTAAATTGGGCTTCTATATGCCTTAATTAGCCTTATTTTGCATCCACAAGCCTTAATTAATGCATCTTTCTGAGGATAATCCTGACATATATCAAGTGACCAATCATAATTTAATGATTTTGGATTGTATGTCCTAGATTTAGTGATCTAGGACTCATACACCACCTTGGGTGTATGGGTCCCACCTAGGTTTCAAGGCCTAGATATAAATTTCACATTAAAAGTTCTAAGCATTTCTTGAAAAAAGTGTCCCAAGCTTAGCCTAATGGGACTCATATGCCCCAATTGGCATATGATTCTCGCTTAGCTTGGGCCTATTTTGAATTCAAATTCTTGGTGGGTTTTTTATTCTCCTAGATTTGATGTCAGCTTGTAGTGTTGTAATTTCTAGAAATTTGGCATAAACAAGTATTAATACAAGGTATTTTCACATTTTTTTAGCTAGCAAGTTTACAAGTCATCTAGCACTTTTGGAGATAATGCATTATAGCATTCAAGAGTGATTATCAAGCATTTTGGAGAATTATTCAAGTATCAAGTATCATGTCAAATTCATCATGCATCATGTTTATTTTTGAGCTAACATTTATGATGTAGGATTTTATGATTCAAGCAAGCATTCAAGTCAAGATACATATCATACAAGCAAGAGTCAAGATCCACATTCATGCTAGCCATTAATTACAAGATTGTAGCCTTTTGTTCAAGGGTTTGGTGAGTTACAACATTGCATATTTGTTCATTCATCATTCCTCCATTCTATTTGATTTCATTTTGAAAGGTTGGATTATTAAAATAGTGTTTGACCAAAGAAACCCCCTATCCACTAACAAAACAACATTTTTCCCTCTCTTTGATGTGTGATTTGTAGATTTAGGTTGAAGATCCATTGAAGATCAAGATTGGAGAAAATTTGTCAAGGTTGCAAAATTTTCAAAGTTGTCACCTTACTTGCAAGATCACGGAAAGTCACCTACATGTTGCAATTCAGTATTTAGGACTTCGAGATTTGATAGGAGGAAGGTTACAACATATCACTAGATGATTCTAGAGTTTCAGATCAACCCTAATACTAGGACTAAATCACCACTTGTGGCGTATGAGTCCCAGTATACACATTTTTCAGGCATTTTCTATAGATCTTGATTCAACAGTTTTAGATTCCAATTTCGGACAAAAACCCTAAACTAGGACTAAATCACCCTACTGGCATATGAGTCCTAGTGTGCATCAAAATTAAGTATTTCCATGATTTTGGGCCTTCATTCAAGCCTCTACAGTTCCCAGGTGCACCTCTGTACTTTCTCAATTTGTTGCTCTAATTTGAATTCATTTCTAGGTCATTTGTTTAAGTCTTGCATATCATTTACATTTCTTGTCTTTCCAATCCCTAGCTTGGTGGTGAACCCCCTTTATACCTTAAATCACACCCTAGGACACCTCATTGCAGATCTCTTTCCCTAATTTTATCCCTTGATTGAGATCTCTAAGATTTCCTTGAGTGAAACTTGTAGAAAATTAGTGATTGTGTGTCCCAAAACATCACATACAAGCTACCATTTCCTAGGTTTCAAATATAACTATGGAATTCATCTCTGTTTGGCCCTTTGGGCTTGTTTTGTAAAGAGTACTGCAACTTGTCAATGCAAATTATCTAATCAAAATATATAGTATCTTCTACCACCTACCTTGGAATTCTTTCTTTAGCTAGAAGAATACACATTAATAATTGGTTTAATCTCATTGAAATATTTTAGAAGAAAATTATTGTTTGGAAAAGAATCCTCTTAATCTAGGAAGGAAAAATTCAACTAATTAAATCTTCACTCCAACGGATTTTTTCTACCAATTATTTTAGATGAAAAAATTGAATAGATACAAAGAAGATTTATATGTTAAGGAATGAAAGAATAACATATTTTGTACACTATCTTTGGTAGTGATATCAACCTAGGTGGTGGATACCCCTAACCAACACAAAATTATCATACTCAATCAATAAAACCAACCCTTACAACACTATTCTCTCAACTTGTCCCAAATACTCACCAAAAGGATTGTAGCCCTCAAAAACCAACTCTTGGAGATATCTTTAAGATAAGTCTATATAGAGGCCAACCAAATACCAACTAAGACTTACCACATAACCCAACACAACATACCAAAATATCCAATAAGGTTTCTTTGAAGCAATATTGAGAATCACTAGACTGTCCCTGTCCTAAAACCACCAATTAGCCCTCTTTTACAAAGGAGATACCTCCTATACACCTAGTCTTCACTCAAACTCATTCGATAGTCACTAATTGTGTTCCAAAACACCAAAATTCATAGTCATTTGTCAATTCCATAACTTCTATGACACCATACTCCAAAACCCTCACTTTTCATACAAATTTCAAGGGTTTATTGAAAATCATGTTTCCCTATTTTTCCTGAATCAACCAATGCATCCAACAGACCAAAAATACCCTACACAAGGTCAAACAAACATTGCATATACTTTTCCTTCAACATTTTGACAAAACCCTATCTCAATACCTTTTTTTCACATGGAAAACACCTTGTTCTGCCCTAGGGCATCACCTAATTTCAAAAAACTTGACTCCTTTGATTACCAAAAAATGTAAACACCTAACTCATAATGCATTGGACCCATTCCATGAGTTCTAGTGGTTACAGTGAGTGGAATGGGTCACTTTGACATTTTAAATGGCCTTCAACCCTTAACACTGTGTTAACAAGGCTGCTATAGAAATTTAAAGAAATCTTCCTCAAAACTCTGAGTTAGACTCTCAAATTTGAAAAAAATGAAAGCTAGTTCATGCTACTATAATATACAATGAATTTCAGAGCATTAGCACACCGTACGAGACCATACAATCCTTGGAAAGTTTAGATAACAATGAAAATTATAGAAAATAACGTTGTGTTTTATTTGAAATTCTTAGTACATCATCCAATAACCCAAACTCGAGCCTTAAAGAGTATTTTTATACATGTTTCCTTCAAATTATAACTAAAAAATTCCTATAACTACTTTTCAAATTCCAAGACTTCATATTCTCAAAAATTTGCATTTTCACAATTTTTGTCTTGACAAGATTTTTTCATTTTTGCAACTTTTACCTATTTGACACCAATGACTCCAAAAACCCCCCAAATACATAGAAAATGGTCTTATTAGAACTTATTTAGTGTAAATAGACTCAAATTACTTCAAACTCCCTAGAATCACCTAATGACCAACCTATCAAACCTTCAAATGTTCAAATTTGCAATTAATGGCTTAGGTGCTCCTGCAGCATACAAACCCACTGAAAAAGAAATCATGTCACATGAGTTATGCCTTGCCTCTATTCCTGCATGCTTTCCACATATCCTTTGGTCTACAAATCCTCTCCACTGGTTCCAACATTGAAGTCCTGCATCCTTGACCTTGCTTGTGCTTGAACATGTGATCATCCTTGCAGTCAGACCTACTAGTTGTTTTCTACCCATTGTTTGATCAAAACCTAACATTGTTTCTACCCCCACATCCTAAAAAAAATCTTACCAGTTGTTCCTTGCACTAACTTCTTCTTTCTTTCATCTTCATGCTTGCGTCTTCCCTCAACTCTTTGTACACTCTGTCCTTTTACTATTGTCATTAGTCCTTTTGTTTTGTCAGCACCATGTACCACTGTACTATTAGATCTATCACCCACTATACCTATAAATTACACATGCTTTATGACCTTACCTTCAACCAAAGGACACACAATGGTCCCTACCATAACATTATCATACCAATTCACTGTTAATTTCTCTGTCAACCCTACATTTACCTTTACACCTACTGTCAAAGCATTTTTCAGAATTCAAACTGACTGTAGCACTTACCTTTTTTTATCTTCTTTCACAACCTCTCCAAGTTCTCTCTTCCCACACATGATTACCTTAGCCTTACCTTTGTCTTCTTCCACCAATGGTGTCAAAACAAATGTATTCCCATATTTTTCTATGGTATAAGTGTTTGCTCTCCCATCATATATTGCATGCCTGTCAAACTGCTAGGGCCTACCTAGGAGTAAGTGGCAACAACCCATGGGAAAAAAATCACACACTACCTTATCTTTAAAACCTCCAATTTTAAATTCAACAACTTGTTCATTGACCAAAATAGATTTCCCATCACTCAACAAAGACACCTTATATGACAATTCATGAGGAATCTTTTACAAATTCAGTTTACTAACCATCTCACTTGACACCATATTCTCAGTAGAGCTTGAATCAATGAAAATTTTACATACCTTATTCTTACACTTACATGTGGTATTGAAAATATTCTTTCTTTGCAATGGTTCCATCTCCTTTGCTGCCTTAAGTATGGTCTTCCTCATCATCAAAGCTTCACCTGTTTCAGGAGCAACATGATAACTTGTAGAATTAGTATTCTCACACTCCTCTTCTTGTACTATTTGAGCTCTCCTTTTAGTCCTCTTTTAACCTCCACTAGATGAAGTACAAATTTTTTTAGGGAATTTACAAGAAGGATGACCATCCAAATTCATTGTAGGTGTAGCATCTTCCTGAAAAGACATTTGAACTTCTGCAAATCTACCTCTAGTTCCCATAAAACCTCCTCTTGCATCAATAGCTTGTTCCTTACCTTTACTTGCTTCTTCTTGTTCCTCAAATGGATGCTTTGATTTAGGGAATTCTCCTCTCCCTCTTGCATTGTTTCCTCTACCTCTAATAGACTTATCTTTCCTTGTTTTGATCTTTTCTTCCACCCTAATAGCCAATTGGAAACATTCTTCAATAGTCTTTGGGTTAGCAACAACCAATTCATCTTGTATATTGAATCTAAGACCACCTAGATACCTAGCCACTTTTTCAACTTCATCTTCATCCCTTCTTGACCATATACGTAGTTTGTATAATTCATTGGTATAGGTCTTAACATCTAGATCCTTTTGCTTCAAACCTTGTAATCTCTTATACAATTGAAATTCATAGTCTTTAGGAAGAAATTTAGCTTTAAGTTTTTCTACCATCTTATCCCAAGAAACTATCATTAACTTACCTTGCTTTCTCCTTTATGTTTGCTCGTAGTCCTACAATAGAAGTGCATGACCCTTGAGTTTTTTCCTTTCCACCTTCACCTTCTGCTCATTAGAAATGTCTTCACTTTCAAAGTGGTTGTCCATGGCTACAATCCAATCAAGCAACTCTTATTTAAATTTCCACCATACATGGGAAAATAAATCCTTACCTAATGTGAATCACCTTTGACTGCCTTGAGCAACTTTTCCATCCTCTGATCTTCAAGATCTAACTGCTCACCCACATCTTCATACTCTTCATCTTCTTCTTCTGTTTCACTTTCATAATTCTCATCTCTTCTTTTCTTTGTCTCAAAGGAAAAAATCCTTTCCAAAAAAACATTGTGTGACTCCAAAATCTTGGCATGTTTCTCCTTTAGTTCCTGCAACTCTCTCGCAACACCAACATTCTTCAGAGGCATCTTTACAAGTTTGTCTTTTCACCTTCCAATCTACAAAATTTAACCAAATCACTTGTAAAATATCTAATAACCGAGCTCTAATACTACTTGATAGCAACCTACATGGTGGATACCCCTAACCAACACAAAATTATCAGACTCAATCAAAAAAACAAACCCTTGCAACACTATTCTCTCAACTTGTCCCAAACACTGACCAAAAGGCTTGTAGCCCTCAAAAACCAACAATTGGAGATATATTTTAGAGAAGGCCATACAGATTCCAACCAAACACCAACTAATACTTACCACAAAACCCATTACAACATACCAAAAGATCCAATAAGGTTTATTTGAAGCAATATTGAGAATAACTAGACTACCCCTATCCTAAAACCACCAATTAGCCCTCTTTTACAAAGGAGATACCTCCTAAACACCTATTATTCACTCAAAATCATTATAAAGTCACTAATTTTGTTCCAAAACACCAAAATCCATAGTCATTTGTCAATTCCATAACCTCTAGGAAACCGTACTCCAAAACCCTCACTTTTCATTCAAATTTCAAGGGTTTATTGAATCTCTTGTTTCCTAGTCTTTCCTGACTCAATCAATGCATCCAACAGATCAAAAATACCCTACAATAGGTCAAACAACCATTACATATACTTTTCCTTCAACATTTTGACAAAACCCTATCTCAACACCTCTTTTTCACATGGAAAACACCTTGTTTTGCCTTAGGGTATCACCCAATTTCAAACAACTTGACTCTACCTACCAAAACATGTAAAAACCTAACTCATAATGCATTGGACCCATTCCATGAGTGGAATGGGTCACTTTGACATTTTAAATGGCCTTCAACCCTTAACATTGTGTTAATAGGGTTGCTACAGAAATTTAAAGAAGTCTTCCTCAAAACTCTAAATTAGACTCTCAAATTTGAAAAAAATGTAATCTAGTTCATGCTACTATAATATACAATGAATTTTAGAGCATTATCACATTGTACGAGACTGTACAGTCCTTGGAAAGTTTAGATAACAATGAAAATTGTAGAGAATAACATTGTGTTTTATTTGAAATTCTTAGTACATCATCCAACAACCCAAACCCGAGCCTTCAAGAGGCCTTTTATACTTGTTTCCTTCAAATTCTAACTAAAAAATTCCTATAACTACTTTTCAAATTCCAAGACCTTCATATTCTCAAAAATTTGCATTTTTACAATTTTTGTCTTGACAACATTTTTTCATTTTTGCAATATTTACCTTTTTGACACCAAAGACTCCAAAAACTCCCAAAGTACATAGACAATGGTCTTATTAGACCTTATTTAGTACATAAATAAACTCAAATTACTCCAAACTCCCTAGACTCACCTATTGATGAACCTATCAAACCTTCAAATGTTCAAATTTGCAATTAAGGGCTTAGGTGCTCTTGCACTAGGTATATTGGGATATTGTGTGTTCTTCTAAGATTCATGGAGGGTTGGGTATTCATAAAATCAAAGACATAAACAAGACCATAATTACCAAAATGGGGTAGAAATTAATAATAGATAATAGGGAATTCATTAGTATATTTAAAGCTAAATATATGAATATAAATAAATATTATTCCATTCTCTTAACTAATCATTTTCAAGTTGGATTTTCTCTATGGAACAACCTAAGAAAATAGAAATAGATATTGAGCAAAGGGGTCAAATGGACTATGGGGGATGGAGAATTTATCTGATTCTAGGAGGATCCTTGGACCATTTTCTCTAAAGTGGAAGATATTATAACATGTGTTATTCTTAAAGAGGAACTAAGTATGATATTTGGAACCTTATTCAAAGACTGTTTCAAACTAGAAAATTAGGACTATAGTTGGAAAGTCTCCCTAAATATAGAAGGTATTTCTAAACAAAATACCTTAAAGGATCTCATATCTAAGATTAGAAACCACATATTCTTAAGAAACCTATGAGGAATGATGAAATCATTTGGTTATGCGACCTCAAAGGGAGTTATTTTATATCAAAACTACATACCTTTATATGAAACAATCTTAATCAACCTCCTTGCACTGGGGTAAATTATGGAAACACAACTATATTTGAAAAATAAATTTCTTCTAGTGGGCCATCTATCATGAGAATATATTAAAGAAATTGAAAAAATAATATATTATGGATTCCAGTTGACTAATAGATGTACATTATGCAAGATAAAAGAAGATTTTGTTAGTTACCTTCTTTCTAAGTCCCTATTCCTAGAAGGTTAGAATGAAGAACTTAGAAAAAATTAACACCCAAGTGACATCCAATTGGTCCTCACCTTTTAAACATCCTCTTATGAAGGAAGTCTATGACCTATCTCTACCACATTATTTCTTGGGTGTTTGGAAGAAAAGGAACACCATTTTTTTTAGAAACTCTTCTAAACCCTAGTACATTGTGACAAAGATGATTATCCAAAACATTCAAGAAAATATTTGGTAGATAAAATCAAGAAACCCAAGTAGTCTCTTATTGAATTTGAAATCCTTATAGCCAAAAACTAGAATATGGTGGATGAAATGGAGAATGTGTACATCACCAACATTTTAAAAATAAAGAACACTAAGTGGACCCTTCTAATTCTATATGAATCAAGAAAAATTTGATGGTTCATTATAAGGAGATTTAGGTCAATTAGGAGGGGGGTTTAATCAAATATTGTAAAGGTCATTCAATATGTTCTTATAATAAAAAACTAGGGATTCAAACTAATATTTTTTTTCAAACCATAACTGCTTTAAGATGCATAATCCTTGCTAGAGACAAGGGCATCAAGAACCTGATCCTTGAAGGTGACTCCAAAAATCTTAGACGCAATCAACACTAAGGTTGTCCCTCATTGGTCGTATAGACATATCATAAAGGAGATACAAGAGATTCTTGTGTATTTTGAATAATTAAAAATTAATCATGTATTTAGGGAAGGAACACCTTAGCCAACTTACTAGATAATTTGAGAGGAATAATAAATGCTTTAAATTATTGGCATATTAAGGGTACCCTCTCTCCAATGACAAATAGTCTCAATGAAGAATCAAGGGATAATGGTTGAGCCCTAGTCACCATCCTTAAGTTGTTTGAGTGTTGGCATAAGTTGATTTAATAAAACAAGATGTTAAGTTTCATAACAATATATCCATATGTGTGTAACAATAATGACTATTGATTCCAAAATATAACCTACTATAAACATGTAAAATATTTTGAAAGAATAAAAAGGCTCCTAGACTCCAATTTTTAGAACAATATAATAGTGTGTATCTAGAGACCTAGAAAACTAAGCATGGGAGGAGATATTGAAATAGAATTAAACCCATGGACAATGAGAGAGTGAAAAATAATGAGGATATGTGAGATATATTTTTGAGGGGAAAAATCATATGCGACCTTGAAGCCATCAATGGTCATGAACATGTCTTATCTATGAAATTTTCTTCCTCATGGAAAGATATTTTGGTTTTATCAGAGGCATCTCATTTAGGGTCTCAAAGGACTAGATTTCTATTACTACTATTCTCAATAAATAATGGAGGAAAATATAGAAGACGATAAAAAACCACATCCATGATGAAATGAAAAAATTCTTGAGGCCAAGAGAGAAAACCAATACATTCCAAAATAGATTTAGAAAGGATGATCTTCCTAGGTGTTTGAATGATTTTATAGTGATTGAATGCATTGTATCATGCTAGAAGGAAGATTTAGAAGGTTATATTCTTATGTTTTTCCTATGTCGAATCACTTAAGATATGATATTAAAATAAAATTTCATCTTTTATATTTATAGTTCTCTTGAGGAGTCAATTAATAATCTTTTAATGGGAAAAATGTATTTTTCTCATTCACTAGGGGCTCATATATTGTTTATACATATTATAATTATCTCTAATCCTTGCCACCCATTTTATCACTCAAATCTATGATTCATGCCTTGTCCTCCCTCATTAGTCTTCAATGATCGATTCAAAAAGTAAACATAAGGTCTCTATAGCTAGGAAAAAAACTATCACCTAGGTGGTAAAATTTATTACCTTCTCTATGGTTGAAACCCTCATATTCCACTAGTCCTCAACTTAATTTAGATAAGGGAAAAACCATTGAATTTTTAGCTCAGGAACCTCTATCCATAATGATACCTCTCATAATAATATCAAGGAGACCCATACTATCCACCCCAAGGTTAAACCAAAAATAGGATGGCTTACCAGTGTAACACAAAAAATAGCATACCCGTTCAATTTCATGTATATTTTGTGTCTACTATGGTGCCCATTCCCTTAGTATTTTGTAGGATCATTTAAACCCTTGAATCAACCTTCTTCCTTCTGAAGGTGCTCAAGCCTCCTTTCTTTTGGTCACATTGTCATGTTGCTTTTGTGTTAGCCCTATGTTTTTCTTGCTTCTTGTAATTTTTTAGCATAAATTATCCAAACACTAGAAGTTCATGTGGATGTACATACATCATGATAGCATACTATAATAATTTGTCATTTGAAAGCCATTATGGCTGTTTTCAAAATCTCACCTCCCCAAGTTAGTGGAAATGGCTTTGAATGATTCTAAATATTTTTTAACCTCTTCCTCTTCACTCATATTATCATTTTCAAACTATCTTTTCATTTATATAATCTATATTATCTCTCTCTCTCAAGCTCTCACTAAGAACTCCCAACCTTTTCATAGTACTCTTACAACATTCTTTATAGTTATCTTACTCTCTAGATTTTTCAACCCTCTCAAGTAATATTGTTTCTTTTTCTCATTGTTATTAAAAGAATTTTCATTTTATTGTGCCCTTTAGCACCTTTATATTATCACATCCCTTCTCTTTTATTTAGTGGTTGTTCTTATTTCTAGACACACTTAGAGTAAGAGCACACACTATTTGGCATGGATTCGATTAGGGAAAACCCTAAAATAGCCCAAATTTTTTTATTTTTTTATGTTTGTATGTATTTTGAAAGTACCCAACTACATGAAGGTTTGTAATTTTTTCTTATTTTTAAATTCATTTTTATTATTCATTAAATCATTTAAGTCTTAGTTTATTTCTTGTTGTATAGTACTTGCTGGCATTTTTTTTATATCTAGTGTTATTGTTACATCCCAATTGTGTAATTACTATTTACTATTACTATGTAGGGTAAATATGAATGTAATGTGAAGTCTGGAGATGAATAAATTGTGCTTGTACTTGTTAATTGATACATTATGAATGATGTTATCTAATTTGATGTTATGTGGAAAAGTACTACATATATATGAATGGATGGTTATTAAATTAATATTCTAAATTTAGAGATGTATTACGTATATTGCATATTTTGTGAAAATTTGACTGTCGTGTGCATGTGTTAGTGGTTGCAGGTATATGTTCAATTCCTCTAGGCGGAGGGGAAGTATCACTCAGGAGAAGATCTTGGTCGAGTAATCGGTAATGTAAACTATCTGAGCATACACACACCACAATAAAATAATTGAGTTGAGTTAGTTTGGGAAGTTGGTAAGTCATCCTTAGTTGATGTGTCTGCATTAGTAGAGCCTTGTTTACTATAGGGTGCATTATTGGGTGATTTTCATCTATTTCTAGCTTTAGAGTTCTTTCTTGTAGTATTACGGCTATATTGATAGAAAGACGTACGTGGAGTATGTGTATATATATGTGCATACATATCAATGGGATCTAATGACATGTATATGCATATGTATAGATGTACCACACATAAATGTTTATCAATACAATGGTACTTGTGAATGGTTATATGTGAATCAAATTTGTACATATATATATGTATAGTATATACATATATCCATATGTATATATGTATCGATACACATGTACGATAGAAAATGGACTTTTCCATACATATGTATCAATATATGTATACATACCACTACAAAAAATCCTTGTGATTAGCTCCCCTTTTTTTGCTTCCACCCACTACTTTAATGTATTTTTCTCCATTTTTTGGCAAAATTTGGTGCTATTTTTCAGGATGGTGCTATTTTTGGTGTTTTTGTGCCAACAAGAACAAGTAGGCACTAATTTAGGCATCAATTAGTGCTAGAATTATCTTCAGAATTTGCGCCGATAGTAAATTCTAGTTTGGCACCCATATTAATGCCTAGATTAATGCCAAGATTAGCACCAAAAATGACGCCTACAATAATTCCCATATTAGTGCCTAAACTAGCAACCATATTAGTGTCTACGTTAGCACCCATATTAGCACCTGATGTAATGCCTATTTTATCAACTGCTTTATAGCTTGTTTTAGTGCCTAATTTAGTGCCTCATTTAGTGCCTAATTGTTCTAATCTAGAAAGGATTAAGGGTGTTAGAACAAAAAGTCCTTCCCCAATATTCACTAGCCTTCAATTGCTTTCCTACATTTCACTTGCATCAAAAGATCTACTACCTTTGATTTTTCATTGTATTTAACATGAAATTCAACAATTTGTGTGACAAGATCCATACTATCACCTACATTCCCTTTATATATACCCATTTATTCCCCCAGATAATCATAAACAAAGCAAATTTTTCCTTTACTGTAGTACTTTGTGCAAATTAAGGGTTGAGGGTTGAGGGATTAAGGGTTGAGGGTTAAGGGTGGTTTATATATACTGTAGAGGGTATAAGGGTTTAGGGTTTAAGAGTTGAGGGTTGAGGCAGGTTTAAGGTTTAGGGTAGAGGGTTGAGAGTATATGGTTCAAGGATTAGGGTTGAGGGTCCAATGTATAGGGTAGAGGGTATAAGGGTTGAGGGATTAGGGTTTAAGGGTACTTGATGGTTGAGGGTAGAGGGTAGAGGATACTTGAGGGTTTAAGGGTTGAGGGATTAGTAGGGTCGATAAGGGTAGAGGGTAGAGGGATGTAGAGGGTTTAATGGTTTAGGGTATTGGGTTGAGGGTATAGGGTTGAGGGATTACTAGGGTAGAGAGGGAGGGATGGATTAAGGATTGAGGGTTGAGAATTGAGGGTTGAGGGTGGTTTAATGTATACTAGGGTACAGGGTAGAGCTGGTAGAGGGTGTAAGGGTTGATGGTTGAGGGTATATGGTTCAAGGATTAGGGTTGAGGGTCCAATATATAGGGTAGAGGGTATAGGGGTTGAGGGATTAGGGTTTGACTAGGGTTGAGGGTAGAAGGTAGAGGGTAGAGGACAGTTGAGGGTTAATTGAGGGTTGAGGGAAAGCGTTGAGGGTTGAGGGTTGAGGGTTGATGAATTAGGGTAGAGAGTTTAGTAATTGGGTTTAGGGTATTGGGTTGAGGATATAAGGTTGAGGGATTACGGTAGAGGGTAGAGGGTAGAAGGTTTAAGTCTGGTTTAGGGTTTAAGGGTTTAGGGTTGAGGGACGTTAAGGGTTGAGGCCGGTAGATGGTTTAGGGTATAATATGGTTGAAGGTTGATTAGGGTTGAGGTTCCAATGTAGAGGGTACATAGAGGGTATATGGGTTGAGGGTTGGGGGTTTAAGGGTTGAGGGTTGAGGGATTATCTAGGGTTGAGGGTTTAATGTATAGGGTAGATTAGAGGGTATATGCAGGCTAAGGGATTAGGGTTGAGGGTCGAATGTATAGGGTATATAGAGCGTATAGGGGTTGAGGAAAAATTAGGGTTTAACTAGGGTAGAGGGTAGAGGGTAGATGGTTAATTAAGGGTTGCGGGTTGAGGGATTAGGGTCAAGGGTAGAGGGTATAATATGGTTCAAGGATTAGGGTTAATTAGGGTCCAATGTATATATAGGGTAGATGGTAGAGGGACGTAGAGGGAGTAAGGGTACTTTAGGATTTAAGGGTTGAGGGTTAAGGGTTTAAGGTTGAGAGTAGAGGGTTGAGGGTATAATATGGTTCAAGGAATACTAGGGTTACATTGAGGGTCCATTAATGTATAGGGTAGAGGGCATAGGGGTTGAGGGATTAGGGTTTAAAGGTACTTGCAGAGGGTAGAGGGTAGAGGGTAGAGGGTTTAAGGGTTGAGGGATTAGGGTAGAGAGTAATTTACTTGGGTTTAAGGGTTTAAGGGTTGAGGTATTACTAGGGTTGAGGGATTAGGGTCGAGGGTATAAGAGAGTATTGGGTTGACGGTAGAGGGACATAGATGGTTTAATTTTGGTTTAGGGTTTAGGGTATAAGAGGGTAGAAGGTTTAAGATCAGTTTAGGGTACTTAAGGGTTTAGGGTTGAGGGACGTTATTAAGGGTTGGGGGTTGAGGGTTGAGGGTTTAGGGTATAGTTAAGAAATTTGAGGGTATAATATGGTTGAAGGTAGATTAGGTTGAGGTTCCAATGTAGAGGGTAGAGGGTATAGGGGTTAAGGGTTTAGGGTTTAAGGGTTGAGGGTTGAGGGATTAAGGGTTGAGGGTTGAGAATTGAGGGTTGAGGGTTTAATGTATAGGGTAGATCAAAGGGTGGAGGGTAGAGGGTTTAAGGGTTGAGGCTTGAGGGTTTAAGTTGGTTGAAGGTATATATGGTTGAGGGATTAGGGTTGAGGATCTAATATTGTATAGGCTGGTAGAGGGTATAGGGGTTGAGGGTACATATATGGTTGAGGGATTAGGGTTGAGAGTCCAATATATAGGGTAGAGGGTATAGGGGTTATGAGGGATTAGGGTTTAATTAGGGTTGAGGGTTGAGGGTAGAGGGTAGAGGGTAGAGGGTTAATGAGGGTTAATTAAGGGTTTAATAATGTATTTTTCTCCAATTTTTTGAAAAATTTGGCGCTATTTATCAAGATAGCACTATATATTAAATTCTCTATCAAATTTGGCCAAATTAGGGGTAGTGTGGAGAGTGACATGCAAGAAAATTTGAGTTTATTTTGCAGAATAGAGGAAGGAAGGAAGGAAAGATCAATTACAAGCTCTGGAACCTTTGAGTACCCATGAAAGTGTAGGCATGGGAAATGCCATTCAAAGGATTCCTATCGCATGAATACCTGGATATTGTTTTCGACTTGGATTGTTCAAGAGTGGAGGACTTCATTTGCATGGTCTTGAGAATAGAAATAATTATCCCTTTAGCACGAAGAGCCCTACTTCCTTCACAATTTATCTCCATGTTTTTCTCAAATCTATATGGCTTGCTTCAATCACTCAATGATTTGGAAGAAAACATAGAAAAATTTGTGAAGAATATTTTCTTGATGGACAATGCACTTTTAAAGGGGGTCCAAGAATACAACTTCTACAAAGGAAAAGGGTTTGTTGGTGGATTATTCCCAAGGAAGTACTTGAAATAGCGTCAAGGGTTTGAAAAAATTTACACAGCCATCAAGCTAGCATTTAAGCACAAATGTGACCGCATTCTTCTTCGTGCTATGCACTAGAATGCCAACTATCTCTGCACAAGTATGGATGTGAACATAAAAGAAAAATATTATGCAATAGCCTTCCTTAGAGCACACTCACACCACCCTCTAGTACATGGCTTTCAAGGAAATTCTTCTCAGGCGAATGGGTCTCCTCTAGCAGTTCCAAACCTGAATTCTTCTAGAGTTCAAGCTGACACAAGAGTGGTAGCAACAAGGGAGGTTGAGGAAGGCCAGGGTGAAAAGTCCATTGGCATTAAGCAAATGGAGGAGTAAGTAATGGTTTGTGTTCACAAATTTTTCTTTTTGTCCACTCAATATCTTTGTTCCCATAAAATATCTATGTGAAGATCATATGATATGCAACCTGATTGTTGTTACATATGTTGGGTAATATAATAAATCTTTTTGACAGAAACCAGTCCCTAATGCAAAGAAATGCATGCCAACTGAATTAGGAGGGGGCTATAAGTTTTTTGATAAAAACCAGTCCCAAATACAAATGTAATGTATATGTAAATTGAACTGGGTTGGAGATATTCTCTTGGAAAATGTCTTGGTAAGGAAAAAGTTAACAGGTAAATGCATGGATCTAGCTCGCCTTAGCCATATATTTTTTTATTTGCAAGCAACAGGCTTCAATTTTGTTCCATTTTTCAAACTGCCAACCTTTACAAAAGGTAGTAATACTTTGTAATATCCCCTTAAAATTAATATAATCTTTACATGCTCTATGCCTTTTATAAAAAAAAACTTAAATTAAATTTAAAATTAGTAATAATTTAGGCATAATATCTATATAGCATAACTTTTTTGTACATATCTAAATAAAAATTGTTGAAACAAGGACATCAATATGGAAAGCGAACATAATTTTTGGAGCATTTAAAACCTTTTTCTATTTTTCAAATGTGTAAAAAAAATACTATAAATAGTAAGAAACAAGTTTCTAAAAAACCTTAAAAATAAAATAAATTATTTTCTAAATGCAAAAAAATATTTAAAATCTACACATGAAATATAATCTTAAAAATCATTATTTTATATTATTTCTAAATCATTAATGGTTTTCTTATTATAAGTGATAGACGTAAGAAAAACTTAGCTAAGAACATTAATTAAAAAATATTTTTCAATTTGGATGACATTTTCATAATAAAAAAATTGTGATAACATAAAAAATTGCACGAAAGTAGCTTTACAACAAGATTTTCAAAAAATATATCTTCTATTTGTTATTGTATTTATTCTCTACTTTTTAATCAACATAGGTTTGTTAAAAAAATAAAGATCTTTATTTTACAGCTGTGGAAAAATATGAACCAAATGGAACAAAATTTTAAGAAAATTAGATTGTTATTTGTACTGTTGTCATTTTAGGGAAAAAAAAGTTTCATGCATTTAGAAATTTGAAAAGGGGGGTCAAGCACCAAAATGGTCAACAAGTAATAATGGTAATTAGGCTCCCACTCCTACATTGGACTATGATGTCAAGATAATATTGTTTGAAATTACAAAAAATGACTTTATATAGAGGCTAATAGCTAACATATGTGTTAATTGTAGACTAAATTCTAGTTCATGAATTTTAAGTCCATGTATCATTAGGTTGCATGCATAATGAAATTATAAAGTGAAACTTAAGTTAAATTCATTGAGTTATTATTTTTTATATTGGTAGAAAGTGAAATTAAAAGAACTTAACCCTATATAACAAAAAGGCCATATAGAAAAATAGTTCAACTCTCATAAGGAGTGACACTTAAATACAATAACAAAACATTAAAAATAGTCTAAATCAAAGGAAAGCATATAAGTACAAAGAACTACAGGGAGATAGCCCAAAGCCATGATAATATCTAACATAAGATAGAGAGGCTAGTGGTTTTTCAACTTTTGTAGACCAATAGCTACTTGTCATTCATTGCTAATAAAATCAAATTTCTCCATGAAGGAGACCTCATTGAGAACCTCACCATTGTAATCAAGTTTTCCCTTTAAAATGTTGGCTTTCTTCTCCATAATCCTAGCTTTGGTTCTTTTGGCCAAACCTTCCAACACATATCATTTTTTCTTGTAAATCTTAGATTGCAGGAAATAAATTCTAGTTGCCAAAATCTTAACTATTTCTTTATTGAATGCAACCACTTTTTAAAGGTTATTTCTTATCTATTCTTAGTTTATTCTTAATGCATCCATGCTCTAATTCTAGATTATCCCTATTTTTGAAATCTGCAACAATCTTTTCAACCTCCTCCCAAATTCCTTCACCCACCTCAATTAGTTTTCCAATTTGTATTTTATTTGTACATTTCATTTCCATATCTTGTATATTTTTAGCTATGATTTTTTGAGTGAGCATCCATATGAGAATACTATTGTGTAGTTGGAGGTTTTCTTGTAGTTTCCTAAATTTCTCCTTCATTACAAAACACACCTAGAAATTTATTTTTAAACCTATTCTTCATTATGAGTTGGGGATTTATAACCTTTCATAGAACATGACTTGGGGTCCACTTTTCAAAGGTGTCAGAAGTTAAATGGTTCCCCAAGAGATTGATTTTATTAAGGGACATGGAAGAGGTGGGGATCATGGATGTAATAAAGGAAATTTGACTCTAACTAAAGGAAAAATAGGTTCCTTTCAAAGTAAATTTCACTTATTACACTCAAATAAAATTGACTACTTAAAGCACTTGAAGAAGATAAACAAGTGAAAATATCTATCAATAGAAAAATACTTAAGTCTTTTTAATTACAAAAATAGAAAGTATGAATAATAGGGAACCTTGTGTTAAAATTTGAAAGTAACTATCAAGGATGCTAGCATGTTACATAGATGTTTGTGCATCATGTTGTCATCTTTATGAACAATGTGTGAAAAATTCCTAGACAATGTGAAGATTCAACCTTTTTATTCAACTAGCCTATAATTGTAACATGCCAACCCTTCAATGAAGTAAAAATTCCTAAGTTTTCACTTTACAAGTAAGTAACTATGTAACAAGCCATTGCAATAAAAAATTTCTTTGTCTTTATTGAGAATGTACGAACAATGATGCAATAAAAAAATACAATAAGGATGCCATTTCATTACAATAATTTCACAAGTTACAATCATACGAGAATGCATACATCAACATACATAGCTCAATGATCTTTGGAAATAATAGTTTATACATGGTTGAGGATCCTTCCTTTCAAATCTTGGTTCTTCTATCGCCTGGGTATGTGTAGGATCATCATGGAAAAAATAGGCCCTTAAGTGGCGAAAAATTCAAAAAAATCTGAGTTAGGCAACTTGACATAAAAATTTGAATAAATTATCTATATTATTTCAAAAATATGTAATAATATCTGAATCTATAACAAACTGAATGTAGTTTCTAAACTACTAGGTTTATTTAAAAAAAAATTCTATTTAGTGAAAATTTGAAATTTCAATGCAGTTGTACTTAAATTTTAGGGTAAAAATAAGTAGGTGTCTGTCTAACCACCCTAACCACAATAAAATGATAATATTTTTCTATAATATTTTAGATAGAAGTAGGGGACTAATGTCGTGATGTGATGTATATTTTTTTGTAATTTTTTTCCAAGTAAATAATTAATTATGATTTTTTTATTACAACTTTAAAAAAAAAAAAAATCTTATGTATAACCACTTAACTTGGTAAAAACTTCATGATTTTTTTTTTTTTTTAATCCTATAATATGCGAAGCATAAAATATGATACATGTTTCAGATTCAAAAAATGTGATACCATTTGAAAGCTATAGATGTTTTTCAATCAGCCTATCAATTAGGACTTTAGTAATAATTCAAATAGAAAATGAATAAAAAATATTTATTAAATTCAAAGTAAAGCATAATTTATATTGGTGGAAAGTTGAGAATCTCCTTTTAAAACCCTTTTCATTTTATCAATTTTGGGTAAAAAAAAGTCATCAGCCACATACCCTACACATACCCATCATATCGCCACTTTTTTGGCCCATCATGATCTTGCACATACCCGCCTACTGTGGAGGAGAAGCATCACTCAAGTGTTTTTCCACCAACCATGGACTAATATGCAGTCCCATGCACATCTATCATTTGATAGACGACCCTTCCCTTCAATGAAGAGATTTGTAGAGTAACTAAATAACGATAACCAACTGAGCATAGTGTTGTGTCCTACATAACTAGAACTTGTAAACCCACAATTTGGAACTAGCATGTAATACTGGATCACGGTGAACTGACAGTGGAGCCAGAGGAAATCACACTACTTTGGAAAAAGTGTTCTCATTCAATACTTCAAATGAAGGTCATCTATCACATACACTACTTAGGGCTGATTTGACTTAAGGCCATCTTAAACTACGCATAGGTATTTACTTCAATGGATAATCTATCACCCCAAAGATAACCTCTCACCATTTCTACATACTTGGAATAAATCTACTTGAACAAGAAAATACACAAACTCTCTCCCATACTGGATAAACAATCCTAGGAGTAATCTCAAGCTATTCTAGTTAAATCAATAACCTAGCTAAGAGTAACTCATATGCCACTCATGTTTAATCATATCTAGTATGTAATACCTATGATAAACACCCATCTCCTATTATGGAGTACATACAAGCACATTATAAAAAAAACATAAAAGCTTCTATTTCCTTTTCAAATTCATTCTAGTTTCCCTAAATGCAAGTACTCGTAAAAGACAATTCAAGCATTCATGGAAAACAACCTTTCATAAATAAAATAACAAAGAAGAATATCCTCATGCCTGTTATCACTTATCCAAATCAATTGACAACAATGTAGCTTCTCCAAACAACAACTAGCTTGATTATAGCTTCTCAAGAGATGTCAAAATAAACCTCCAATACTCAAGTTCGTAAAATACTTCTCTCAAATACTACTCTCTCTCAATATAATAGAACTCTCTCTCTCAAATAAAACTAAGTAAGTTGAAAATAATGTTGAGTAAAAATGCTTGCAAGAATGCGTCCTCAACAAATGAGTTTTCCCTGCTATTTATACATCAACAATGAAGCCTCACATCCTACAGATTAAGCATGGTTATTGATAAAAATTTCCATGCACAACCTACTCACTCGACTTAGGAAAAAGGTGGCAGAAATATAAGAACTTACTCAGAATTCATATCTATAGATCGACCATGTTGATTGACAACAAAATGAGACTTATTCAAATCAACATGTGATTGATATGATGTAATTTGAATTACTCAAACAAAAGACATCTACAAAAAACATGTTTCTAAAGGTGGCACCAAGTAAATACTCACTATCCAACAATTAGCATGGTACCTCTCATATTTGAAATAGTCATTAACAAATATGCAACACCAAACTTGCATCAGCCAACTCTTAGCATGAGTTGATTCAGATAATAAATCAATTTGACAAATTCATGAACTTGTTTTCTCATTACGCTACACGGCTTAACAGATGTTGGTTCATGCTTAAAGACATGGCATTTAGTATTTACCAAGTCAAAGAAGATTCCCATAAAAAGTTTCGACTAATTCTTCACCATTTATTGACTTAATGCAGAGAGCTACGTTAAAGTATAAGTGTTCCCCTATGCATGGCAGCAAGAGTAAAAATTGGCCTCACAAAATACAATCATAAGTTACATATATCAACCTCTAATAATTGGCCTCTATCATTGCTAATGATAGTCAATTTTAAGTAATAGATAATATATTAAACATATATTAATATATATATATATACATATATATATATATACATATATATATATATACATATATACATATACATATACATATATATATACATATACATATATATATATATACATATATATATATATTAGCATATATTTATATATATCATAAGCCATCAATGTAAGTATACATTCAATATTCAAATAAGTATAATCATGATAGTATTCACATACTAATCACAATATATTGATTGTATACGTACATATATATGTATATAAGTATATGCCTCTATGTACATGTATACGTACACAACAACACAACAAGAAATTAGTGCCGACTTTAGCATCAGATTTTAGTGTATTTGAGTCCATCATTTTGGAGTCATCTAATGGCACAAAAGTTAGCAAAAACCCATTTCTTCAGTTTATCACTGGATTTGGCGCCTAATTTAGCGCCGAAAATTTGGTTTCGGCAATAGCATCTCCTTTAACGCCAGGAATAGTACCAGAAATTGGCATCAGAAATAGTGCCTAAATTGGAGCCCAAGTTGGCTTCTAGTTTTGCTTCCATGTCTACTCCCATTTTTGCTTCTAGTTTTGCTCCCAGGTTTGCTTCCAATTTTTCTTCCACTTTTTCTTCCAATGCGACGTCCAGTTTTGCTTCCAGTATTGCTTCCAGTTTTGATTCTAGTTTTTCTTCCATTTCTACTCCCAATTTTGCTTCCTTTTGTACTCCCATTTTTGTTTCTAGTTTTGCTCCCATTTTTTCTCCCATTTTTTATTCCAGTTTTCCTTTCAGTTTTGCTTCCACTTTTGCTTCCAATGTTGCTTCCACTTTTTCTTCCAGGTTTGCTTCCAGTTTTGCTTCCATTTTTGCTTCTAGTTTTCCTTTTAGTTTTGCTTCCAGTTTTGCTTCTAGTTTTGCTTCTAGTTTTGCTTCTAGTTTTGTTTCCACTTTTTCTTCTAGTTTTTCTTCCAGTTGCCTTCCAGATTTGCTTCTAGTTTTGCTTCCAGTTTTGTTTTTGGTTTTGCTTCTAGGTTTGCTTCTAATTTTGCTTCCTTATTCTCTTCCAGTTTTGCTTCCTGCGTTCCTTCCAGTTTTGCTTCCTTTTTTGCTTCCTGTTTTGCTTCCGGTTTTGCTTCCATGTTTGCTTCCGAATTTTTCTTCCAATTTTGATTCCAGATTTTCTTCAAGTTTTGCTTCCAGTTTTGCTTCCAGATTTACTTCCAGATTTGCTTCCAGTTTTTCTTCTAGTTTTGCTTCCAGTTTTACTTCTAGATTTTCTTCTAGTATTGTTTCCGGTTTTGCTTTTGGTTTTGCTTCCAGGTTTGCTTCTGGTAAATTGCTTCCAAATTTGCTTCCAATTTTTCTTCTTGCGTTCCTTCCAGTTTTGCTTCCAATTTTGCTTCCAATTTTGCTTCCAACATTGCTTCTAGTTTGGATTCCATTGTTGCTTCCTTGTTATTTCTAAAAATTCTTGTTGTTTTGCTTCCTTTTTTTCTTCTAAAAAATGCTTCTTGTTTTTCTCTTGGTTTTGCTCCTAGTTTTTCTTCTGATTTTGCTTCTAGGTTTGCTTCTGGTTTTGCTACTAATTTTTCTTCCAAGATTACTTCTAGTTTGTTTCTAGTTACAAGTTTATCACCTTACCACACTCCTTTGAATCGCCTTATGTGGGATGGCTTAAATGTAAGTCAATCGAAAAATATTATGGCCCAACTATAGGGAGAATTTAAATGATTAATCATACATGATGACCGACTAACTTAGAACTCAAAGCTGGTACAAAGAACAATTTTAATGGTTCAACTCATGACTTAAATGATCGATAACCAAATGTAGTAGGTCAACACAAAATTATTGTAGGGACTTCACTTCATTGTAATTGCTATGGAAATTTTATCTCCTAAGGCTCCAGTGATGTCATCCTGCATACCCAATGTGTCATAGAAAATAGGACCCTTTTCTTGACATGAGATTAATTCATGATAAATTTACTTAATGAGGCATTGATTCAGGTGTTGTGAGGCATTTTATGCATCCACACTAGGTCTTGGGCCCTTATAAATTGAATAACATGCTTTTAACGACATCTTGTAAAGGTGTTGTAAAGTATTGAAAGATGTTTTCATGCTTTTCTAGACTTAATAAAATCATTTCTTCCTAATTCAACATTATAAAATGTGTCTAATAACATTATCACATCAATTTAGAAGGCTTGTAAGATAAACATAATGATAAGCTAGTGTTGTAATGTGTCTTGCACATTCACATTGGTTTTTGTGCCTTCCTACGCTATGTGGACCTCATTTTAGTGTTGTAAAGTGTATTTAATCACACTTTCACAATGATTCATGTGTCCCAAGCCCTAATTGACATTCACATCATCACTAATAGGCCCCTATTAACCCATATTGTGCATCCTGAGGCCTAAATTGATCAAATACCAGATAAATTTGCATTTTAGACCTTATTTCCTTATCTCTTGGCATTTAAGCTATCAAAATGGCCCCTCTGGGACCCATTCACCATCATGTTGAATCAATCCCATCTAGGTGGGACCCATTCACCATGTGTGGTGAATGAGTCCCATTTGGCTCCATTTTGACCTTTGAGTAGGAAAAAAAGTGGAATTTGAGTTTAATATTGCTTCATGTCGACCTATGATGAGGTATTAATAGGTAAAATAAGGTGAATTTCCTATAAAATAAACTCTATTAACTCATTTTTACATCCATTAACTTAATTCATATATTCATCCACCAATCTTTCATCTCAAGTTAAGCAATTTAAGGTTTTATTATTACAAGACATCAAGAAAGTTCCTAAAGGAATTCAAGGGCTGAATCTTCCTTCATTTCTTTAGAAATCCAAGATCTATCATCATGGAAAGGTAATCTATTCCATTATTTCATGTTTCACCCCATTCTTTCATCATTTTGGTTTAATTACCTAAATGAGGTTTGACCAAGGCAAACCCCCATGCCCTAACATTGAACATTTCTTCTTCTCTTCTTGTGTGTTTACAGATTTAGATCCCTTAGAAGCTTGGAAATCATTGAACATCAAGTTTCAAGGTTTCTCATGTCTCCTCTTCATTCAAAAAGTCAAAGTACCAACAAAAACTCATTTTCAAGCCCGTAAATTAGAATTTTGGAAGCAGACACCTATAGGAAGTCAAAGTGCAAATTGAAAGCTTCAAAATCCACCATTGAAAATCCAAAAATTCAAAAGTGGGCTCATTTGCCATGGGTGGTGAATGAGTCCCACCCCAAGGTCATTTTTTTGGATTTTTACATTTTTGGATACCCTTTTGTCAGAAACAGGTTTCGGTACAGTTTGACAGAACTGGGATTGATTCGCCTAGAATGGCGAATGAGTTACTCAAGGCCTAGAAAAAAGCATCAGCAACATTTCAAATTTAATTTCCAGTCTTCATCAAATTTCTACGTGCACACTTTCAGTTTGATTCAATTCTATTTAGTTTTGCATTCATTTCTAGGTGATTTTGCAATACACAATGTGTTTTCCAACATAGCATGATTCTTATATTTTGCATTCATAATCAGTCTTTTAGATCACTTAATAGCATTTTTTCACTTCATTTAACTTAAATAACATCATACACATCCTAATTTGAATGAACCCTTAGCATTTTTGGTCCTATCGCTCTCCTTTTAGGTGAAAAACCCTAGAAGAGCTAGAGAAATACATAGGAACCAAAAATGTATGATTCATTTTGGTGAACCTTCTTTTCAAACACTTTCTTATCTTATTTTGGATTCTTTCATCATAGATCTAGCCTTTCATTAAATTTTCATTAGGATTGGCATTAGTTAATTAGCATACTAGGTTTCAAATTTTGCATTCATAAAAAAGTGCATTTTGCTTGCATTTTTAGCATCTAAATTCATTTCCGCTCTCTAAAATTCTGCATTTTTCAATTAGGTCTACATAATAGAACTCAAAAACAATAAAAATACTTGACAAATTTCTGAAAATTCTGAAAAAAGTCCATACTGGGACTCATTCGCCACCCTGGGCGAATCAATCCCTTTTGACCCCTGAAACTATATTTTATAGAACTCAAAATTATATTTTTAAGCTTTTTTTTGGTGCTTAACCTAACTATGCTAGTTAGTTTCATTTTTTTAGCATGCATTTCACTAGATCTCACTTCAAATAGCTCATTTCATGCATTGCTTCATTTTGCATTTTACATTTTTCATGTCATTTTTCGCTTGGTACATAGTATAATCAGAACATTACCTTGTTTCATATCTGAAAATTGCATTTCATTTTAAGTTAATGCATTGCAGTTTATTTACTTTCTTAGGTTAGTATGTGTTTTCTTTAATCATTCCATGTTTCTAGAATAGCAAGTGGCTTGTATGATTCTATTTTTCATTAACATAATCTAGGACACCAAAGTAAAACGTTTGATAAGCATTTTGTATAACCTCCTAGTACTTATCGTATTTGCAAGAATATAATAACACAAGAGGATGCAAGTGTAGAAAATTATGACACTCATACTTGTTCTTCTCCCAATACCTCTCCTATTAGTGACAAAGGTATTTTGGTGAAAGGAGCTACAAGCACCGTGAGTCTTGATTGTCCCTCTCCTCTTCAGCCTTTGGAAGACCTTAGAAAACCAAAAGATGAAATCCTAAATACCACCTTACCTAATCTCCATAACCATGACAATTGAACTTTTCCATCTCCTAATATCCCTCCTCAATGTCCAAAGGCTAGGCTGGCATTAGAAGAAATCCCTATTAAGAGTCATGAGAATCTTGACCCCCCCTTCCCTAATGCTCCTTCCATTTGGGATAATCTATTTGAAAACCATAGTGATCCTTCTCTTATTGCCTCCCTCACTTGTTATGAAGCTACTTTACACACTTCAAACTTGGATGAACATATTACAAGCTCTCCTAGTCAGGTAGATAACATAGCACATGAGAATGAGACCTTAACAATATTAGAAACTTAACCAACACCTTCTCATAACCATCCCCCTCTTCATAATCCCATCATTGATCATTCCCCTATTAGCGATGAAGTCATTTTGGGAAAACCTAGCCTTGTCAAAAACATGTGGCTTGTTGTTCTTCTAAACGCTCTCCTAGGGAGAATATCATGGTGCTAGAAAATGACAACAATAATCATGTCTCTTCCTTAGATAAAACAGTGATTCTCGATTGTCCTTCCTTAGAGATACATCAAACCAAGACTGATGAGGTTATGAATGCACAAGTGTCCATTCGATCCCCCTCCATCAATGGATCTCATACATATCTTGTAGGACATCTTCATAACCCTTTCATCCTTTACCCACCTTCATTTAGTCTCACACAACACACCCCTAACTCCTCTTTCACAATTAATGGCCTTGAACATCATCCTTCCCAAACCATTCAAACTTTCATCTCGCAAAATGCTCATGATTTGAATTCGTTAGATTTTGTATCCTCCTATAATGAATAAGACAAAATCTCACAATCTGTAGAGTCTTGCATAGGTATGACATCTAAGCAAGATATATCTTTGAACCTAATTACACAACCACTTTCTCCTCTTGATCAAGATGGTATCTTGTCAAGACTTCTCCACAATAACTTGATCACTCTCCTTCCCACAACTCGAAAGAAATTCTATTCCAAGACTTCATTTTTTGCATATCATAGAGTTTATGGTCACTCTACTAATGACTGCATTGCTTTGAGTCATAAAATCTAACATTTTTGAGAGTTTGGTATGCTTCCCTATGTGGGGGAATCTCATTCCTCGAATTGCTATTGATTTTCATTCTAGCATGCATCTCATTAATAATTTTGGCTCACCTTTGTCCTATACTAAGTGGGGGAAATGGGTTTCATAGCTTTGTCTTCGTATGTCACTTCTTGTTGCCTCCTTTGGATAGTCGTTAATCTTTCATGAATACTTAAGAGAAAGCTTGGGATGTGGACTACATGCCTTAAGTTGGCTCGCATATGATGTATGTTGGAATAATTTTCCTCAATCTCATAGGATGAAACCTCTGAAAGAGCCAAGTTGGTGTGACACTCATCATGTCTGGCCGACTAGCAACTTTGGAACCTTGTGAAAATTTTTGGTTGCTGAGACCTTGTCACTGTCTTGCCGAATGGACCTATCACTGTGACATGATGATCACTATGACAATTTCTATCTCGCTCCACTCGGGGAGATCTCTGGCCGACAGGCCATTCTTATCAGATATCGGTGAGACTTTGGGCGACAAGCAGTGTCGGGGAGACCCTTGGCCGAAAGGCTTTCTTCGGTATGAAGTCTTACCGATATGAAAAGTCTCACCGATAAGTATTCACTTGGAGTCTTCGAGGTAACACAGAGGCTTCGCTATGAACTCTTGGTGACATATGTTTGTCTCACCGATGTTCATCGGGGTAACATGGAAGCCTCGGTAAGAAGTCTTTCTGATGGTTGGTTATCTCACCGATAGGTATGAACATCAGTGTAATCTCCTAGAAATAGAGGTAAGTCCTGTCGACATTGGTGTTTGTTAACGGGTCTCTTCGGTGATACTCCTAGCGACTGAAGCCTTCGGTGAAAGGTGTGAACATTCAGAGTAACGTCTCAGCGATAGCCTAAGTCTTTCCGACGAGTGTTCTTTTCAGTATGACTTGAAGGCTCAGTATGATCTCTTGGTGAAGGACGATAGTCTTGCCGATGTGAATACTCTTGTCTATGTGACTTTGGAACTTCGGTATGATGTCTCATAAAAAATGATGGTCTTGCTGAATAGCGATACAAGTGATGATCATCAGTATGAGGTCTTGGCGACAAGGCGAAGTTTGAGCGACAGTTTTCTGAACTCAGTGTAACCTCTTGCCGATAGTGATGAATCTTAGCGACATCGATGGTTAAGTCTTGTAGCATCAGGGAGACACGGTTAGTGTCTCATCGACATGCGAATACATTTTGAATTCCTTTGACTGATTGACCATCCTACATGGTTTTTCCTTGACCAATCAGAGAGCAGAATGGAACCACTAGCAGTTGGACTGTTGCGACCATTACTGGGAGGAAGCTCGACAGACAGGGGCGTCATGGTTATACTCAGAGATTGAAGATTGTGATCAGTTCGAAGGTTTGATGAATAGTTGGATGAATAGTTTGATGAGTGATTAGTGAATGTAATTCTAAGTGTATTGTAACTGGAGTGATCTATAGCAAGGTTGATCATTGTGAATGTTGTAATTTTGACATCAGAAAGATAAGTCTGATCTTTGTATGTAATCTCCATTACTGTAATACAAAGTGACTTCTCTTGGTGTGGTGGGTTTTTCTCCCGTAAGGGTTTTCCCATGTAAATTTGGTGTTCATGTGTGTATGTTATATTCTCTATTTTTGTTATTTCTTAGAAGTGAATCTTAATTGGACTGTAATTGAAAATTTAATTTAAGTATCTCTGCATTCTTCCTTGAGGTTTTGACGTTAGAAGAGTTGTTTCTGCACCTTAGCTTTCCTTACAAGTGGTATTAGAGCCTGGCCAGTTGTGTTATCCTTGTGCGTACATTGAGTTTTTTGAGTCAATTTCTGTTCAGTGGGAGTCTTGTAGAAGTTTGGTAATTCGAATTATAGGTTAAGATGGAAAGCACGTCAGGAAAGATTGAAATTGAGAAATTCAATGGCAACAATTTTGAGTTGTGGAGACTTAAAATGGAAGATCTGCTAGTTGATTGTGATTTGTGGATTGTTGTGTCTGGAATGAAGCCTACAGGCATGAAGCAAGAGGATTGGGACCTTGGAGATATAAAATCTAAGGGGCTAATAAGGCTTTGTTTAGCAGACTCTATTCTTCTAAATGTTCATGAAGAAAAGACCGCATCTTCCTTGTGGAAAAGACTGGAAGCTATTTATTAGGACAAGTCCTTGGTGAATAAATTGTTCTTGAGGAAGAAGTTGTACTCTTTTAGAATGCAAGAAGGAGGGTCTGTTGCTGATCATTTGAACGCATTCAACATGATGATTGCACAGTTAACATTTGTGGGTGTGAAGATTGATGAAGAGGATCATTGTATGTTGTTATTGTGTTCTTTGCCAGATTTTTGGGATCACCTGGTGATGGCTATTGAGAGTACAACATCCAGTTTCAAGATGGAAGATGTTGTTGCTTCTTTGTTATCAGAAGAGATGAGAAGGAAATCTTCTGAAATGGCGAAGGAGGCCCTGGCTGTTAGAGGAAGGTCGAAAGAGAAAGGAAAGAAGAAGGACAAGAAGTCCAAATTGAAATTAGAGGGGAGATCAAAGTCTCCTGGAAAGAAGTCCAAGGTGAAGTGCTAGAATTGTGGGAAAACTGGTCATGTCCGAAAGGATTGTAAAGAGGAGAAGAAGAAGAAGAATAAGTATTCTTCCAACAATGATTCTTTTTAGAGTGATGCAGACGCTTTCATTGCAGCCTTGGCTACGCAGGCATCAGATGATGTTTGGCTGATTGATTCTGGAGCATCTTTCCACATGACATCTCATAGAGACTGGTTCACGAAGTATGAAAAATACAATGGTGGAAAGGTGTATTTTGCAAGTGATTCATCATTGGAAATAGTTGGCCGTGGAAGAGTTAGAATTCAATTCCTTGATGGAAGAGTGAAGGGAATCAATGATGTAATGCATATACCAGGTCTGGCTTGAAACTTACTTTCTGTTAGTATGTTGAATAATATTGGAGTGCAAGTCACGTTCTCTGGAAATGGCTGCAAGATGACTAGAGGCTCTATGGTGCTAGCAAGAGGTGCTCGTGTTGGTACCTTGTACAAGCTTGATGCACATGCTGTGCAAAGCAATAGTGTCTCTGCAAGTCACAAAAAGCTACTCATGGAGGAAAAGAGGAAAAAGTTCCTGATTCTATAAAATCTATGGAAGTTAAACTTCTAGTAGAAAAGACTATGCTCTAGCATCATAGGCTTGGCCATATTGGTGAGAAAGGTTTAAAAACCTTGAAGAATAAAAACCTGGTTGAGGGGCTTGAAGATTGTAACCTCGAATTTGAATTCTATGAACATTCTATATATGGTAAACAACACCGTGTTTCATTTTACTCCAATCCTCACAAATCTTCTGGTTTGCTTGATTATATACATTCTGATGTTTTTGGTCCAGTGAATGTTCCTTCTTTGTCTAAGTCAAGGTACTATGTATCGTTCATTGATGATTATTCGAGAAGAACATTTGTTTATTTTTTGAAAAGTAAATTAGAAGTGTTCAGTCGGTTTAAGGAATTTAAGAACCTTGTAGAAAATCATACTGGAAGAAAAATAAAATGTTTAAGGACTGATAATGGCGGTGAAATTTGTTCTGATGATTTTGAGAGGTACTATAAAGATCATGGGATTAAAATACATAAAACTACACCTTACACTCCGCAGCAAAATGGAGTTGTAGAAAGGTTCAATAGGATAGTGATGGAAAGAGCATGAAGTATGCTTGAGCAGTGCTAGATTGGAGGAGAAGTTTTGGGCTGAAGCAGTTGCTACAACATGTTACTTGATAAACCATTCTCTGAATTCCGCTCTTGTTGAGAAAACAACTTTGGAAGCATGGTCTGGTAAAAGCCCTCTTTAAGACATATTCGTGTTTTTGGTTGTGAGGAATATATGCACATGTGTCATATGAGAACGGATCTAAATTGGGGAACAAGGTTGTCAAATGTATTTTTATTGGCTATAGTGCTGGCATAAAAGGATACAAGCTTTGGAATCCTGATACGGAGAAGGTTATGGTAGTAGAAGTCTTTCATGAGCTGAAGCCTTTACCCTGGATCTCAATCAGAGACAAAATTTTGAAATTCCTTCGACACCAAATGAGGAATTGAAAATTCAAAATGTACTTGAAACTGAGGAGAGCTCAGTAGTTCTGAGAGTTTTGATTTCAGCCTCAACAAGTTCAACTAAAGAAAGGAACCTGATAGGTGGGTTTTCTTTGATAGATTCTAGTTGTGCTATGCTTTACTAGCACTGATGAGCCTAGAGGAGGAATTTAGAATGTCTGATTCAGACTCTTGGTTGGAAGCCATGAATGAATAAATGGCATCATTAGAAAATAATGATACTTGGAGTTCGGTGCCCTTGCCTAAAGGCAGAAAAGCTGTGGGCTGCAAATGGGTATTTAAAAAGAAGATAGGTTTGAATGGCAGTGTGGAAAAATATAAGGTGAGGTTGGTTCTGAAGGGCTATTCCCATGTAGAGGGAATTGATTATGGGGAATTTTTTTCTCCTGTAGCTAAGTTGACATCTATCAGATTTCTTTTGTCACTTGCAACAGCGTATGACTTAGAGGTTGAACATATGGATGTGAAGACAACATTTCTTCATGGTGATCTTGAAGAAGAAAATGTCCCAGCTTGAGCATCTTGAAGAAGAAAGTTGAATAAATCTCTGTATGGGTTAAAATAGTCTCCAGAATTTGTGGTACCAGAAGTTTTTTTTTCTCATTGGGATTTGTAAAGATCAAGCAAATAATTGTTGTATTACAAAGTTGATCAAATCAAGTTCTTATTACTTGCTCTTATGTTGATGATATTTGGCATTATAGTAAGGGATTTTGATGACTTAAGTGTTTTTGTCACAGTTCGAAATGATTATGCATCTAGTGAGGTTATTCTGGGAATGGAAATAACCAGGGACAGGAAAAACTAAAAACATCTAGTTAGAGTAAGTATATCAAGAAGAGATATTTTGTATGAATGATTGCAGCAGCTAGTTGTTCCAGTTTTGCAGAAATGATAGATCTGTTGAAGACTGTCCAAAATCTCCTACTGAGATGGAGGACACACTTTTGTCCCTTGCTATGTGTTGGCAGTCTTGTATGCATTTATCAGTACAAGGCTAGACATTTTATTAAGTGGGAGCTAGGTTCGGTTTTGTTCATAAGAAGTACATTTGGGATGCTTGAAAAGAGTATTTAGATTTTGAAGGGCACTTCAGAATATGAGCTTTGTGTTACCATGGTAACTTGGTTGAATCACAGAGGACTCTCAGTATTCGAGGATATGTGGATTCTAATTGGGCAGGGGACATTGACAACAAAAGATCCACCAGTGGATATATTTTCGTGTTGAATGGTGGTGCAGTGAGTTGGATGAGTAAGCGGCAGGCTGTAGTCGCTTTGTCCACTACAGAGGAAAAATACATGGCAGTGACACATTCCTGTAAAGAAGCAATCTGGTTAAGACGTTTGTGTTCTAATATTGGTTTTGATGCAGGGAAAATAACATTTAATGTGATAGTCAGAGTGCTATTTTTTTGGCAAAGAATCCTACTTTCCATGCCAGGACGAAACATATAGATGTACAGTATCATTTTGTACGGGATATGGTGGAGGATGGAAAGGTCTCATTAGAAAAAGTGGATACTCTAGAGAATGTTGTAGATGCATTGATGGAGCCAATGAGCACAGAAAATTTCAGGTGGTGTGCCAATTCGATGGGCCTCAGTGCCCATGAATTTCAGTAGTTTTGTTGTGCTCTGGAGGTGCCTGTGTGATCTTCGTCAAGTGGGAAATTGTTGGAATAATGTGCCTCAATCTCACAGGCTGAAACCTCTGAAAGAGCCAAGTCGGTGTGATACTCATTATGTCTGGCCGACTAGCAGCTTTGGAACCTTGTGAAAAGTTCTGGTCGCTGAGACCTTGTCACTGTCTTGCCGAATGGACCTATCACTGTGACATGATGATTGCTGTGACAATTTCTATCTCACTCTGCTTGGGGAGATCTCTAGCCTATAGGCCATTCTTATCGGATATCGGTGAGACTCTGGGTGACAAGCGGTGTCAGGGAGACCCTTGGCCGAAAGGCTTGCTTTGGTATGAAGTCTTACCGATATGAAAAGTATCACCGATAATTATTCACTTGGAGTCTTTGGGGTAACATGGAGGATTTTCTATGAACTCTTGGTGACATATGTTTGTCTCACTAATGTTCATCGGGGTAACATGGAAGCCTCGGTAAGAAGTCTTGCCGATGGTTGGTTCTCTCGATGATAGGTATGAACATCAGTGTAATCTCTTGGCAATAGTGGTAAGTCCTGTCGACATTGGTGTTTGTTAACGGGTGTCTTTGGTGAGACTCCTAGTGACTGAAGTCTTCGGCAAAAGGTGTGAACATTCGCAGTAATGTCTTAGCGATAGCCTAAGTCTTACCGACGAGTGTTCTTTTCGGTGTGACTTGAAGGCTCGGTATGATCTCTTGGTGAAGGATGATAGTCTTGCCTATGTGAATACTCTTGTCTATGTGAGTTTGGAACTTTGGTATGATGTCTCATCGAAAATGATGGTCTTGCCGAATAGCGATACAAGTGATGATCATCGGTATGAGGTCTTGGCGACAAGGCAAAGTTTGAGTGACAGTTTTCTGAACTCGGTGTAACCTCTTGCCGATAGTGATGACTCTTGGCGACATAGATGGTTAAGTCTTGTGGCATCGGGGAGACACAGTTAATGTCTCACCAACATGCAAATACATTTTGAACGCCTTTGATCGATTGACCATCCTATGTGGTTTGTCCTCGACCAATTAGAGAGCAGAATGGGAACCGCTAGCAGTTGGACTGTTGCGGCCATTACTGAGAGGAAGATCGACAGACAGGGGCATCATGGTTATACTCAGAGATTGAAGATTGTGATCAGTTTGAAGGTTCGATGAGTGATCAGTGAATGTAATTCTAAGTGTATTGTAACTGGAGTGTTCTGTAGCAAGGTTGATCATTGTGAATGCTATTGTAATTTTGACATCAGAAAGATAAGTCTGATCTCTATATGTAATCTCCTTTACTGTAATACAAAGTGACTTCTCTTGGTGTGGTGGGTTTTTCTCCCATAAGGGTTTTCCCACGTAAATCTGGTGTTCATGTGTGTATGTTATATTCTCTGTTTCTGTTATTTCTTAGAAGTGAATCTTAATTGGACTGTAATTAAAAATTTAAAAGTATCTCTGCATTCTTCCCTAAGGTTTTGACGTTAGGAGAGTTGTTTCCACACCTTAGCTTTCCTTACAACATACACTCCTTTTTTTCATGATGTAACTTATGGGAAACATATGATTTGGCATAGGGCTTTCCAAGTAAGCTATCATGTCTTCTTCTCTCTTCTCCTACTTTAAAGCAATTGCTCATAGTACAGGTGCTCGCAACTGATTTAAAGTGGGGGCATACATCACCACTCACATTAAATTGTGCAATTCTTTTCTTCTTGTGATGCATTCTTTTCTTGGTGGAGTTAGTCGGCTTGATTTCCTCCAAGAGTGTGATACTTCTTTTGATACATCCTCTCTTGGAGACGTTAAGCACAATGTCCCCTAAGATGAGACCTTGCACGAACAAAGAAAAGTCCCTTTGAACATTCCTTACACTATTTTGCAAATGTAACAATGTCTATGAGTGTCAAGCATATGAAGTTTTGCTTACCTCATGGAGCTAAAAAAAAAATCATTTTTCTTTGTGGTGCCTTATTAAAGTTATTAGGAGGTATAACTTTGATATCGTTGAGCGGGAAGCCCACCTAGTAGCATGACTTTTCCCCAGAGCCACCTTTGTGTTTGTTAGTGCATACCAACTAGCATATGTATCTTACCTTTTGAACTTTCTCACCCCATAGATGACCAAAAGTTTTGTGGCCCCAAAGTGAGTATGTTGTGGACTTCTCACCCTGCAAACAACCTAAAGTTCTGTGGCCCCAGAGTGAGTACATCCTTTCCATCCCTTTTTTCTTCTCTTCTAGCTCTTTCCATTGCATGATTTTGTATCTTGGGGGCTTGAGTTAGGATCTTCAATCCTAGGGGCTTTGCCACCTCCTTTGATCTTTTTCATTCTTTGTCATCTACTTTTGTATATGTGGATCTCTCTTGAATATCTACTTTAGTGTGAGTTTGAAGCAAGTTCATCCTCTCACTAAAGTGGGGGCTAAATGTGCCATAGAGAAAAGCACCCTTTGCTTGACATGAAATTAATTCATAATAAATTGACTTAATGAGGCCTTGATTCAAGTGTTGTGAGGCATTTTATGCATCCACACTAGGTCTTGGGCCCTTATAAATTGAATAACATGATTTTAACGTCTTGTAGAGGTGTTGTAAAGTATTGAAAGATGCTTTCATGCTTTTCTAGACTTAATAAACTCATTTCTTCCTAATTCAACATTATAAAATATGTTTAATAGCATTATCACATCAATTTAGAAGGCTTGTAAGATAAACATAATGATAAACTAGTGTTGTAATGTGTCTTGCACATTCACATTAGTTTTTGTGCCTTCATAGGCTATGTGGACCTCATTTTAGTGTTCTAAAGTGTATTTAATTACACTCTCACATTGATTCACATGTACCAAGCCCTAATTGATATTCACATCCTCACTAATAGGCCCCTATTAACCCATATTGTGCATCCTGAGGCCTAAATTGATCAAATACCCGATAAGGTTGCATTTTAGACCTTATTTCCTTATCTCTTGGCATTTGAGCTTTCAAATGGGCCCCTGTGGGACCCATTCGCCATGCATGGTAAATCAGTCCCATCCAGGTGGGACCCATTCACCATGTGTGGCAAATGAGTCCCATTTGGCTCCATTTTGAACTTTGAGCGAGAAAAAAAGTGAAATTTGAGTTTAATATTACTTCATTTCGACCTGTGATGAGATATTAATAGGTAAAATAAGGTGAATTTCCTATAAAAGCACCCCTCTTAACTCATTTTTACATCCCTTAACTTAATTCACATATTCATCCACTAATCTTTCATCTCGAGTCAGGCAATTTAGGGTTTTATTATTGCAAGACATCAAGAAAGTTCCTAAAAAAATTCAAGGGCTGAATCTTCTTCCATTGTTACAAAAATCCAAGATCTATCATCATGGAAAGGTAATCTATTCAATTATTGCATGTTTCATCCCATTCTTTCATCATGTTGGTTTAATTACCTAAACAGGGTTTAACCAAGGCAAACCCCCATGCCCTAACATTCAACATTTCTTCTTCTCTACTTGTTTGATTGAATATTTAGATCCCTTAGAAGCTTAGAAATCATTGAAGATAAAGTTGCAAGGTTTCTCAAGTCTCCTCCTCATTCAACAAGTCAAAGTACCAACAAAAACTCATTTTCAAGCTCGTAAATCAAAATTTTGGAAGCAGACACCTATAGGAAGTCAAAGTGCAGATCAGAAGCTTCAAAATCCACCTTTGAAAATACAAAATTTCAAAAGTGAACTCATTTTCCATGGGTGGTGAATGATTCCTACCCCAAGGTCATTTCTTTGGATTTTTACATTTTTGGGTACCCTTTTGTTAGAAACAAGTTTCGGTATAGTTTGACAGAACTAAGACTAATTCACCTAAAATGGCGAATGAGTCCCTCCAGGCCTGAAAAACAACATAAATAGCATTTCAAATGTAATTTCCAGTCTTCATCAAAGTTCTAGGTGCAAACTTTTAGTTTAATCCGATTATGTTTAGTTTTGCATTCATTTCTAGGTGATTTTGCAATACACAATGTGTTTTCCAACATAGCATAATTCGTAGATTTTGCATTCATAATCAATCTTTTAGATCACTTAATAGAATTTCATTCACTTCATTTAACTTAAATAACATCATACACATCCTAATTTGAATGAACCCTTAGCATTTTTGGTCCTATCTTTCTCCTTTTAGGTGAAAACCCTTGAAGAGGTAGAGCAGTACATAGGAACCAAAAATCTATAGTTCACCTAGATTCATATGCTAGGCCATCATTAAAATTTGAGCTAAAACTACCCTTCATTAATGCTCGTACTTATAAAAAATCCATTATTTTATTTTATTTAACTCATTTGTAATTTGTAAAATATAATTTCAAATAATCTCATATATGTTATTTTCAAATCAAATTATAATGTAAAATAAATAATGTATATTATAATTCCCAATTATGGGAAAAAAAATTCTCATAATTAAACAGTTTAAAAATAAAATTAAAAACTCAACTAATATACTGAGAATGGGAATTATAATGTACATTCTTTTTGCATATACATATTGTTTTTGTTTAGTATTTAATTTTTATTTATTTGTATTGAAACAATGCAAATAATACAAAAAGGAGGCAACAAAGGTTGCCAAAAGAGAGAAAAAGATTACAACTAGGCTAACAGCCAGCAATACAGCCACTTACAACCACCAAAAACAATAGGAGATTGTATTAATCAAAATTCAAAAAATTATAGATCGTCTGCCAATGCAGGAATATTCATGAAACCCTAATTTTGAGCCTCACCAGAGGCCAAGACCCTAAACCCTTAAACCCTATATATACTTTGGACCCTAAACCCTAATCCTTGAACCATATACCCTCTAGTACCCTCGACCCTAATCCCTCAACCCTAGTTAAAACCTTAAACCCAATTACTAAACTCTCTACCCTAATCCCTCAACCCTCAATCCTTAATCCCTCAACCCTTAATTAACCCTCAACCCTCAACCCTAGTCAAACCCTAATCCCTCAACCCCTATACCCTCTACCCTACACAATATTGGACCCTCAACCCTAATCTCTCAATGTACATACCATACATATACCCTCAACCCCTATAGCTACACCCTCTACCCAATACATGATTGGACCCTCAACCCTAATCCCTCAACCATATACCAGCCTCAACCCTCTACCCTTAACCTTAAACCCTCAAGAATCAAGCCTCAAGCCTTAATCCCTCAACCCTCAACCCTTAAACCCTAAACCCTAGTAAACCCCTATACCCTCTACCCTCTACATTGGAACCTCAACCCTAATCGACCTTCAACCATATACCCTCAAACATCCTAGCTATACACTAAACCCTCTACCCTCAACCCTTAACATCCCTCAACACTAAACCCTTAAACCCTAAACTGGCCCTAAACCTTCTACCCTCTACCCTCAACCCAATACCCTAAACCCTAAACCATTAAACCCTTTATGTCACTCTACCCTCAACCGGCTAATACGTACTCTCTTATACCCTCGACCCTAATCCCTCAACCCTTAAACCCTTAAACCCAAGTAAATTACTCTCTACCCTAATCCCTCAACCCTTAAACCTTCGACCCTCTACCCTCTACTGTCAACCCTCAAATAACCTTAATTAACCCTAATCCCTCAACCCCTATACCCTCTATCTTATACATTGGACCCTCAACCCTAATCCTTGAACCATATACCCTCAACCCTCTACCCTATACATTAAACCACCCTTAACCCTCAATTATCTACCCTATGATCTACCCTATACCATAAACCCTCAAGCCTCAAGCCTTAAACCCTCTATCCTCTACCCTATACATTAAACCATCAACCCTCAATTCTCAACCCTCAACCCTTAATCCCTCAACCCTCAACCCTTAAACCCTAAACCCTAGTAAACCCCTATACCCTCTACCCTAAACCCTCAACCCTTAATACCTCAACCCTTAATCCTCCAACCCTAATCCCTCAACCCTTAAACCCTCAAGTACCCTCTACTCTCTACCCTCAACCCTCAAGTACCCTTAAACCATAATCCCTCATTAACCCCTATACCCTCTACCCTATACATTGGACCCTCAACCCTAATTGTTGAACCATATACATCCCTCAACCCTCTACCCTCAACCTTAAACCCTCAACCCTCTACCCTATACATTAAACCACCCTTAACACTCAATTCTCTACCCTCTGATCTACCCTATACCTTAAACCCTCAAGCCTCAACCCTTAAACCCTCTGCCCTCTACCCTCTAATCTACCCTATACATTAAACCCTCAACCCTCAATTCTCAACCCTCAACCCTTAATCTCTCAACCCTCAACCCTTAAACCCTAAACCCTAGTAAACCCCTATACCCTCTACCCTCAACCCTCAACCTTTAATACCTCAACCATTAATCCATCCTTCCCTCTCCATCCTAATCCCTCAACCCCATACCCTCAACCCTAATCCCTCAACCCTATACCCTCAACCCAATACCCTAAACCCTAAACCATTAAACCCTCTACATCCCTCTACCCTCAACGTCCCAATACCCTCTACCCTAGTCGATCCTAGTAATCCCTTAGCCCTAATCCCTCAACCCTTAAACCCTTAAACCAAAGTAAACTCTCTAACCTAATCCCTCAACCCTCAACCCTCAATCCTTCAACCCTTAAACCCTCAAGTACCCTCTACCCTCAACCCTCAAGCACCCTTAAACCCTAATCCCTCATTAACCCCTATACAATGGATCCTCAACCCTAATCCTTGAACCATACGTGTCCCTCAACCCTCTACCCTATACATTAAACCACCCTTAACCCTCAATTCTCTACCCTATGATCTTCCCTATACCTTAAACCTTCAAGCCTCAACCCTTAAACCCTCTATCGTCTGCCCTCTGATCTACCCTATACATTAAACCCTCAACCCTCAATTTTCAACCCTTAACCCTTAATCCCTCAACCCTCAACCCTTAAACCCTAAACCCTAGTAAACCATTATACCCTCTACCCTCAACCCTCAACCCTTAATACCTCAACCCTTAATCCATCCCCCCCTCTTCACCCTAATCCCTCAACCCTATACCCTCAACCCAATACCCTAAATCCCAAACCATTAAACCCTCTACATCCCAATACCCTCTACCCTAGTCGACCCTAGTAACCCCTCAACCCTAATCCCTCAACCCTTAAAACCCTAAACCCAAGTATACTCTCTACCCTAATCCCTCAACCCTCAACCTTTAATCCCTCAACCCTTAAAACCTCAAGTACTCTCTACCCTCTACCCTCAACCCTCAAGTACCCTTAAACCCTAATCCCTCATTAACCCCTATACCCTCTACCCTATACATTGGACGTTCAACCCTAATCCTTGAACCATATATGTTCCTCAACCCTCTACCCTCAACCTTAAACCCTCAACCCTCTACCCTATACATTAAACTGCCCTTAACCCTCAATTCTCAACCCTCATCCCTTAATCCATCAACCCTTAATCCATCCCTCCCTCTCTACCCTAATCCATCAACCCTATACCCTCAACCATAATCCCTCAACCCTATACCCTCAACCCAATACCTAAACCCTAAACTGTTAAACCCTCTACCCTCAATGTCCCAATACCCTCTACCCTAGTTGCCCCTAGTAATCCCTTAGCACTAATCCCTCAACCCTTAAACCCTTAAACCCAAGTAAACTCTTTACCCTAATCCCTCAACCCTCAACCCTCAACCCTTAATCCTATTAGAACTAAAAAATATCACATTTTTCAATAGCCTCCACCCACCTATCCTCTACATTTTACATAAATTCATCAAATTTTAATTTTATGATCAACAAAAATTGTTGAAATTTGTGTGACAAGATCCATTTTGTAGCCCACATTGCCAAATTGACACACTCATAAATGATTTTGAGACTCCATAATCTTTCCCCGTTCCTAAATAAAAATTAGCACTATCGGCCTAACAATTCCTCATTGGTAGAGTCCCCATCATAGCCTCACTGATGGCCCAATGAAAGTAGTTCATAACCTAGCATCGGTGTAACAATACCCTAACGGGCTGACTCCTAAGGCATTCTCCCCGATAGATCGACAGAGTCAAAAAAATTAAGAACATCATTGTAACTCATGAACATCAGTGGAACAAATGTTTTCTTTTCCCCGATGGCCCGATATAATCATAGATTATCAATAATTAAAATATATCAAGGGAGTTAATGTGTATCGGGGTAATATATTATGGCATCCTCAATATAGAGTAAAGGAAAGTTTTTCATTGGTGGAGAAGGTGGCTATTGGTGGAAGAAGGATCACAGTCTCACCAATATGGCGATGATGATTGTACTAAATAAATAATGTACATTAAAATTCCCAATTACGGGAAAAACAATTCTCATAATTGTCTCACCCTTGGAGCCATAGTTGCAAGACAAAAACGTTGGTAGAAGGACAACTTGATAAACAAAGAAAGGATGCTTCATTTGTGTGGTGGTGAACAGGCTTGGAGCTTGTGGTCTTTATTTAAATGATCATGTGGCATATGTGAAACATCTTAAAATTCATTTTGGCTTGTGGTTTTGTTTATGGTTAGGCTGGTTGGTCAATGGTAGAGCGATCAATGGTTGGGCGATCAAAGGTTGTTATTTCGGTCTCGGTGGAGGGGTTGGTTTGGTTTGGTGCAAACACCTCAATTTCTCTAATTGTGACGGAGCGACAAGAAACCTTTAGGGAGGTAATGGACCAAAGAATGAAAATAATTTTGATTGATAATGATTCCCTCACTATGGTTACGGTTAAAATGGTTCTAGGTAGGGGACATCTTGAGAGGAATGAGTACGGTTGAGATAACACACATATCTCTTTACATTTTTTGGCCTCCTTGCTCGATAATCAAGTCCCAAAGGGGGTGGCGAAGGAGCTGATGGTTCACTTGTTTAGGAAGGACCTATTAGGGGGCTTGGAGGTGGTGGTAAAGTTGACATTAATTGGCATTGATGGCTCTAATGCGACACAGGATGATCATGACCATGGGTGTGGAGTACCTCAATAAGTTGCTCAATTTAATGGAAGCTAGTGATGATGATGAGTGGGTAGAGGTCTTTGATTCCTTCACAAAATTAAATGGTTTTTTGTAATCTGTGGTTGGGTGGGTTCCCATTTTTTCTGTTGAATGTGTTAGTTGGGTGGTGGTAGTAAATGTCTAGAGTTTTTTGGGTTTGGTCAATGGTCTATTGAAATTGAAATTTTATCTCCTTTCTGTGCTGGTCGAATGCATGTGATGGATTTTTGGGCCTTGTTTGAAGTGAAAGAAATTCCTGCCTTGTAGACACTTGTATGCTTTTTATTAAATCTAATATATAACTAGTATATATATTATGTGATGGTGGATTTTTTTAAATAAATATTTCATGCTTTTTGTTTCTTTAAATAAATATATATTATTCTTTTGTTTTTGATAAAGATAAGACTATCGCTGTGAATTTTTTTTAATAATTTTTGTGTTGCTTTTTTTTTTTAATAAATAAATATTGTTTAATATTTGTTGTTTTTTGTTTAAATATAGCCTTACGTATCAAAAAAAATAAAAATAAAAATTATACTTACTAATTCTAAAGTTTAAAATGGAAAAGAAAATAAAAATAATACAAATCCTTATAATTAATTAAATAATAAACAAAAGCAATATGTATATGCAAAAAGAATGTACATTATAATGCATTCTCATTATTTAAACACTTTTAATTTAAAAAAAAAACTCAACTAATATTATCTATGTAGACACGTGAAATTAGCATTATGCACTTAGTTCATATTCATCTGCTCATTAAATCAATCAAGCTCATCAAATCCATTCACCAAGTAAATCAGGACTATTTAATTCATTCATAAGGTTATTCATTTAAATTAAATAAATCAAAGTCTCACATCAACCTTTTAATTAAATAAACCAAACTTTATTTAATTAAATCTCAAAGGTCATATTTCTCCCTCTTGATTTAAATAAATCAAAATATTTAAGTCAAATGGGTCAACATCAACTAATCATCACCTAAACTAATCTAATCTTGATTAACCTAATCTAACCACCCATCACATCCTCTAGCTTTTCCCACTTGCACCAATAAATCATTTTTATTCATTTATAAATTCATCATTTTCTTTCAACTTGGCATAAAAATGGAATATTCCCTCATGTTTGAATATGAAGACAAGTTGACTTGTCCCTTCCAAAATTGCAATAACTTCTCTCTTACATGTCCCCCTCTCAACATTTAATTCACAAATTCAAATTTGAATCTCCCCCTCTTTGGCACATTGACCAAAACTTGCACATTCCTCAACCTATCATAATGTGACAAGTGGCCTCATCTCATTGGTCCAATCATTATCACACATTGTTCTATTTTGAGCTCTCTTCCAACTTGAAAATCTATAAATGAAAGGCCTCATTCTTCATCAACTCATCTACACTCTCATTCAAAGTTACTCTCTTAAATTGAGAACTAATTTTACCCATCACCATTACATTACATCTTGTGAGTTTTAGCAAGGATTGGGAAAGGGTCATTGGCACATTTGACGCCAATCAAATATGGAATAGGTACATATTATGCTTTTGCAATGTCTTTTTGATCCCTTTTGTTATTTGTTGCTTTTTGAAGCATAAGATGTTATTCCATAGGAGCATTGGAAAAATTTCCATGTAACTAACCCATGTTTGAGGTTTTAGAGTTTTGCAAATTTTATGGTGCTTCAATCTAAAAAATATATAATTACTAAATTTTTAGTCACTATTGTATTTGACTCCACTTTCTGATGAAAGTTTGTTGAACTGTCAACAAACTATTGTCGGAATTCCGATGAATCACTTGAAAATTTTTCGTTGCTGCATTTTCATCGATATCCCAATGAGCTTTAAAATGTTGAAATCATGACTGAACTTCGTCGGTTTCCGCCATAAAAAGGGACCTGGTGTTCATTGGAATATCGACGAAAATTGAGTTGATCTAGCGATGAACAATAACAATAACTCATGTGGCATGCCTCTGCCAAATCATTGGAACAACATGAGAATTTTGTTGGAATTGTGACCACGTTTCATGGAAAGTCCAACAAACATTCATTGTTTGTTCGACGATCTCGCCATTGGGAGGATTGACTTGTGGTCTCATTGACAGAGCACAAGGAAGTATATCGACAAGACTTGTACCATCAGGGTAAGTTCTGAATGTTTACTCGACCCGCTATGTCTCACCAATATATTCCCAGTACTCTTATCAGTGAAAGAAATGATGGTCTCACTGATGAAACTTCATCGGTGAGACTTAAATGTTCGGGCCAACATATATTTTTCATGCCGAGATGACTTGTCTTGCCGATAGATTCTCTTCATCAATGAGACCATAAGCCAATCTCCCTGATATTTTGAAAAAAATGCATCGTTTTTTCAACGATATCAACATCGGAATGAGATCAAAATTGCATCAGAGCTATAGCAACCTTGTCACACTCTTTTTTTTGTCGAACTGGTTCATCAAAATTTTGATGAAACATTGCAGTTTTTTTTTTTTTTTAAGATTTATCGGAAAGACTGACTTGTGGTCTCATCGATAGAGCACAAGGAAGTATATCAGTGAGACTTATACCATTGGGGTAAGTTCTGAATGTTTACCCGAACCACTATGTCTCACTGATATATTCCCAGTGCTCCTGTCGGTGAAAGAAATGATGGTCTTGCTGATGAAACTTCATCGGTGAGACTTAAACGTTCGGGCTAGCATATATTTTTCATGCCGAGATGAATTGTCTTGTTGATAGATTCTCTTCATCGATGAGACCATAAGCCAATCTCCTCAATATGTCTTCTTTAGTAATCCTGATCACTACAATAGTTTTGATGTCTCATCAATGTGCTAAAAAGTGCTTGTAACCCATAATAGGTTGGGAAGATCCATACCAGGTCATGTGTGATTTGTTTTCCACAAAATCTTTGATCAAAAGGATTTTCAGGAGTAGGATGAGGTGACCATGGGTAATTATATTTTGTAGGGCCAATCACATCCTTTTCTGACTCAAAATGTAGTTATTATTGAGAAATTTACATGAGTAAATCATTATATTTTGTAGGGCCAATTCACATAAAATACTCAAAACTGGGGAAATGCATAATCAATGATACCTCAATTGTTGAACCAATTGTTTGAATTATACGATAAAAAAACACTTGCTCTTTCAACTTCAAATGAACGCCATTGGAGAAGTGACTTATAGATGATACATGCAACTATAGGTCTTCCATTACTAAAGCCAACATCTTCTGTGATACACTTGATCAATGCATCTTTATTTTCCTGAAACCAAAATAACAGAAAAATATAGTGTAAGGGAATAAAAAAATAACCAGAGCTTTATAATATAATGTGCCTAAGCAAAAAAGTGATATAACTCGAAATACAAATAGAAGAGATAGATACTCCTCCAGAAGGTCAGAATCATATACTTGCTGCCTGTCAGTGAGAGTCTTTTGTGGCCTCTGCTCTCCATCAGTGAGCTCTTTCAAGGTAGACATAGGAGTCTATGAATTCTACTAGACACATCTATTGGTTAAAATATTATTGAAAAATAATATTAGGGTATATAGTGCAGGATCATGATGGGCCAAAAAGTGGTGATATGATGGGTATGTGTAGGGTATGTGGCTGACGAATTTTTTTAACCTAAAATTGATTAAACGAAAAGGGTTTTTAAAGGATATTCTCAGCTTTCCATCAATATAAATTATGCTTTACTTTGAATTTAATAAATAATTATTATTCATTTTCAATTTGAATTACGACTAAAGTCCTAATTGATAGGTTGATTGAAAAACATCTATAGCTTTCAAATGGTATCATATTTTTTGAATCTAAAACATGCGTCACATTCTATGCTTCGCATACTATAGGATTAAAAAAAGAAAAATTGAATTTCATGAAGTTTTGACCAAGTTAAGGTGGTCAGACATACGAGTTTTTATATTTTTTAAAAGTTGTAATAAAAAATTCATAATTAATTACTTGGGAAAAAATTACAGAAAAATATGCATCACATCGAGACATGAGTCCTCTACTTATATCTAAAATCTTATAAAAAAATATGATCATTTTATTGTGGTTAGGGTGGTCAAACAGGCACCTACTTCTTATTTTTCCCTGAAATTTAAGTACTACTGTATTGAAATTTCAAATTTTCACCAAATAGATTTTTCTATTTTTTAAAATAAACCTAGTAGTTTAGAAACTACATTTAATTTGCTATAGATTCTATTCTTCAATATTTTTGAAATAATATAGATATTTCTACCTCTATCATGATCTCCTAAATATATATTTGTATCATAGAGCAGTGAGGTTGGTATGAAGTAATATTTTGTGTTCCACTTTGCTATAGCAGTACCGATAGGTGCTCAGGGTCATGGTGTGTTTTTTGCATTTATTAATGCATCTCTTGTGGGTACTTCCTACGTTTGTTTTATTCAGATCAGGATATCTTTTGTGAATAGTCCCTACATTTGTTTTAGGAAAATTGGTATATTTTTCACGCATGCTTCCTGTGTTTGTTTTAGGAAAATCAATGTAGGAAAATAACATCCAAAAATAGATGCTTGGTTACTTGGGTGAGCAATAAGTATTTTATTCAGCTGTAAATTGGCTATTCCAGCTATTGACCTTTAAAGTGTTGGTCCGGAGGCATGTAGGTGGAGGAGCTTCGCTTGCTTCAATAAGTTCTACTGCTTCAGCAACAGGGAACATCTAAAGTTTGGAGACCACAATTTATAGTCATTCAATACAATATCACCTCATTTAACCTTATTCTAAAATTCACTAAGCTGCAAACAAAGTGCTAAAATGGAAAACAAAAAAAGCACTGGAATAGATAATAACAACAAAATTCCAAAAATTCAGGCTTCAACCTCAAGGAAGGTCTAGATCAACTAGTCATTGTATCCATAATATACAGACAAATTTGCAACAAGCCGCTTAGTATAGTCCTTTGGAGTAGACCCTTTTTTACTTAAAGCTTTGAAATTGGACAAAATTCTAACAACTGATAGAGATAGGATCGATATGTATCATTAATGAACACTATCAAACATAGTCCAAATAGATGAAAGAAGTGATGCATTGTAATCTTGAAAACAATGCAGCAACAATCAAAATTAAAACATTACCCTCTTTTATTCTCCTCTTAAGGTTTGGGAGGTTAGGTGGGCGCTTCCCCTCTTTTTCAAGCTCCTGAAAATCAGTACAAAACATATGAACAAAATTTCATGGTTAAGTGGAAGCCTCCCATCAACAACAAGATCCAAATATCCATGTGGGTTTGTGCAGGATCATGATGGGCCAAAAAGTGGTAATATGATGGGTATTTGTAGGGTATGTGGCTGATGAATTTTTTTTACCCAAAATTGATGAAATGAAAAGGTTTTTTAAAGGAGATTCTCAACTTTCCACCAATATATATTATGCTTTACTTTGAATTTGATAAATAATTATTATTCATTTTCTATTTGAATTATGACTAAAGTGCTGATTGATAGGCTAATTGAAAAACATCTATAGCTTTCAAACGGTATCACATTTTTTGAATCCAAAACATGCATCACATTCTATGCTTCACATCCTATAGGATTAAAAAAGGAAAAATTGAATTTCATGAAGTTTTGACCAAGTTAAGGTGGCCAGACATACGAGTTTTTATATTTTTTAAAAGTTGTAATAAAAAAATCATAATTAATTATTTACTTGGAAAAAAATTACAAAAAAATATGCATCACATCCGGACATGAGTCCTCTACTTATGTCTAAAATCTTGTAAAAAAATATTATTATTTTATTGTGGTTAGGGTGGTTAGACAGACACCTACTTCTTATTTTTTCCCTGAAATTTAAGTACTACTGCATTGAAATTTCAAATTTTCACCAAATAGATTTTATTTTTTTAGAAATAAATCTAGTAGTTTAGAAACTACATTCAATTTTCTTTAGATTCTATTCTTACATATTTTTGAAATAATATAAATAACTTATTCAAATTTATATGTCAAGTTGCCTAACTCTGATTTTTCTGATTTTTTTGCCAATTAAGGGCCTATTTTTTCCATGATGATCCTGCACATACCCATTTATTTATCTCAATCAAGCCTCTAAACCCTTCAGAGCTGTCAATTTTTCCACTAACCTATTATGCACAAAAGTCAAATTTTAGAGTTATGTCACCACTAAAAACAAAAGAAACAAAGCTTTGAAACCAAATCCACACACAACACAATGTGGTATTCATAGAAAGCCATACAAATAAACTAAACTCAAAACATTGGAATGGAAACAACTTCAAATTATGATACAGAGCATGGATTCACTTTACTCAACTGGAGGCACATTTGACAATAATGGGTTCTTCATCTAAAACATTTGTACTAGGTTCAAATAGTAAACAGATTGATGAAAGATAGAGGAATTAAAAAGATACTTAGATGTAGTTGGATTGAAGGCCGTAAAATGGTACATGTTTTTTGTGTAGGAGTCATATCACATCCACAAACATGGCAGAGCTATGCAAATCAGGAGAAATTGGCTTGGAAAATGAGGGCATCAGGGTATAAAGAATCATTTTTCTGCCACCATAGTGAAAAGTTAGCACTTTCTTTCATCTTTTCATATCGGTTTGATGCTTCAAACGATGCATTTCCTATATTCAAAAGTTCATTACCTTATTGAGATTCTCTTTGTTTTGAGAATAGTTTAATTTTATCTACTTAACAGGGCCAACCACGTGACGGTGGAAGCTCATTTGGACCCTCCCCCCTCACATCACTCTCAATTCCCCATACTTGATCATATAACATTAATCATTCATTCATCCATTAATAACATGTAACATTCATTCATTATCATATAAAATTCATTCATTAACATATAACATTCATTCATTAACATATTCACATTCATTCATAATATGATTACAATCACTTTTTTTTTGTTTCTTTTTTTAAGCTAAAAAAAGATGAAGTGGAGTATCATTTTCTAAATCATCTGTCCCCCCTTCAGTTGTTTTTCCCTCTACTTGTGATCTTAATGTTTTCCTAGTTGTATACTCACGACGTGGACACTATTGCAAGGGGGGGTCTACTGCAATAACAAATAAATGTTAAATTGATATGTTTTATTATTATTGTTACAAGTATTTTATTAATTAAAATAACATTAAAGTGGTTCTCTGTACCTGATGGGGAAACATCATGTTCCTGATCTTCTCCTATAGCCTCATGCTCAACATGTTGAACACCCTCTAAATCCTGATTTGGAGTTGAAACATGAAAGGTTACATTAATTAATACACCAATTGCAATTAAATATGTTTAAAAGAAAATTAGAGTGGTCCTCTTTACTTGATGGGGCCACATCATGTTCCTGATCTTCACTAGCCTGATTATGATCAACATGTTGATCACGCTCTACATGCTCTAAAGTTGAAACACGAAAGGTTACATTAATTAATACACCAATTGCAATTAAAGATGTTTAATTGTATTAATCTATACTACCTTTTTTATAGCACATGAATACATCTAGTACCAGGATGCACACCATGACCTTCATCTACAGGTTGTGCTCCACCCTCACCAAGCTGCATTCCAATGTCATGTGCAGTATTATCATTACTTTTCTATTTTAAAAAAATAGGCAGATAATTACTTTATGGTGGAAATTAATATTGAATAGATTGCACAAGTATTCAATTTTAAATAAACTTTATTGAGTTTATTTACCTATGTCGGATGTAGGGGAAGATTGTGTTTTCCCAGTCAAGACTCTTAGGCATTCATCCATGGCTCCATATCCTTGTTGGAAGGAAATCTTCAGGTCCTCTTCTGTGGGAACTCTGTTGAATTTAGAGCCCTGCATTTTTGCATAAGATCATGAATTTTGCTTCTATGGTGTGATAAAACCAAAATTGTTTGCAATTTATTATTTGGATGCAATATTTCATTTATTGATACTTACAATTCCTGTGGCTAATTTCATATAACCACCATAGCCAAGTTTGTGCTTCCTATGTTTTTCTGGTCTTGCCTTTGTTGCCTTTGATGTGTCAGGAAACCTATGAAAATTTTGAAATACGTTAGATTATGTAAAAAGAAAGAGTAATCATTATATAATTACATTGTTGATAGTATCACATACCTTCCTCTGCCTGATGGTGTCTTTCCTTTTTTCTTTTTAGCCTTCTCCTTTGCATCTAACACCAGGTCCTTCCACTCCCTCTCTGAAATCATGGGGGGACGCTCGTATTTTTTGTTCTTCTCTAAATGTGACTTATATTGGTCCCTCACATACTTTAGATAGGTACCAGCTTTCTTAAGGACCTTCATTTAGTTGAATGTTTTATTATCGAACAACATAACTAAACAGTTATTGAGCTCATCTTTTAAATCTTCATTTTGGGCATTCCACTGTGTACGTATGGTGGGCCCGAAGAGCTCCAATGTAATATCACTTAGATGTTTATAAAAAAATGTCATTTCTTGCAAAATGATCATGGAATCATTAGTCTAAAAAGAGTGATCAATAAGTAAATTTCAATTGGATTATATATAATAATAATTATTTTTTTTAAAGTACCTGGGACCTTCTCTATCTTTATGGGAATGAAATCCTCGATCACCATAAATGTGACCGACAATATTCTCGTACTAGTAATACGGGAAGATCTAGGAAATCCTGCTAAAACATCACCAGTACTAGTGGCCTCTGCATCCCCAGGTACATGTCCTGACACATGTTCTGGCATGTGTTCATTGTGAGAGGGTGCACTACCCGATGCCTACATGGTATGTGTTGCCAACATTTGAGACGACAATATAGGAACGGATGATGGGGTTGGATGATGTGATGTATGTGCAGGAAGATTAGGATCGACACTTGTACCAACCCCTACTCCTCGGGCAACACCTGCAGTACCCTGATCATGGCCAACATCATCATGAGGATGCAAATAATCTTGTAAAAAACAACACATATTTTAGTTCATGACATAAAAGAGTACAAAATATAAAACCATGAATGAACTTATGTTATAATTAAAGACCTCATGACAACTTACTTGCAAGTTTTGTGCTCTTTCAGTCAATATTTTAACCCTCTCTCTTATCTCATCTGTTTGAGGCACTATGAATATCAACTTAAGGATTTCTTCATTGCATTTTTTTTGGGTCTTCCTTAACATATCGAGAGGGCTTGCTGAATATGCGATGTCATCATCACATAACTGCACCTCTAGGCTATGGATGCTCTCCTCTACTGTTAGTGCCTTTCCCCAATCATCTGACGGAAACAAGAATATTAAAAACATTATCGAAATTAACCCAAGGAACTTATGAAAAAAACATAATAATAAAACATTTTGCTCGTATCTAATTTGTACAATTACAATGAGGTAAACCTATCAGCTAGAAGTGCTTGAAGCTGCATCACAATCTATGGTCTAGGTCAGAGCCTTCCCCGTATGATCAATGTTCTGTTGTGACAAAAATTAAATATAGAAAAACATTACCGAAATGAAACCAATAGACTTACGAAAAAAAACATAAGAATAAAATGGTATATTGGAGTCATTAATTGGAGGTTGGGTAAAATGGTACATAGTACATACCACCCCCATAGTAACTGTGTTTGTAACTAAGTGATTCAAATTGTAATCGATTAACAACTCTTCCCCTACAATTATTGATTTTATCACATACGAATACATGGTTTCCCTCGCGTGCCTTGAATATGCAATTGGGTTGCTTATTTTTTGACCCAAGTCGTGTACTATTTATAAACCTTGCAATATTCCTTGATTCTTTTGGCCTTCCATCAATGTACATAGCCACTCCTTTATTTTGATCCTTATCTTGTAGTTGTATATAATTTGTTGACAGTGCATACCTATGCATACTTCATGTATATCGAACCAGCTGCATCCAATCTTTGTAACTGTAACAAGGTATGACATACTCCATCAATTCAGTAACTTTGTTGTAACAAACCTTTATGCCTTCCATGCAAAATAAGCCCAAACCATGTAATGATGATGGTGCTATGCGATATATCCTCTCAATGACACAAAAATTAGTGTTTATTGGAGGAAGTTCCTTGGGTACCCATTTTTTCCGTAGATGTTTGTACCTCAAGGGAACCTTGATGTCGCCTATGCTCTCATCATCATAAGAACATGACACCCCTTCAACAAGAAAAAATTCCATGCGTTTATGAAATTTTCTTCTAATCTTTTGACCTCTAGTTGATCTCACTCTTTTAGACCTACTACATGTCTCGCTTTCCTCTTCTCTTCTTGAATATCCCTCGCTTGGGGATGACAGATCTAACAAATACTTTTTGGTGGTACCTTCACTCATAAGGATGTTGGATGAAGTTCTTTCATGGTGATGTGATCCCAAGGTGACATTATGATAAATCTATCATTTCATCACTAGAATTTGACAGGTTATAAGGTTATCAAGTCTTGATAGATTGCAAGTTAACGTTACTATTTTCCAAACTTGCCCATCACAAATCAAATCTACTTAACGTTTTAACTCCCAAACTTTGTAACAAGTGTTAAATGTGACTATGGTTCACCAGTTACACAACCAAGGCCTCAAATGTATTATGTAATTGTAATCAAAGGACTTTTTCTCTTTATTCAAGTAAATAAACTTGAAGGGAAACACCACCAAGTGGTTTATTGGACACCTACATGACTAAAAATAGCAGAAAATTTACATTTAATTTCCATATTTCTAAGTGGTTAACGGGGAGGGAGTGTGTACTAGGCCTAGTTAAGTCATCATAAGTTTATGCTTTGGCAATAAAAAATGTTTAAGTCATCTTAAATCTTCCTATGTCTAATTGCTAGGAGACTTTTGGTATGTTTTAAGGTAGGATGAGTGGTTGCATCAATGTTATAGTTCTCTATGACAAGGTTTCAACATCTTCAAATAGTGAAGGTTAGTGCTCATAGTCATTTGAAACAACAACATTTTCATTATGTATGATGGTAGGATTTGATAACTTAAAAGAATTGGCTACCCAAAAAACTTAAAGTTAAAAGAAACTTTTTCAGTTTAAGGGGTTAGCACTTTCTTTCATCTTTGCATATTGGTTTGATGCTTCAAACAATGCATTTCTTATCCCACTTCTATCATATTGTATTCCCATCCCATTGCAATTGTTGATACCAAAATTTCATATCAAATACCACATTCTTGAAGCAATTTTCTATTTTTTTACTATTTTTCTAAAGTTCTTTTGTGTTGTATGGATATGTACATGCTTGAAATGCTTTGAGATCATTGGTGTAGATAAATATATGTGTTTGTACAAGATTGATATGCTCTGAGATCACTGTTTTGTGGGATAAAACAATCAAATATAGGGACTGCCCTATTTTTCTTGTGCAAGAGTTTGAGGGCTAAATAGAAATGACATCCACCAATCCACCCATTTTCTTGGAACTATAACTCAGTGGATTGGTGTGAAACATGGTATGATAGAGTTCATTGCATTTATGGGTCTATTAAAGAAAGAAACTTGGCATTGAATTGATGCCCTAGGGTTGACAGGGGCAATTTTCTTGTGAGTTTATGGTTGTTAAGTCAGGGTTTGTCAATTTGATGGATATATTGGTAGAGCCATGGTGACACTATTTGATGGTCCAATCTCTACTTTGAAACAAAAATATCTCTAACAACTCTAAGAGCGCCTATAATGGGATGGCCACCATCCTAGGAAAGATTCTTCATTATCACTTTTAGGTGTTAAAATTTAACAATACCTTGATTGATGAAAGAGCCCAAAGAGCCTTTCTCCATGGTATCCAAGTACACATAGCAGTGGTCTTCTCTTATACAGTTGGACATGATTTAAAGAACTTAGCTAGGAATTATTCATTTAACCTAAGGTTTTTTTCATAATGCCATCATTGGAAAAGTATGATCAAATTCTTCTATTATGAAGAATTGGTCTATGCTCCTCTAGTAATCACTATAAATGTTTGTACAGATAAAATGACTAATTGATCAGGTAGGAGAGAATCAACTTTGAGTTCTTCAAAGATTATATTCCTCTATTCATAATTTTTAAGGGTTGTGTATTGTGGAGGAGGTTATCACTACCAAGAAGGGAGGAGACCTTTCCTTGCATATGTTTGTGGTGGAGGTATTAAAGAAGAATTGTATGCCTCTATTTCCATTCATTAGATCTAGCTTAGCCTAGCATATACTTGGACTAAGTCTACAATTGCTTCAGAGTCATGTGATGAAGGCTATGTGTGATGAAATCCTAGACCTTTGGGGGTGCCAATGTATGAGAAGATCTTTGGAAACTAGGCATGAAAATTGCAGGTTAAAGAGAATGGGGGTGCCAAACTTGCAGTACTCATTGTCCCTTGGTCATCAATTTTCCCTAAGTGCCCTCAACCTCATCGTCAGCGCTGGTATTGACCTTGTTTTCACTCCTCTGCTCTTCGTCGATGTTGGTATTGACCTTGTTTTAACTCCAAACTCTTCCTCGGCACTAGTATTGACCTTGTTTTCACTCCTCCAAACTCTTCCTCGGCACTAGTATTGATCTTTCACTTCTCCAATTTGACGAGCTACAACTTGGTTTCGTTAGGTTTTACAGTATGTTAATTAAATTGAAAATTATGACGCCATTTAGCTAGGTTTTAATATTCTACAATATAGTTAAGTATATATTAGTTAAATATATATTAGCTATATTAGATTTATATTTTGTAGCTCATTCTTGTAGATTAATAATAGACATTCATGTTCTTTCTTCATGAAAGTATATATTCTATATTTTCCTTAGTGTTCGCCCAATGCAAAATATAATTAATATAATAGTAATATTAGAGTAAATTATATATAAAATAATTATATTTATTATTATTAGTATATATAGGCTTTTACCTGATATTTTAGAGGATTTTACCATTACACTACAACTAGTTTACCATTAAATGGCAATTGAAACTTGTTTTCCAATGACACAATAGTGGTTTGCAGGCATGAGATTTGTTTCAAGCTCAAATCTCACAATATATGTAGCCTATTAGCTAATAGAAAGAGATATAGAAACTAAAAAGATAGAGAATGAGAGAGAGAAATATAAGAGATACAAAGGAAAAGAGAGAGAGGGAAAATAGAAACTAAATTTTGATTGGTTGTTTCATGTCAACAATCCAAGGATGGCATGTGTCCTTGGGGAGTTATGCTCAAGGTAGCATGCCATTTGATTAAATATATGATAATTCTCCTTTAAGACCTCTTCTCTATCTCTCCTCCTCTACCTATCTATATCCCTTTCTCTCCCTCCCTCTCTCTATCTCCCCCTCTCTATCTCTCGCCATCTCTAGTCCGTCCCTATCCCCCCTATCCATCGACTCTCTATCTCCACTTCTCTTCCTTTCTCTTCCCATATATCTCCATCTCTCTTTCTCTTCCCATATATCTCTATCTCTATCTCTCTATATCTCCCACTATCTATGCCACTCCCTCTTCTCCCCTCTATCTATTGAGCTATCTCTCCCTCTCCTCCCTTTCTCTCTCATTCACTCCATCTCTCCATCCATCTCTCCATCTCTCCTACTCTATATCTCTCTCTATTTCTCCCTTTATCTCCCTCTCTGTCCTCTCTCTATCTCTTTATATCCATATATTTCTTGACCTCTATCACGATCTCTCCATCTCTTTCACCACCCCCCTCTATCTCTCTATATCACCCTCTTCTCTAAATCACGATGGATAGTATGCAAATAATAACACATAAATTAATGATGAGAGTATTCCAAGTAAAATTTTATGAGTATCACCATCATATGCTTCCTACATGTCAACCATATTTATTTGTAGCATTGAGTTCTCACACTTTCTTAGCACTCTCATTTGTAGGATTGAATAAGGTAGACATGAATAGAATCATCATCAATAAAGAGCTATCCTATCTTGAAGGATTGTGTAGCAATCAAGATGTTCATATCTTCCAAAATGTAGGATGTTTACTCTTTTTGGAGAATTTTGAGTATCAAGCAAAAAAAATTCCTTGGAATTTTCTCAATCCTCGAAGGATGATATTAGAATTTGAAGCTTGAGAATTACTTTATAATGAATTGATATTTAGAGAAACTAGTTTTCCAATTAAAGGAGAGGTTTGGTACAAGTTTAGAATAATATATAGAGAAAGTACATGGAGTATTTTTTCCTAGAAAATGAGACTAAATATTTAGTAAGAGGAGTTCTTTGTACAAGTTTACCTTATCCTTGGCTAGACATAGTAATTATTGTGCAAAAATATGTTACCTACAAAGGAAGGTACAATGACTTGTATGGTTATGACTTCAAACTTATCTCTCATTTGTGACATGCTAGGCATATTAATATACCTTTTATTGATAAATTTTCTAAGAAATATGGATGGTGAAGTTGAAAAGGGATATTCAAAACTCTTAGCACATTGTGATCTTATCAAGATGGTGGTAGAAGAATATATGTAGCCTATTAGATAATAGAAAGAGATAAAGAAACTAAAAAGATAGAGAATGAGAGAAAGAGATGAAATTAGATAGATAGGGAGAGAGAGAGAGAGAGAGAGAGAGAGAGGGAAAAGAGAAACTAAATTTTGATTGGTTGTTTCATGTCAACAATACAAGGATGGCATGTGTCCTTGGGGAGTTATGCTCAGGGTAGCATGGCATTTGATTAAAGATATGATAATTATCCTTTAAGACCTCTTCAATGTACCCATTGCACACTTAAGGAGACAGATAAATATAGGGAAGAAAATATAGAGAGAGAGGGGAGATAATGAGAAACATACAAATAGAAAGGGAGACAAAGAGATAGAGAGAGGTAGAGAGATAAAGAGATAAGGATGAATAGATAGAGATATAGGGAGGGTGATTGATATATCTCTCCCTATTGCTCTCTATATCCCTAAACCCTAAACCCTCTTCTCTATCTCTCCTCCTCTAGCTATCTATATCCCTTTCTATCCCTTCCCCTCTCTATCTCCCCCTCTCTATCTCTCACCATCTCTCCCTCCCTATCCCTCCTATCCATCAACTCTCTATCTCCACCTCTCTTCCTTTCTTCGGTGATTTCATTGTATTAGCAAGGGATGGATATGATATGGTTCTCAACAAATTGTTGCAATACAACATGAAGAAGGGTCTGTTGGAACTATAAATTTTTTCAAAATTTTATAATGATTTACTCATGTAAATTTCTTAATAATAACTACATTATGAGTCAGAAAAGGATATAATTGGCCCTACAAAATATAATTACCCATGGTCACCTTGTTCTACTCCTGAAAATCCTTCTGATCAAAGATATTGTGGCAAAGAGATCACATCGGCATGAGCTGGTATGGGTCATCCTGACCTATTATGGGTTACAAGCACTTTTTAGCACATGATGAGACATCAAAACTGTTGCAGTGATCAAGATTACTAAAGAAGTCATCTTGGTATGAAAAATATATTTTGGCCCAAACGTTTAAGTCTCATCAATGAAGTTTCATCAATGAGACCATCATTTATTTCACTGACTTGAGCACTGGGAATATATTGGTGAGACATGTTCCATCAGTGTAAATCCTGAATGTTCACCCAGACCTGCTAAGTTACACCGATAGGAGGGTATCAGTAGTCCAGTTCTGGCGACATATTCAAGACCAAAAGAAAAGTTATTGGTGAGACTTATAACATCAGAGGAACCACTGAATGTGTTAGCGATACTAAAAGTCAGGTCGTCGATGAAGAAACAAATGAACCAAAATGATTTTTAGGGTGACTCTTGGTAATGTATATGGGACAAATGTTAACATCGGTCAGATGTGTAGAGTGTTACCCCGATTAGTAGAGTATTCAGTGAACGTTGGTTGGGGCCTAATGTATAGATCGCCCAAAGTTTGAAGGTGTCTTTACGACCAGTTCATTTGATGTGTTATCGGCGAGACTTATAACATCAGAGGAACCACTGAATGTGTTAGCGATACTAAAAGTTAGGCCGATGAAGAAAAAAATGAACCAAAATGATTATCAAGGTGACTCTTGGTGATGTATATGCGACAAATGTTAACATCAGTCAGATGTGTAGAGTGTTAACCTCATCAATAGAGTATTCAATGAACATTGGTTGGGGCCTAATGTATAGATTGCCCAAATTTTGAAGGTGTCTTGCCGACTAGTTCATTTGATGTGACAATAAGGAATTCAAAAATCTATTACATTTGTGCCTGGAGTTAAAACATTAATGGCGCCACAGAGCACAAGTAATTTCATAAATTGAAAGGAAATCGTTGCAAAATGAACATTGTTGCTAATTGGTAGCGAAGGAAATGAGGAGACAAACAAAGGGCCAAAGAATTGTTTCAGTTGAAAGGCCTCAATCAAAACTAGTAAGTCCTCTGCATTTTAACTTTTTCATTTCTACAATTTTAAGCGAGTAATATGGAAGCCACCAGCTTGGGGAAGTTGAAAGGAAGAAAAAAAAGTGAGAGCAGTCACCCTAAGAGTAAGAAGCAGAAAGTTGAGTCTGGAATTGAGCCAGAGGGTGCTAAACAAAATTTGAATCAAGATTCAATTGACCAATTACCTGGCTCTAGGCCCAGAGGTAGGTGCTCCGCCCAACTGAGGGTGGAAGTGGAAAAATTGGATGACAAATGCAAGCACATAGGAAAGATTTGGACCCCAATAAGAGGCTATGAATTGTTTAGATTCCACTTTCACCGAAGAGATCATTTTGAGCTAGTTTGTAATCTATGGTGTCTAAATTTGGGAAAGATGGTTTTCCCGAATGTGTTTGTCAATACAGAGCTGGTAAAATTGTTGGTCACCCTATGACTGAAAACTTAAGGCCATATGTAGACCATCTGGGAACCCCTTCATATACATATCAGAGGCTTCAATATGTGAGGTTTTTAAGTTGGAAGGGTGGTGTAATGAGAAAATTGTGAATGAAGAGTTGGAAAAGGAGTTTTGGAGAATGGACACCACTTACAAAGGTTGGAGGTTTCCCTTACATAGAATTAAACAAGATGGTAAAACTGTCCCACTTGACGATGGCAATGGGCCTCCATTCCATGTGGACTTATTCGAGCCCTATATGAGATATACCTATTTATCGGTAGGACAAGTGTTGGGTATGGAAGTTCCTGAGTATATGTCCATTGTTCCCATGGTAATTGCAGTTGACATTCAATGTCATAATTCTAGATTTTTTTACTATGCTTCATTTGTCTCCAATGAACTCGACTTAGCATTGATGTCAATCAAGAATAAATCCCTTGTTCTGAGTCTTAGGCATTATTCTCTTTTAATGCATCTAGTATTGTACTTCGAACAAGAGTTAGGGATTTGGCCAGAAAAGTTGAAGGTTTCATAGTTTGATAAAGAGGGAAAATTGTTACCCATTCAATTGCGGACTACCATTTGGGACAGTAGATTTGGTAATTCCAATTTCCTATATTTTGAAGAATATTTTGTAAAGCCAGTATATGAATTCTATAGTCATCCTTGTGTGCACTCATTGTTTGATGAAATAAAATGCTTCCTCAAACCTAAGGTCTTTAATGGACCAATTGATCACAATTGGGGAGACTGGTATTGCCTGGAAGATGCTACTATTGTAAGGGTGTTTGGTTTTGAGGATTCTCCATTCATTTTTCCTAAAATAGTCCTGGATAGGATTGCATATTTGGAAATTGTAAGACAAATGGATTTTTCTAGTTTCATGAATTTTGGTTCATTCGGGAAACATGCATTTATGCCTAGTACTCTGTGCTTTGGTGATTTTACTGTGCTTGCAAAGGAAGGATATGATTTGATCCTTGAAAAATTAATGCAGTATAATATGAATAAAGGTCCACCAAGAAAAGGTTTTGATCTAGAGGGATATATCAATTCTACCAAAAAAAGGATAAACTTTGGAGGATATGATCATGTTCCTTATCAGTTTGATGAAATGATTAGAAATTTGGAGGCAAAGGAAGCATAGAGAGTGGTGGAGGAATACACCCAAGGGTTGCTGAATATAGGGTTCCCTTTTTCTTGACATGAGGAATCTGGAGAAGATATGCCATGAGACCTACCTATTAGGACTTCCAGATTAAAAAATCAAGATTACAACTTCCCTCCTAAAGAACCAAGTGTTGAAGAGAGCCAAGATATAGACACCAGAGAGATGGAATATAGGTCATTTGTAGCAGATAATGAATTTGTGAATTCTTCAGAATTTAGATCTTTCTTGTATAAGCAAAAGGGCAAGGAGATAAGGGAGACAATTGATAATATTACACCAGGCAATGAGGAGCAACTACTAAATAATTTGAAATTAATTGTGGATAGAGAAGAAGGCTCGAGTCAATAAGCCTTGTACATTACCCTAAATCGTAACAAGAGATTGGCAACCGTGAATAGTATAATCCTTATAATTAAATACTTAAAAAAAGCAATATGTATATGCATAGAGTATTTTGTTAACCAAGTGGTTTGTTTAAATTACCAAGCAAGGAGTAAGACAATAGAATAGTCAATTTAGTAGAATAAAAATTAATTTTGTCTAGCACTTGGTTATTTGGGGCTCGAAAAACAAATAATATTTACATTCCTATAAAAAAGTAGAATAAAAATACTTTAACCACACACGATAGTAGATATTATGCAGCATGGGGTAGGAATAAATTATATGCAATCCATATAAGATATTATGTAGCGCAAGGAAAAATTTTGCAGGTAAAGTATTATTATAATGTGATAAAATCAAGAAAAGGGTATCAATGGACCAAACAGTTTCAAGGGTCGCCAGTCTGATATCAACCATCGATTGGCAATTTCAGGTTTGTCTTCTTCAAATAGGATACACCTTTAGCGTAAATTCTAGAATTATGAAATGAAATGGCATGGGAGGCATTTTAATCTTGAACCAACAAAGATGGAAAATGGCCATGCGCAGGGTGTCAAGTGATGGTAATCCTTGTCATATCCTTGCATGCCATTAATTATTCTAGTGTTAAAAGCAATTTCACAGGCTTGTGTGAAAATCATGGCCAAGTGTGCATGGTATACACCCTCTGGGATTGCTCTTTATTAAAATGTGTCTTCGATACATACAAAAGACACGTTAGGAGAAAAGAAAGATGATCTATAATGCCTAAATGGTTGCATTTGGATGGGTCTAAGGGTGCTAGAACACTTTGCTAAGGGTGATCAAATGCTGACTCAACTTGGTAGAACAGGTTTCTAGGAAATCCACCTATAGTTTGCATGTTTTGTTGGCACGTGAGATTACTTATACCAACCATCACCTTGGTACCACCTCCTTCAATGAAAATGCATTTGAGGGCATCCATTACCTTTGAGTGTGATCATCCTTGCTATGTGCTACAAGTGCAATAATTAGGTGATAACCCCTCTTTTAATATGCAATATGTTTGTCTACTATGAGGAGCTCCCCAAATTGTACATTATTATTGAATTCTACATTATCGAAAGTGACCATTTCCTCATTTTGTTCATAGGTCATATTAGCCAAGAGGTTGGCTAATTTATTTCCTTCCCCATAGTTTTGCATAATATGAATGTTTTCAAATTTAGCAAGTAGGACCCATACCTATTGAAGGATGTAATGCAATTTCTAGTTCTGCATTCTTTTTTCTTTATCTGCATTTATGATTCATAGGGAATCACCTTCTACTCGAAGTTTTGGAATTTTTAGGTCAATTTCCATTTTGAGCCTAAAGAGTAGGCCTTATGCCTCTACTATATTGTTTATCCCCTGAGATAGTTTGATTGATTGTGCACCTATAAAATAACCCTTTCAAACCCTAATAATTATCATTGATCCTGATTTTCCTGGGTTTCCTCTAGAGGCTCCATCAAAGTTTAGATTTCTTTCTGTTGGTTGACAGATTTATCACCTAACCCTATATTCTAACACCCACTAAGGTGACAAATGTAACCACAGTTGAATCAGTAATAATATAATTTTCAGATCGATTCTCTGCTTATTTTAAAAGGTGGTAGTTACCTTCATTTGATATTCAATGAATACATTTTATCTAACGTTGCTTTTAACTAGAAAGCTTTAAAGCCATTCATCGACTTCATATGATAAAACTAAAAATACTCCACAACTAAAGTTAAATAAAATATCACCATAGAATCCTTATTCACAGATAAATGATACTATAGTGATGCAACAAATCAAAGTATCTATCATTCCAACAATAGATTACACATTGGTAGAACATTCAACATAAGCTAGAACAAATTCATACACCATAGTTCAAAGATTATGAAAGCATAAATTCTACTATTTTCTTCTATATCATAATAGCAGAAAGTAGTAAATCAAGATAACAAAGTTTTTCTCTAATGAGTAAATCAAAGTTTTCCCAAAAAATCTGAATCACATCAGTCGAACCCATATTTAAAGGATAAGCCAATTGTCTTTGGTAATGGTTTCTTGAAAGTAACCGTACTGAATAATTAAAAATAGTTTTTAACTTAAAAGAGCCAAATTAAAAGAAAGTATCATGAAATACTAAAAATAACTATGCATCATTTCCCTTCACCTCAGCCTCTTCATCTTCTAGATTCTCGACCACTTCTTGCTGCCACAGTTTTTCTTGTGCCTTCATCCTGGATTTGTAGTCTTTGTACCTGGTAATAATTGCAAATATCTCTTTTCTCCCTAGTGTTACGGTGATCTGTAGTCTGGTCCTCCATTTGTTTAGAGCAGCCTCAAACTCATTCAGAGCATCAAACCTCCTATTTGCTTCAGTTTTAAAGAAATTAAGGTAGACTTGCAATCTACCGAGCTTTGAGAAAGATTCTTTGGTCATTGTGGTAGGATCTACCATATCCTTGTTGAATACTTCTTTGAATTTCAGACAAATTTTCTTCAAATCCAAAATCTTCTTATCAAACTCATCAGTTATCTCTACTTTTAGGTCATGACCATTTCCTTTAATCTCCACCAGCATGTCTAGATACATTTCAATTACCTCAGAAATCTCCTTTACCAGGTTGTCATAAATGCTTAGTTTCCACTCCAATGAGTTGGACAAAGAAGGACCTAACTCCTTTGGATCATTCACAATTTTTTCATTGATCAAGTTCATTCGATACATGGAAATCAACTCCTTCATTTCTTGTGAGAGCACGTAGAGGCTGGTCTAATCTTTCCTAATCTTATGTAGCTCTACCATCAATTCCTTCCTTTTATCAACAACTTGAGTGTAGAAAAACACATATTTACTAATAAAGAGGATAGTCTCCTGAGACATTTCATTAATCCATTTGTTGGCAGCTTTGGAATAGCTCAGATTCTTTTTGAAATTAATTACATTGTAGACCCATCAATAACTCCTACCTAAGAACTTGAGGCTCCACTAGATATAGAAGGGGGGACTATAGAAGATTTTTTTTTTTTTAAATCAAGAACCTGAGATTACAATGCCACCTTTTTCTTTCTTTCTTCCTTTACCCACTTAATCAAGGCATTGATTGAATAATTAGCATGATAAACATCACCTTCAAGTGTTTGGGGCCCCATATCAACATGTGTGACTTTATAGTTAGCTATTGTTATCTCATCCTCATTTAGATCCTTTATAGGATCTGCAATTTCCAATACTTGATTACCAGAAGTAGGGTCAGTTAGCATTCTCGACATTTTTTTGAGCTTTCTTTGGCCTTGAGGAAGTTTGGAGCAACTTTGCAACCGTATCTACTCCAACTGTTGTTTTTGATAAAGGAAAAAATGGGTTTTACAAGGACCCAAAACCACAAAGTTTACAGAAAATATAAGGAATAAGTGTTAAAGAACCCAAAACAAGAAGGTTTCAGAAAGAAAAGAGCCAAGAAAGCATAGCAACCCCCAACCCAAGGCCAGCAAGGGCCACTAAAAAACCCCAACCAAAAAACCCAGCAACAGAAACAACCCACAACTGACTTAAAGAGTTTAGAGCATCAACAACCTTAGCTTCGAGATATTTTCTCTTTTTCTCTATTGCCTTTTTTAGCCATACTAGGGAGGCTTCTACCAAAACAAAATTCTTATTCCCTTGAGCGATTTCCTTAGACTCACTAAGACTGATGGGTATATTTTCCACCAGGGAAGAGGATACTTCGGAAAAAGGAGGAAAGTTATTATCTTCAACAATCTACTTAAAAATGGCATCAGAATCTTCAGGCACAAGTTTTGTTTGACTGGTCTTTTTAGGAGTAGGGGTAGATATGTTGTCCTGTTCACACACTGAATTTAATTTAGCCATCTCTTCAGGCTTCTCACCATCACCCTTGGACTGTGAATTTGCACTAGAAGACCCAAAAGCCAATCTCCCTGATGATGTACCCATTGTAACTATCTGAGTGGACCCTTGTTCATTTCTTTGAGATGATTTTGGTTCTTGAGTAGAACCTACAGCCTGTTGCCATTTTCCTTCTAACCAGTCCCGAGTTCTTTTCAACACTGGAGAAGCTCGTATATTCATATTCAAAACTTCTTTTTTACTCCAGTCAACCTTGGGATGAGATTTATTAGATAGTTTTTCATATTTTGGGTCAATAATCATTGAATCTTTAGTTTCACTTTTAGGAATTTGGAAAGAAAGACCAAAAACTTGTATTTTCCTGAGGGTTAACCTCATATAATCTCTTTTCAAGACTTCATTTTCATCTTGTGTAATATTCCCAAAAGTCCTCAATAGAAGGTTGATGTTGATATGAACTCCCTCCATATAAATTCTATCTCACAAAACCCTTGCTATCAAAATTAGCCCTCATGAATAAATGTTGGAGGTTATACTCTTTAAGAGTTCCTTTAACACATTTGGCCATCTAATTATTTTTACACATGAAGGAGTTTTCAATGGGAAAGCATACCCCTATTTCCCCATATTCATTTACTTTACATTCACCATAGCCATTTGTCTATTGACCTCCAAGAACACCAACAAATCTTTAGGATATTGAGGCAATTTTAATGGGGCTTTCTCAAAACCTCATATCCTCAAGTAGGAAAACCTATCAAATTGAATATAGAAACTTCCAAACTTTGATACAAAATACATTGACTCAGGAGAAAGACGCATTTCAGGGTTTTCATCCAATTTCCTCATAGCTTCCGTCAAGAATGCATCATTGACAAGGAAAACATCTCCCATTCCAACTTGCTTGGTAAATTGCAAATAGCACTTATATACAGGCATGCCAGAAGATGGAGGTATCTATGGCTTTAATCCCAGTCAAAAGGATCTTTGACTAGCTATAATATATATTAAGAAAGAACGCAGATGGAAGGTAGCAGTTTTCTAGAAATTGACTAATTGTCCATTCAAATGAAAGAAAATTATCTTAGCCCAATCAATGAACACATTCTCATCATAGATAACCAAAATAAATTGACACATCCAATCTTCAAAAGACTCAATTTGCGCATTTCCAACAAAGTGATGTAACAAAGCAATGGCATCTACGATTTCCCCTTTAAAATGCATTCTCTTAAGTTTGGATGGTAACTGTGACTTACCTCTTTTCTCTAACTTCAACCACCCCTTGGCTATAGAATTCTTGCACCAGTCCTAATTAGCTTTGAAAAAATCACTAGCCACCATAACAAACATGTCCTTTATGGGCGCCCTCTCAGGAATTTTTAGTGCATGGGAAACTACTTCAGGAGAAATTTTAGCAATGACATTCTTGTCCACGACTTTGATTTCCTGTGTTTCTGGAATATTTCTTCTTGCGAATGCACCTATTAGGTCCACACTTAGCATGGCTTCTAAAAAACCCCTAGTGTGAGCTAATCTGCTTTCTAAAAAATTTGCATCGACAACAGATCTTTTGTTACTTTCCAAATGCACCCAGAATTCCTCTAGCTTAAAGGATCCCAACTTTGTGTCCCTTATGCCGAGCCAACGATTTTCAATTTCAGATTGCATGAGCTCACAGTACACAAAGAACATTCGTATGCTTGAAGAAATAATTGTAGAAGGTAAAGGTACAATTGAAGACTCAAACAAATAAATCCCCACCACCTTAAGTCATGTAAAATGACAAGATGTGTGTTTGGTGTTGAATTAATATGACACTTTATTTTAATCCTTGGTAAAGAAAACCCTAAGATTTGCATGCTTTGCAAAAATACTTGATAAGACATTTCTAGGTTGTGTCGTATTCCTCATTAAATGCATAGGTGGCGCCTGGAAACATGTGGGATGGACAACATATCACCTTGTCACGAAAAATTGAAACTTTATAACCCAAAGTCGGGAGTTACAAAGTTATGAAAACCTCTGACTCTTCAACAACACAATAGACCAATACACTTGATGCTATGAAAGGAGAACACGTTAGGCCATCGGGGGGTTAGGAAAAACACAAACATGATGACAAGGTTCAAAGACACTGGGTGCCAACGACTTAGGTTTCAAAACTTAAAGAGTGCATGATAAGGGGTTAGAAACTTAGAGGATCTCACGACAAAGGATAAAATGAAGGCAAAGACTTTAGACTTGGGTAGGAAGTAAGAAATTAAAGACTAAGGAAGAAAAAATTTAAAAGTACATGATACATAGTATACCCATGGGTAACACTGTCAATGTTCTTCTTTTGTGGTTGGTGGAGACTACCTTTGAATGGTAATGATCCCTTTGAGTAGGTTTGCATCCCAATCTGTGAACATGGATGATACTATCTTGGTTTTAAGGGCATATGCATTTACAACTTCTACAATTGAATTTTCCATGAACTTTATGACCTGATCTTCCCTTGTTATTTTCTTTTTGAATATCCATTTTTTCTCTTCCACTAGATACATCAAATGACAAATGCCGATATAACTCTCCAAATGTAAGCAAATAGTGAGTTCTTGTATAGTATTGGCCAACTAGTAAACACTGCCCAAAGTGAATCTTGTAAAGGGGAGTACTAGCTCAGCTTGTTCTAGATGAAAGACCAACATTTTCGGGAAAATTTGCATTGTATAAACAACTGATTAACATTTTCCAAAGCTTCCTGGCATAGCACACATTGAAAGGGGATAGATATTCCCAATTTTGATCGTTTGTCACTAGTTAGAATTCTATTTTTCAATGCAAGCCAGGAAAAACAATATGCTTTTGGAAGGGTCATTGCATTCCAATAGAAGGAGAATTTTAAATTAAATATGTAATAAAAACTAAAAATAATGTAGAATTTAGATATTGATTTGAATGACTTATGTTTAAAAAACTATGAATTGATCTTATTTCTAGCTCAAATAATGTGATATGAGAAAATATTACTCGTTAAAGACCTTTATGTCCACTATAAGATACAAATTTGTAATTATAAATCACTTGGATACTTCCTCTATCTACTACTTTACATTTATAATTTCTATTTATTCTCTTACAAGCTAGAACAAAAGATGATTTTTTTTTTAGGAGGCCTAAAAATGTAGAATTTCAAAACATCACATACCTTTTTTGGACATGTGACAACAATTTATCTTGAAGAAAACTAATTTTTGGTATCCACTTCAACATTCACAAAAAAAAACACTTGTCAAAAGTGACTAAATTGCATATTCACTCCAAATTAGAACCTACAATTTGGTATGAAGACCAAAAAGTTCTTTGTTTGTTGCCAAAAGAGCATACTCTTTTTATTAAAAGTATTTTTCATAAAAAGGTTGTAGTTCAATTGATTGAGCACAATTGATGAGGGTGGTGGTATGTTACTTGATCATGTCATCCACCAAGGTTCAAAACCTTGGACATATAATATATAAGGGGATGAAGTCAAAACCATGCCTTACCTAGGTGTAATGGATGACCCTTAGTCATTAACACTATAATTTATGATAGATCTATATTATAACTCTCTTTTTCATCCACACATGTTTAATTTTTGAGGGTTTCCCTTTGAAGCCCCATCAATGTTTAGTTTAAACTACACCTTCATGGGTGGCAACCATTTCACCTCCAAGTGTTTTCTCAAGGATTCATCTCCCCCAACCCCATTAACAGTGGATTGTAAAATCTATTTTAGTAAATCATTGTAAATAAATTATTATAAACAAAGTGTATTATACTCTCTTTTTCATACATTAAAAAACATTTTTATATTAACTTCCCAGGGTTTCTCTATAAAGCCTCATCAAAGTCTCGTTTATACTCACCCCTTTGTAGACATCAAACATTTCACTTCCAAACATTTTCTTTGAGGTTCATCTCCCCCAACCCCCTTAACGAGAGATGATATAATATTTATAAATTAATAGAAATTTATCATTTAATAAAAAATTAAAAAGACAAAAATATAATCTATTATGATTCTATATTATGCTCTCTTTTTTACACATAAAAACATTTTTATATTATTTATTTTATCATTAAAAAAAACATATAAACTAAAAATAGAATCTATTTTATTAAATCATTGTTAGAAAATCTATTTGAACAACATTATCAACTATGGAAATTTAGTATATTTAATATTATAGATACCTTTAAAATTTTAATATTTTCCATATTTATGTTCCACCATGTAGTTGGCTACCATGCTACTACATATTAGTTGTGTTAAATTCTGCAGATCTACAAAGACATTTGATCAAACATAGAAAAATGAATTTGCATAACCTGGCCTCATTCTTATTTTATCAATGCATAGATTTACAAATATATAACCACCATAGGGGAAGAATCCTAGGAGGAAAAGAAGGAAACAACAAAGAGTTTCCATAAATTAGTTAGCTTATACTAAAGCAAGTAACAATTGAGTCATCCCAAGTTTTATAACAGTTAACAATGATTGTTAATTGCAACGTAACTGAGAGTTGGAAACATCGGTGTAACAGAGAGTTGGAAACAACTTGCATATAGTTAATTGCTCTAACACCCCCGCTTAAGTCTAACTAAGGAGACAAAATCCTAAAGAGAGGAAAGAGGAAAGAGGGAAAACCCTATGGGAACAAAATCCCCTTTAAATCTAACTACGGAGACAAAAGCCTATATAGGCAACAAAGATGGGTCCTGACAAGGCCAATTTAGGTATCCATGTACATATAAAAATCCATCACAAATATAGATAGAGTATAAGAGAAGGACTAAGTAGTCCCCACAAGAAAAATAGTCGTTGATGCTTGAAACTAGATGGAGAATATGGTCCATGATCGTTGAACAATGTTCCTCCCCTTAGGAAGAAACGAAATAAAAGGTGGATGTAATCTATCTCCCAAGTCCTGAATGAAAAATGTAGGAAGAAAGTGAAAAATGTATGAATCCTTTGAAGTTGGCTTAAGTATCCCTGTGTTGATGCTAAAAGTAGTCACAATCAAATCAGGCGTTCTAGGCTATAGTGTTGAAGATGACAAATCAAAATCTTCTAGAGACTGATATAGAGCATAATCCAAAGACAATGATGGTTTGACAATAGTTGTACAATGACTATGATGGTTTGACAATAGTTGTATGCCCTACTGCAAGAAGCCATTGGAAGCTTTCGAAGAAGCAACACAGAACTAAGAAGTAGCAACAAATGCAAGGAAAAAAGAGTGGTCCTCAAAGAGAAGACATATGTCCTCAATAGTGTCATTTATATCTAAAATGAGGGATTCTACAAACAAAAAAGAAATTTCTGGTAGAAATTGGTCCCAATGGACTGAATCAAAAGACATGAATGATCCCGTTGCAATGAATCACTGGAGGCTCTCAAACAAGCATCTCTAGAATCTAGATCTACAATAGGTGTTGTTGATGGGAAATCAATGAACTAATCATCCATACAAGATGTGTCCACAATAGATGAAGTAGCATAAGTCTCAATATCATCAATAGCCTAGTTTTCTAAGGAAGCATCACTTTTAGATGAAGATTCAATGTCTACATACAGCTGTTGGATGATGATCCAAGTAGTAGAAGGGCACTCGGTGTGCTCTATGTGATGTAGAGGATCCTTAGAAATAGTAAGACATATTAGTCCATAGACTATATCATTATTATCAAACCATGCATTATTTTCACCATAGTCACTTGGCTAAGGAACGAGTCCAAGGGGATAGGGAAGTAGATCTTGCTCAAGGCAATGACTCTTTATCCCTTTTCTTCAAGACAAAAAAATATTTGAAGTTAGTCTAACAACAGAATGGTGAAAATGGTGTTTAAGAGACATGATTAACCCCCAATAAGTGGAACTTTATCTCAATTCATGATTACAAAGTGTATGCATAATCCCCCAATAATCAATGCAAAAAGAAAAAAAAGAAACTTCTCCTTCACATGCAGTGACATTCAAGCACATGAATGAATTTTTTATGCTCCCTTTATTCCCTCATGGACTGGAACAAACCAAGGGCTAAAGACCCCATATGAGCAAGGGCTAATGGTTGAGAGGGGCCACACCCTCCCCGAAATGACATAAGCCCTGCGATGTGAAACACTATCTCCAAACTTGTCATGCACCTCCCACAAGGTCAATCAACGTGTGAACAACTCAAATGGCTTAAAAATTAACATGACTTGCAAATTCAAGGTAAATTCAAGCTGCACTGTAAATGCCTCAATGGGCATGGGCTTTCAAGATGGTGAAATGGCCACCTAGTCATAACTTGTCCAAGCCAAATTGACTGCAGGGAGATTGTGTGGTCGCGGCCTTTGGCAATTGAATTGCCTTTGCTATGGGTTCAGGGTGAGCGTGTGGTGTGACAGGCACACACACCCTTCATAGAAAACTACGACTCTCCCATCGCTGCCATCACTTGAAGATGTAGTTAGGGAAAAAGCATAAACATCAGTAATGAAACCCTAACAAGCACAATGAAGCACAAACTAGCATGATATGCAAACAAGAAAGAAAAGCAAACTGATTTCCAAGTTAGATTTGATTTATCTCCATTGCTCTTCTCCACCTCACATAAGCATGCAAGATTTTAAAGGATTGAATAATTTGATATGCTGATGTTGATTGCTCATTTTCGCAGCATAATGATAAGATGGAGATGATAGAGGAAAAATAGATAGATAGATGAGAAGGTTGGAGGAAATTTTGGCAGAGTGTGGATACTAGAAGAATATTCAATCTCAAATGACCTATGAAAGACTTGATTTATAGGAAAAAGCTGATTTGATTCGGTAACCAAGATTAAAAGTTAAATGGGTGATATGTATGGCAAGGATTAAAAGTTGATTTTAGTGTTTATGATGCAGATTAAGTGGGTTATGACACAAGGCTAAAATTAGGATGTGAAGGAATAAGTGGGATTCTTTTATTTATTTTAGAGAGAAAAGATGCCTATGACGCACAATGAATGGGGCTAAAAATAGGATGTGAGTGAAAATCTCATAATTTAATTGTGCATGTGAAGAGTTGTAGTCATATGACACATGTTGCAATGTGGTAATAAGTGATGGATTAATTCAAATATTTAATTTGAATTATTTTGAGACATGTGAAGGGGAATTAATTAAATAAATGAGATTTATTTAATTACTTGGGAAGGCGATTAAGTGGAATAAATGAGATAAGATAATGACCTAAGGTAAAATATTGCAAGATGTTTTACAAGGTCATGTATGGACTAGGTACTGTTATGACATGGACAATTTTAGGTGTGTATAGAAGACATGCATAATACAGCAAGCACACTATGTGATGAGTGAATAGGGATTACTTTGCTAAGTCACTCACAAGCAGCAAAAAACATTGCATCCAAACTAGGTGACTTATTCTACCACTCCTTGCACTAAGGTCTCAAGGGTTGGAGAGATTGCGTGGGCTCAAGTTCCACGATGGGTGAATTCCACGTTGGGCAGCAAATTCAAATCGTTGGTGGCGGATTCGTGGGTTTGTGTCTTCTTTTCATGCTATAGGGTATCGCACCTTCAATAGCGCTTCCTCATAAATCACACCAAGTTGAAAATGCTATGTTGTGTGAAGAAAGCGGCCTGCACAGACACAGCCTGCAACAGAGAAATGATATGCAGCCTCCAATGGATGAAATCACGCCTCCAAAGGGAATAATCGACCTCCAAATTCAGAGACTGACCTGCAAAAAGAATCAAATTTCTGCAATTGCAAATCACAGACCTCCGAAATCAAGCCTCCAAATGATTTAGCGTAGCCTTCCGGGTAGATATTGCGCCCCAATGTCAATCGGGTCTCTCTTGGAAGAAACAGAAGGGAATTGGCCTTGTAAACTCCTCACGTCTGAGGGTTCCATAGAGAAATCACAGCACCAAAAGACACTAGCGAAGGCATGATGTGGGGGTCACCTATGGAGCCACGAAAATGGGGATGGCGTGAGGGGATTTCCTCAGTTCTGCACTGTAGATTTAAGAGGTGGCCTCCAAATTTAAAAACCGCCTACTAAATACAACAAATCTGTTCAACTATTGGCTTGAAATTACCTCCTCCCGTTCTGATACCATGTTAAATTCTGCAGATCTACAAAGACATTTGATCAAGCATAGAAAAACGAATTTGCATAAACTGACCTCATTCTTATTTTATCAATGCATAGATTTACAAATATATAACCACCGTAGGAGAAGAATCCTAGGAAGAAAAGAAGGAAACAACAGAGAGTTTCCATTAATTAGCTTATACTAAAGCAAGTAACAGCTGAGCCATCCCAAGCTTTGCAGCAGTTAACAACAGTTGTTAATTGCGTAATTGAGAGTTGGAAACACCAACGTAACAGAGAGTTGGAAACAACTTGCATATAGTTAATTGCACTAACAAGTTGCAGTCAGCTAGTGAGAAATTTCTGTATCTAATTGAGATTGGTGTTGATGATATGATTCTTATCTTAACAAAGGCTGCTTAATTTCAACTGTACAATCTTCAATGGTGTTGGTAGATCCGTATTCCACCCCATCTTCTGATGGGTTTGTTTCTTCTTTATCCTTTGCTTTTCCCCACAGAGCAGTGTAAAGTCCTGCGATTGTCAAAACTCCTCCTACCACGCTGCAAAACAGGTGAAAGCCAGTGACAAAAAATCTCGAGATAACAGTAATAATTTTTGGCATGCATGCATGACTAAAGATATTGTATAGGCTGCTCGCTCTCTATGAGTGAAAGTTTTATGTACAAGAAATTATCTCACCTTCCCACATAAAGGTTCGCATGAAAGACCGACAGCTCCAAGATTGCAACTAAAATTGTAGATAATGGATTGAAGAGTGCTGGAAAGACAGGCCCTCTTTCATTGATGCAGTAGGTTTGAGCAAAGAATGTAAATGCTGAACCCAATACTGCCTGCATTAATAGCATTTAACATGAATATTTATTGTGTAAATTTTGAAAACATTTGGAAGTTCTGGCATATAAAGCTTGATATACTGACCGAGAACACAATGCTCAGAAGCTCCATGTTCCACTTTAGTTTCCAGGAAGAGATCTTTGGCTCAAATATTAAGGCTATTGCTGTGCTCTGGAATGTGGCTAGCAGGAATGCCAATGCTAAGAATGATTTTTGAGCGGGATACTTCTTCAAAACAGAGACCTGTCCGGGAAATATTGATCATTTTTCTTTCTATATACATATGATTACTGTAATAATTTTTATTTTTTTTAGTGTGCAAATGAATTGAAGGAGACAATGAATACCTGGAAAGTAAGGTATGCCGACAAAAGAAGGATGGAAGCGAACAACGACACTGCACCCACAAACCATGTACTCAGTTTTAGGAGGAGAAGTGTCCCAGTAAGCGTAGAGCCTTTGTATAATGTCATAATCATAGCCCCTCCCACACAGACAAGAGTCCCTATTATTTTTGCTTGTCCACGCTTACTTCTGATATCAACTTTCTCATATCTGAAAAGTCAGAATGCTTAAAATAATCAAACTCCTGGTTATTTCAATGATTGATTACTTGATAGTGCTGGAAGCTTGTAACATCTATCATGGGCGCTGTATTATGTAACAGAATTTTCGTTATATCGCTCTAATATTTTCGTATGGCTATATTTTCTTATGGACAATTTCGAATAGCATCCCTCTGGTTATATTGCTCTTATACAAATATGTGAGGCGCATATTGTTATATTATTACTGAGTATTATTTAATAAAGAAGTGTCTCAAACTTTTTCTACGAAGTGTAATAGTAAATACAAATGTCCTGATAAGAAATGTATTGTGCTATTGCTATCAGGATTCAACCCTGTAGTTCGAGTCAAACTCATTGACCTGTGTTTCATGAGTAGTGGTTTACAAGAACCCATCTCTCATGATAATGAATGGTCCACTTAGCACTCATTGCATCTAGGTCAATGAGAGATGGGTTCTTGTGAACCACTACTCATCAAACATGGGTCAATGAGTTTGAGTTGAACTTCACGGTTGAATCCTGATAGCAATATCACAATTTGACACGCTGTGGAAAATACCTCCTAAAAATGTATTGTCTAGGACAAAGTCTGTAAATTGGCTTACTATATATCATAGTAAGATGAATGAAACCTATACAGATGAATGAAACCTGTGTTCGAAAAGAAAAAAATTGACTCACAAATTTTGCTACAAAGTGTATGATCTAATGCAAATTTCATATGTTAATGATATTTTCTGGATCAATGTCTTGCAGGAGATGCACTAACAAGCTATATTTGGTGAGATTGCCACCAACTAAATGGGATTAAAAAAATGGTTAGGTTTAAATCAATACCGAAAAGCCATGGCCATCACAAATGTGACAACAGGAATGAGGTTTGTCATTGCAGTTGTAAAGGTGGCCGAAGTGTATGCCAAGCCAGTGAAAAACAAATTCTGGCTCGCAGTAATCCTGCAATATTACTACAGTAGTTAGTCTCCTTACACGAACGCCAAATGATCAAATTAAGCAGAATTTGAAGCTAATTATTATATGTAGAGTAGATGATTTTTTCTACTTACCCAGAAAGAGCAAGAAGAAAGATCTGCCAGAAAATAGTACAAGTCAGTGGAGGACGTTCTTTTCTGCACAGTAAATTGGAATTATGCATATGGCTTGGAGATGTTGATATTCTATCATTATACTAAACCAACGTACATTTTTCCAGGCATACGCACAATTCTAGCATTCATCCAAACCTTTGTATATGTATTGCCATGGCTAAAAAGACTAAAAGTTCAATTCAGATCTGGATTTTGCTATGCTTGCACTACGTATAACGAATATACCTTTCTAGAAAATAAGCAAAAGGGGCCATGACAAGTGTAGCAACAGCTTGTCTATAAGCTACAAATACGAAATGGTTCATTCCATTGTCCAGAGCAATTCTGACTATGATATTCATGCCTGCATAGCAAACCTGAACTAGAATTTGACTTACATAAAGTTTGTATTCTTCCATCATATTTTTTTAACAGAGTAGAGAATCAGAATAATTCAAAACGTCCAGAACAAACTTAAATTTATATTGAATTATTCAAACAACGGTAGCAATGAGATCGATAATTGAAAACAGATTATCAAATGAGTTATTGTTCCCTTTGAACGGAGGATGCATCTACCAGTTTTAAGTAGTTGGAAAAAAAAATGAACAAGTATCTGAACCCAATCTTCTCATTAATGAGAGACAAGGGAAAGAAGTTGGGAGGATGGAGTCGGATACATAATTAATTTTTTTTTCAGATCTGTATCGATCTGCTCATATCATCATGATCTAGGCTGTATTTGGTGTTCCGAAGAAACTAAATTTTAAAAAATGGCATAGATTTTATGTACTTTGACTTTATATGTATAATAAATTACACATGGATTAGTCCTACCAATATTTATATCATAACCCTGCAATCTCTCTCATGCTGTATTACAATAGCTTTAAAATGTAAGCCCTTTCGGAGCAAATCCAGAAAGGTTGGCATTCCCATGTGTTGCATGCTTTCTTGTGGATGAAAAAAAATCCACAAAATAGTCACGGTTACTTTCCGTGATTGTAATTAAGGAAAAATTCCACTCTCATAATAGTCATGTCACACATAGTCATAGTTCTTAGATATCGCCATAAATCATAGTGGACTAACATAATGAGGTCAATAAAAACATAAGATGCAAGCAACAAATGATTCCCCATGTGGAAATAAAAGGCCTAAGATATTCCAAATATAAAGGTGTTGCCGAAAGAAATGATGTCTTTGGTCTAATGTGGTAAATATAAAGTATGATTTGTCAATGTACTTGGTAAATGTACTTGATAAATATGTAAATTCTAAAAGTATGAAATGATAATGTGGGATCAACTACAAGAAATCAATGGTCAAAGGATGAGTCACGAGAATCATATTGTAGATTCTATTACACTAACAAAACAATAAGCACAAATTATTTCAACACACAAAAAAACTTCTATTCATGTTCAAACAAATTACACCATGTTTCAATATAGAGGTCATGTCCTCTTCTTAATTACAAAAAGACTTACAAACTTACTTTATGAATAGTCAAGGAAAGTCTTTATAGAGATCATAGCCCCTAAAAATAGACAAAAAAAATATAACTAGTTTTTCCATGTATTTAGAATGCAAAACTAAAACACATGCATCACAAACTATGAAATTGAGTGAACTACATGTTGCATGGAAATATATGCTAGCATCATTTATCCAACACATAGTTTGGTATACTTCATACAAATAGGTATGATAATAAATTTGGACAAGTATAAGCAAATAATCATACTAGGAATGGGAATATTTGACAAACATTATGGTAAGCAATGATAAGGTAAATGAGAAACCAAAATGGTTAGGCAACAAAAATAAAACCATGAATAAACAAAAGTCCTATACACATAAGGATGTGGAAGCTAAAATATGAAACTAATAGGTAAAAGATCAAACCAAGTGGGAAACAAAGGTAAAGGTTGGTAAAGGATAGGCATAAAGAAAATCCTAAACCAAAAATGACAACTTAAAGCTAAGAAAACAAGGAAAACAAGCAAAATGTGACTAGAAATAAGAGGTGTAAATAAGAATGCCTAAGCAATAAATTTTTCATCTCTCATATCAGGTAGTTCCTTTTATATGTCAAGTATAACCTCAATTTAAGATGTAAAGAGTAACCTTTTGACATGTATGATATGTTTTCCCATGAATAATATTATCAAGTGAGGGAGTTGTGGAATCATGAGTATTATTTTTTATTTTTTCTCTTTGTCTATAATTTCTTGAAGATTTTTCTTGAATATAATGCATCTATCTATTGAATGTTTATGTATGCAATGATATGAAAAAAAATAGTTGTGTGTGGTGTAAGCTTAGAGTTATCCATTTGCTTAATTGGAGGAAAAATAATAAGACTATGTTTCAAGATTTTTTCTAATACAATGCATGGAGTCTCTTCCAATTTAGTGAATTATCTAAAGGGATTTAGTTTATAAATTATATTATATTATCATAATTACTATTGGTAATTAATCATTATTGATAGGATTGTGAAAAAAAGAGCAATAGGATCAAACAAGGAACAAAGACACCTTCCACGCAAGAGTTCTATAAACAATATGTGCAGTATTCCTCAAAAAAATAAATAATAGAATAAACCTCAAGAATCTTCAAGGAAAACAAATGTCCTCAAAGGTTGAGAGTTCGAGATATCAGAAGAATAAATCTTAGAGTGTTAATACAATGAGGGTTGAGTGCTATATAGTGTAGTGTAGAAAAAAGTAGCCCTTTTTCACACTTAATTTGGGAATGATTAACATTAAAATAAACCTAATTTTTCCTTGATCTAGTGTTGTAATGTGTTTTACACATTCACATTAGGTTTAGGGCCCTTTTAAAAGCTAAATAGACCTAATTTTGCCATAATTTAGTGTTGTAAAGTGTATTTATATACACCTTCACATTAAGTTTTGGGCCCTCTTGCATTTATGACCTTCATATCATCATTAATAAGCCCCTAAGACCCTTTATTATGAATCCCGAGACTTATTTCAACCGAGATCCCAACATAATCAACAAATACACTTAATATCCTAACCCCTCGACATTTCCTCTGTCTGAAAAGCCTTGGTGCGACTCATACGCCACCTTGGGCGTATGAGTCCCACCCAGATGGGACATATATGCCACCTTGGGTGTATGAGTCCCATTTGGCCCCTTTCTAGGGTTTTGAGCAGGAAATCAAGGTTCTGGATTCAAATTTCATGAATGTCAACATTTGGGATCTAATAAATGATAAATTAGATGAAGTGCCTATATAGACAAGGTTTCAAATAATTATTTCACCTAGCAATCAAGAGTCAAGTATCCTAAGACTTCACAAGAGCATCATAGAGTATTCAAGATCATTTCTAAGACATTCAAGGGAAAATTTCTTCATCATTTGTTGTAGCAATTCAAGATCCACCATCATACCAAAGACATAAGGCATCAAGCATGTTATTGAGCTAGTGTTGGGTTTTTTTACAATGTAACCAGGTTTGTCTTCTAAACTACCTATGGAATTGCCAATTCCAATCAAGGGTAGCTCAAAGGACCTGGACCAACTGACAAGGACTTTAAAAAGCCTCCTACACATCGGGCTCTGCAAGACCTGGGAGGGTAATCCCTTAATGTATTTACAACCTCTGCACAATTATTATAAACAACATTAAAAATAATAGATAATCTCACCAAGTAGCTCAACACGATAGGATAATATCGAATAGAATTGGCTATTCATCGATAATATCAACTATCTGGAGCATGAGATAATTACAACACAATCCACATGATAAGATAGTCATTGATTTGTAATTTGTAGCAAGCTCTAGGCAAAGAAAAACAATTATTGAACTACACGAATAAGTACAACTTAGATCAGCGCCATATATCCATTGCAGGAGTCAAATTCATAAGCATCTAGAGGTATATGGCAGATTTAATACATAACATATAAGATCCCTGACAATATTGCATTAAAAATTTATCAATATGCATTCTAACCCAATACTACTTATCAAATCCTTATACAAAACATATCCGCCTATAATCCCTATTCAAGCATTTTAATTAATTCCTTGAAATAAAGCTAAAATAATGATCACACACACCACAACCATGAGATGAATGAAACAACCCTTAGTCATCTTATTCAAAATTCAAATATGCATGTATAGTGGAGAGACATGAGTTTGAATTTATCATTTCAACTCAAATGCTAGTACTGTTATACAACATTAAATCCCCAGGAATTCAAAACCTATTACAGAATGACCTAGAACCTAAATTGCATTTCTCTCTAAAACCATTGGACTTTACAATTTGCTCTGCAACTTCACCTAGACTCGACCAAAAATTATCTAACTTGCTAACCCGTACTTCTGGCCTTGAAATCCTTCTTATAGAAAATGAAGGAGCAAACAAGCATCGGGCCAGAAAGTACACATGTCACCAGCCAATTGGCACACCTGGTGATATTCCAAAACTTGTTACAACAACCATCACCCTGGAGAATATTCTCGTTCATCATGTCAACTGAGGAAAGTTGATGCAAAAACAAAATCCATAACAAACCCGGGCTGAGACTGCAATCAAAGAAAAATTGGAAACCGTTGTAACCACAACATCTGATTTACCACCTGTTAGCAGCTCATTCCTTTTACTCTTCCTTAGTCATATATTTAGTTACCCATTTATGGTATTATTCATCAGTCGGCCAGTCAAAATTAATTACCTCATTCACCTTGGAGCTATAAGGTGTGTACTTTACCGCTACCAAGGAAGTCCATGTGGCGGTTGCCCACGATATCGAAATCAATAAAGATCCTACAAATTTGGATCACACAATGGAGAGCAACTGTAGATCTTGAGCATCAGTGATCTTGTTCCTTCAACACAGTTGCCAACCTTATCATTAACCGTCGAGTAGCTTTCCCACCATGGTACTTCCTTAATTCCTTCAGCTTCATCAAATGAGACATGTGGCACCCGCCCGTGATATCGTGATCAGTAAAGATCCTACAACTTTGGATTACGCAATGGAGGGCAACTGTTGATATCTGACAATAATTGATCGACGAAACATAAAATTATCCCTTCGACCATGCCAAAAAGGACACATGGCGCCCACCCGTGATATCGCGATCAACCAAAGCATTGTGGTGGGGCCATCGCAGGATGGCAGGCAATGACTGAGATCAAACGATAGTTGATCAACGGTCGCACGAATTTCATCCTTCTGCAAAACAAACAATTTATTAAAAGGACAAGAGGACATCACTAGGTAGACGGTAAACAACAACATAAGTTATTTTTAAATGATGAAACACAGGGCCAACTAAGACTTAGGAAAATAAAACCCTGCGGAGGAAATAATATTTTAAAACGAAGTGACTCAACCTAGACAAAACAATAGGACATAAGTCATTTTAAGACCCCTCAAAAAGTAACAGCGGAATAGATCCCAACCAAGGCGTAAAATAAACATAACGGTTTTACATGAAAATAAGGCTAAAACTTCAAACCAAGGAAAAATTTCTGACACCACGTAAGACTAGTAACACCAGGCAGGGTAGGAATGGAACATAAGGAGAAAAATTTTGAAGTTCCATTAGTGGGTCCAGTTGGGGACATTCATTCCATTGGAATGAAGCGAGAATTCAAAATCTCAGGTGGAGCAGAACAAGATGCAGAGACGACCAAAAAGGGATTGTTCGGACAAAACAACCCAAACTATGTACAAAATATATACAAAATATACAAACCTAAACTACTGTTCATGGAAAATAATACTTCAAGTGAAGTATAACTTCAAGAATTGTCCATGAACTAGTAGTTCAAGAATATCCTCCTTCATATCTTGGAGGAAGTATGAATCTTCACCCCACTTACCATTAATAAAAAATGGACCCAACCAGATTGCATCAAATTTCCCATGTTTCACTTTATCTTCTAGTCTGAGATTCCACATTAAAACCAAATCTCCATCTTTGAAACTCCTTGTAGTTGCCCTCTTGTCATACAAATTCTTTACTTGCAACTGCAACTTTACATTTCTCTTTTGAGCTTCCCTCCTGGTTTCATCTAATTCTATAAGAGCTTCCACTCTCAATTGCATCTCATCATCAATTTCGTTATTATACATCTGGACAAACTTATACATTTCCATTAAGTTATTTTGGGGCAACCTGGCATTTATCCCATAAACCAAGTCAAATGGGGCACAACCTATTGCCTTCTTCACAGTTACCCTATCTGCCCAGGCTGCTAATCTCAGCTTAGAATCCCAATCCTTTTTATTTTGATCTAGGATTCTTTTAATAATCTTCATCAATATTTTATTGCTTGATTTTGCTTGTCCATTTCCCTGTGGGTGGTATGGTGATGAATAAGAAATTTGGATGCCATGCTTTTCACAAAATTCTATGTATTCCTCAAATCTAAAACACATTCCATTGTCTAACACAATCCTTTTTGGACATCCAAATCTAGTCAATATGTTGCTCATCAAGAAGTCAATTACCACTTTACTAGTGGCTTTCTTTGTTGGAATTGCTTCCACCCACTTAGTGAAATAATCAGTGGCCACTAATATCCATGAGTGGCCTCCACTAGATTTACATGCTATCTCTCCTACAAAATCAATACCCCACTGTTGGAATGGAGCTTGTACTATAACTGGTTTTAGAGGCAAGTTACCAGAAAACTTTAACTTACCAGAGAAACGTTGACAAGCATCACATGTCTTCACTAGTTGGTGTGCATCCTTAAAAATTGTAGGCCACCAAAAACCAGCCCTCATTATCTTATGTGCAGTTGTTTTAGCCATATAATGTCCTCCACAAACTCCACCATGCATCTCACTCAGAAGTTCTTGTGCTTGACCTCGGTCAACACACTTCAGCATGACACCTTCTCCATTTCTCCACCAGAGCTTTCCATCTGTTAGGGTTAGAAAGGCATATTTCTAAAAATTAAATGCATATTTAATTAATAAACATAGAAACTAAAATTACAACACAGAGAATTTAACGTGGTTCACCTAATCCGGGCTACATCCACCAAACCGCAACCATCCAATGATTTTATTATCCAGTGCAAAAACCTATTACAATCTTGCGAATAATCGTTTTTCATCATACTGTAACACCCATCCGAACCCCTTTTTAACAAGCTTAGAAACTTCCAGATTTTGGGTTCTACAAAGTCAGGATTTTTCTTTTTTTCGTTGATTTTTTCCTTTTTCGGTGATGACGCGAAAAAGTAGGAGGAAAATTTTTCTCGGGGTTGCCGCCCCTGAACCGGGGCTCGGCCCCAGACCCGACAAGGATACATGTCGGGGTGTACAGTATAGCATGACCGGTCACCACATACCAACAATCTCCCACTTGGAGACTGATCCTGGACGACACTGCTGCACTTACAACTCCCACTAGAAATAAGTACCTTGGACCCTACTGCTCTGTTATACTTGAATTCAACCTTGAAGGCCAATTGAAGCTAAAGAGGAGCTCAGCTTCTCCCTTGTCACTGCCTTCGTAAACATATCCGTTGGATTGACATCTGTATGTATCTTGTCCATCTTGACCTATCCATCCTCCAACATTGACCGAATGAAATGATATCTCAATGGTATGTGTTTTGTTTTAGAATGCAAGGCATAATTCTTTGCAAGATGTATAGCACTCTGGTTGTCTGTAAACAATTAATTTCTAGCCTGTTGTTTTCCCAACTCATCCAAGAAAAGTTGCAACCATATCATCTCCTTTGCCACCTCGGTTGCAACAACATACTCTGCCTCTGTGGTGGATAAAGCAACCACCTTTTACAATCGAGAAATCCAACTCACTGCTATCCCACCAACTGTAATTACATAACTTGTGGTACTCCGCCTGGTATCTATATCCCCTTGCCAAATCTGAGTCAACATAGCCTTTTAAATCAGTATTAGAGCCTCTGAAACATAAACAATTATTGGATGTACCTCTCAAGTACCTGAGAATCCATTTTACTGCATTCCAATGCTCAACTTCGGGATGACTCAAATACCTGCTAACAACTCCTACGACACGTGCAATATCTGGTCTCGTGCATACCATGGCATACATTAAATTTCCTACAGCTGAAGCATATGGTACTTGGACATTTTTTCTTCCTTCTCTTGTGTCTTTGGACACATATCCGTAGTCAATTTAACATGACTAGGCAAAGGTGTGCTGACAACTTTTGCATTCTCCATATGAAATCTCTGCAACACCTTTTCAACATAATTAGCCTGAGATAAAAACAATTTTCTACTTTTCCTATCTCTACAAATTTTCATACCAAGGATTTTTTTTGCTGCCCCCAAATCCTTCATAGCAAAAGATTTTGCTAACTATTGTTTTAGCTCACTTATGTGATCCATGTTAGACCCTACTACAAGCATGTCATCAACATATAAACATAAAATAATGTAGTTTTCATTATCCAACCTCTTAAAATAAACACAATGGTCAAATTACACCTGCTGTAGCCTTGCTCAGCCATAAAACTATCAAATTTCAAGTACCATTTCCAAGGTGCTTGCTTCAAGCCATATAAACTTTTCTTCAATCTGCACACTAGTTTCTCCTTACCTTTGACCTCAAATCCTTATGGCTATTCCATATATATTTCCTCTTCCAAATCACCATGGAGAAAGTTGTTTTAACATCAAGCTATTCTAAATGCAAATCTTCAGCAGCCACAATACTTAAAACAATACAAATAGAAGTCATTTTAACAACTGGAGAAAAAATCTCATCAAAATCAATACCCTTTTTCTATGCAAATCCCTTTACAACTAATCTGGCTTTAAATCTCTTCTTACCTCCATCCTCCTCTTTCAGCCTATAAACCCATTTTTTTGGTAAAACCTTTTTACCCTTAGGCAACTTGCATAATTCCCAAGTCTAATTTTTCAGCAAGGAGTCCATTTCTTCTTCCATTCCATGCTTCCCACTAAACCTTGGTATCCACCTACATAGCTTCATCATAATATTCTGGTTCACTGACATTAGCTAACAAAATAGTATACAAAGAGGGAGAGAATCTTTCTGGAGGTCTACTTATCCTTGAAGATCATCTAACATTCATAGGAGTTTGTGGTATTTGTTGTTGTTGTTGTTTCCTAGCATGAGGAATCACTAAAACATCATTGTTTGGAATATCATCCAACACTTCATAATCATTTTCTTTCTTCTCATACTGCAACAATAGATCTTTGTACAACACTTTCTCATTGAATATGACATCCCTGCTTCTCACAATTTTTTGATTTTCAAAATCCCAAAGCCTATAACCAAATTCATCAATGCCATATCCAACAAATATACATTTCTTTGATTTTGCATCAAGCTTGGTTCTATTTTCAGAATCTACATGTGCAAATGCTTCACAACCCAAGGTTTTGAGAAAAGAATAAATCACCTTCTTACCTTTCCATGCTTCCTCTAGAATACCACAACCCAAAGGATTAGAGGGACCTCTATTAATTAAATAAACAACAGTGTTTACAGTCTCAGCCCACATTTTTAAAGGCAACCCAACATGTAATCTCATAGTCCGTGCACGCTCCATTATTGTTCTATTCATGCGCTCAGCCACTCCATTTTCTTGTGGAGTCCTTGGAACCATTTTCTGCCTTCGAATACCATTAGAGGAACAATAACCTTCAAAATATTTGCTGCAATACTCACCACCATTATCAAATATGAGACATTTTAGCTTTTTACCCGTCTCATTCTCAACCAAGCTTCTCCATTTTTTAAAAGTTTCAAATACATCAAATTTCTACCTAAGGAAATAAATCCACACCTTCCTAGTTGCATCATCAATGAATGTAACATAATACAGAGAGCTACCGAGAGAAGATACCTGAGTTGGTCCCAATACATTCGTATGCACAAGCTCCAATTTCTCATCTTTCTTTTGTTTCCCATCATTGAGAAAACGTACTCTCTTTTGTTTTCCATACACACAAATTTCATAGAAATCCATATTGACACATTTTAGACCTGGTAAAAAATTATTTGAATGAAGTAATTTCATACCTTTTGCACTCATATGCCCAAGTCTATTATGCCACAGTGTTGATTCAGAGTCCACAACAACTGTATGATCTTCTACCTGCTGAACTGCAGCAACTGTTCCTGAACATTGACCTTTTTACATAACAATTAAAGTAGAAGGAACAATATGACCTGTACAAAGATATAAGGTGCCTACTTTCACACATTTTTCTACTACTAAGGCACCCTTTGTGACCTTCCAATTTTTATCACTAAATGTAACAACACAACCTTCATCATCTAGTTGCCCTGCTGAAATTAAATTTATGCTTAACTTTGGAACATGCCTTACCTCATGTAGTATCCAATGATTTTCATTCTGCAACTTAATCTTGATTCTTCCCTTTCCAACAATCTAACAGGGTTCGTTATTTCCTAAATAAACCAACCCAAAATCCCCTTGGACATAATCAAGAAAATAACTTCTATGGGGGGTAGCATGAAATGAAGCCCTGAATCTAACACCCAAGAATCATCAGCATTATCAAGGGAAAGAATCAAAGCATCCTCATCAGATTTATTACTTACCACATTTTCCTCTTTACTTCCTTCCTTTTTGTTCCCTTTATTTTTTTGAGACCAACAATCTTTCTTTAAATGACCCGACTTACCACAGTACCAAGCAATCCCTCTTGTCTCTAGATTGGGACCTCTATCCTTTGATTTTCTCATGACTTCCCATGATTTCTGAATTGTTTCCTCTCTCCTTTTTGTTCTGCCTTATGCTTTCTGATTCAAAACATCAGCCGATGTAGATGTTCCACCTAAGCTTTTCCTACCACTTCGCTCAAAATAACACCATCAACGCCATCAAATTTTAATGTATTCAACCAAAAATAAAATTTCACAACCATTACCAAGCTATTCCAGCTTTCAGAAAAGGAACACAAAATCAAAAGAGCCCTAACTTCTTCATCAAAGTTTACTTTTATAGAAGTTAATTGATCATGACTGTATTAAACTCATTTAAATGATCAACACTGACCCACCTTCTACCATTTTCATATTAAATAAATACTTCATAAGAAATACCTTATTCGGGCGAAGTTTTCATATAACTTCGCCGGTTTCCATCAACTCTTGAGTTGTCTTTGTTGTTGTAATATTGAAAGCTACCGATTGTGCCAGGCATAAACGAATACTGCCAAGAGCCTTTCTATCCAAAATCTCCCAGTCCTCATCAGAAATTCCTGCGGGTTTCTTGGTTTTCCCTTCCAATGGCCTCCATAAATCCTTCTGACAGAGGTAGTGCTCCATCTGCATCTTCCATAACTAATAGTTATGTGCATTAAACTTCTCAATCTTCTTACCCTCGTCTGCCATTACTCCCACTCAACCATGAGACCTTCCTATAGACAATAATCGAAACACAACCCACTTTGATACCACTTGTTAGGGTTAGAAAGGAAGATATCTAACAATTAAATGCAAATTTAATTAATAAACAAAGAAACTAAAATTATAACATAGAGAATTTAACGTGGTTCACCCAATTCGGGCTACATCCACCAAACCGTAGCCATCCAATGATTTTATTATCTAGTGAAAAAACCTATTACAATCTTGCGAATAATCGTGTTTTTCATCATACTATAACACCCATCCAAAACCCTTTTTAACAAGCTTAGAAGCTTCTAGATTTTGGGTTCTACAAAGTTGGATTTTTCTTTTTTTCGTTGATTTTTTCCTTTTTCGGTGATGACACGAAAAAGTAGGAGGAAAATTCATTCAGAATGCTCTATATCACATATGTGTGATCTATTCTTCTCTTCTAGCAATTTTATCTGATTTGCTTCTAGATTACTTTGGGCCATAAGCTTGGCCAATCCTTTCCCTCTTACCAGTTTAGTAATCTGAACCTTGATATTGAATTCCTAAATCCTATTTATCCACCTACACCTTCTTCCTGACACTTCTTGTTGTGTGAAGATGTCCTTAACAACAACACTAGGAACATAAGCAATTATAGTAGCTCCCATCAAATAAGGCCTAAAAGCCTTTACTACTTTTACTAGTGCATATGCCTATTTTTCATTTATATCATACTTAAGTTCTGCAGCTTGTAAAGATTTGTTGAAAAAGGATATAGGCTGTTCAAAACCTTCTCCATTCTTTTGCAACAACACAACTGCAATTGTGTGGAAAGAAGAAAATGAGAAAATCTGTAAAGGTTTAGAAAAATCAGGGGTTCTTAACACATGAGCCTCCTTTATTGCTTGCTTAATGGCTTTGAAAGCTTGTATAGACTCCTCATCCCATTCAACCTTGGCTCCTTTCTTGAGCATTTTGGAAGTAGGGCGAACTATCTCAGCAAAATTCATCACAAACCTCCTTAAGAAGTTTATTTGTCCAAAGAAAGATTGTATTCCTTTGACATTTCAGGGTTGTGGAACTTCATCAATTGCAATTACCCTCTATGGATCAATTTTTACTCCATCCTTGGAAACTATATGTCCCAATAATTTTCCTTCTAGTACTCCAAACACACATTTCTTCGGATTCAAAGAAATACCATACTCCAAAGCTCTAATGAATATCTTCTCCAGATGCTCACAATGATCCTCTTCCTTTTTAGAATATGCTGTCAAATCATCTTAGTAAATCACAAAAAAAATTTAATGAAATTTAAGAATGCCACATCCATGGCTCTTTGAAAAGTAGCCCTTGCATTTGTTAGACCAAACGACATTCTCACATAAACATATGTTCCCCATGGTGTAGTGAAAGTTGTCTTAAACTGCTCAGATTCTTTGACCATTAGCTGGTTGTAACCAGAGAAACCATCCATCATAGACATCAATTCACAACCTGTCACTCTTTGCAACATAGCTTCCATATTGGGTAATGGATAATTGTCTTTTAATGAAGACACATTCAAATTTTTGAAATCTACACATAACCTGATGTCTCCATTTTTCTTCCTTACTGGTACCAAATTTGATACCTAGGATGAATGTTTGATTGGCTTAATGATCCTCTCATCTCTTAGTTTCATTAATTCTTCTTGCATTTTGGGGGCCAAAGTGGGATTAATAGGCCTTTTCTTTTGTCTAAATGGCTTGGCATCATCACGCAAAGGAATCTCATGTTGGAAAAGATCCTCCCTGTATGCCTTAAGGTCATCATAGGACCATGCAAACACATGCCTAAACTTCCTTAATAAGTCAATTAACATCCTTCTCACCTTTGGTGACATTTTCTTTCCAATATACACCTTCTTTGGGGATGCTTTTGTTCCAAGATTTATCTCTTCCAAGTCATCAGGATGAGAAACAGTATGATTAGCCATTGTCTTATCCTAATTATCAAACACTCTTTCTAGTACAACTAGACCCTTTGGAATTGTGTTTGTCTTTAACTAAATGACCTCATTTCCAAATATAGTATCCTTACCATCAACATTTTCAACAAAAGCTCCAAAGTCAATTTCTTGATTCTCATATTCACCCACACAATTCAAAAACCTCAATATATCATCATCATTATCAAAAACTTGCCAATTTTTTATGTTATTAGGAACAGATGGCTTGGTTTGCACCTCAACCTTTGAAATTCCAACATAAGTCATATCATCTGGTTTTACTGCAATATTGGCTAATAAATATGCCACCTTATTTTGACCTCTCTCCATCCATCCTATGCAAAATGCATCAAAGCTCTCCAATTCATCCCAAACAACATTCCTATATTGTTTCAACCTCTTGTTCTTTGATACATATTTGGATCTAACTTGGGAAACCACAAGCTCAGAATCCCCAATTGCCTTGAGCTTCTTGATCCCATGTTTTCCAGCCAATCTCAACCCTAATAATAAGGCTTCATATTCTGCCACATTATTTGTGCATTCAAATAATAGAGTGAAAGAGAACCTAAATGTCTTTCCACTTGGTGATCGTAACAAGACACTTGCACCAGACCCTTCTTTTAAACTTGCACCATCAAAATACATAGTCCACAAGTCATCACATTCTGATAATTATTTTATTTTTGTATCAATCAATGTAGTAGGCTTATCACAATTGTTAGGAAATTCCTCAACCCTAAATTCATTTATACCACTGTCAATAAAACATGTCATATTTTCAATCAGGCCATGCTCAATCCTATGAGGTACTTTTGATTCCCTTTCAATTTTGACATCCTTACCATCAATAGAGAAAGTATCAAATGACAAATCACATTGCATGTTACCCCCCATTGATGCACTCCATTTTCTTGACAAGAGCATTCCAAAATGAGGTGGGATGTCTGCAACTAATACGGTCATGACTAAATCCTTGTCAGGGTACTGAGTCAATTTATAAGTCAATGCTCTGATAGTTCCAATAACTAGCACTTCTCTTGAATCCATAGCATAATGTTTACCTTGAGAAGTATCTACTATCAAGCCCATTTCCTCCATTATTTTGAATGGCATAAAATTATTTGATGCCCCTGAATCTATCATACAGTTCCTTAAAGTTTTCCCATTTATATCCACACTTAAGAAAAAAGGGGTTATATTTTCAAGGCACATTGTAGAATTTCCTAAATACACAGGGGGAATTTGTGACACAATTCCCTCCACTTCCTTTTCTTTCTCTTTATCTTTCACTTATTTACCACTTCCTTGTTTAGTCTTATTACCAGTAACATCTGTGATCAAAGCTATTGTCTTCTCTTTGTGTTCATTTATTCTCATCATTTCTAGCAAAGGTACAATTACTTTAACTTGAGAAAGAACATGAAACATATCCATAGGTGTATATTTAGGAAAATTAGACATCATACCTTCATCATTTTCCTTTCTCTCTGGTTGATTACTTCCTCCTAGCTTCTTTTGCATCAGATCCTCTGCAGCAGGTTCAACTAACTTTGTAATCACCTTGGTCTTCACCAATGATGCAGTTACATCTTCTTGAGGCTTTGATGTTTTGTTCTTTTTTTCCCAAACCTTATCACTCTTAACTTCTTTGACTTTCACAACATCCTTTTTGTTGTCAACCTTAACACCTTTGTTTTTATCCTTTTTTTCTTTCATAAACAAACCAACAGGTTTACCCTGCTCACCACCCACACTCCTATTTCTCAATTGAAGTGAACTTCTCATTTGAGCAGCCATTTCCTCAATCAATCTTGCAATCTCTTCTTCTGACGGTCTCCTTAAGGACACTGAATCTTCAACTTGCTCCATATTGCAAGCATTATGATCAAAATCACCTTCCTCATCAAAAAAGACCTATTGATGATACATCTCACTTCTCTACCTCTGATTATCCACATCAGCTTCCTGTATTTCATCATTAGAGGAACATTCTGCCTCATCAATGTATGATCTAGCCATACAAACATCTACATCGTCTTGCTCATATTCTGATGTCTGCTCATGAGCATCCTCCTCTATTTCCTCAGCAACAAGCGATTGAGCAACACCACATTAATTTTGATCATGTGGATGTTCACACACTTCACACCATGGTCTATCCGGTACTAGATTTACTGAATGTTTCTGCAAGGGGTCTGGCGTATGTTGATCATTTTTAAGCTTCTGGCTAGGCAAGATTGGTTTTCCATCTTTCCAATTTGTATTGTAAGGATAATTTTGCAATCTAGGCAGCCTATCATTTTTATTATAGGATTGTCTTTCATTTCCTATACCCTTCTCTTTCTTAGCAACAGTTTGCTTTATGTCTTTCAAAGTACTATAAACCTTTTCCCACTTTTCATCATCTTTAGGCTTTGCAGTTGGAACCTTCTCAGTCTTATTCTTAGGATTTTTTAAAAGTCTAGGTTCTTCTCTCCTACCATATTTCCCAAAAGCTCTTCTGTTACTTTCAATATTTATAGCCACCCTAAATACATCCCTCATAGTCTGAGGGTCTTTATCTATGAGGAGATATGCCATTTTAGCATCAAAAGCATTGAAATATGTAGTTAAACAAACATTTTCATCAAGCCTTAAAACCCGGAACAACTTATACATAATTGCTTTTTGAAATCTTAAATTAAACTCTATCACAGGCTCATTCAATGAATTCTTGATGTTATTACACTCATTTAGCATGAAACTTGCATTAGTTTTATCACCATACTGCTCCTTGCAACACTTTTCAAACTCATCCCATGAACCAATACTAGCATTAAATAGACATCTATATCAATCCCTTGCATCTTCTACCAGAGATTGTACAAACAATTTCATTACAACATCTTCATGTTCTACCTCATAATCATTTAGTATATCCATAAAAGCTTTCAAGTGTTCCTCTGCTGTCACAACATTATTGCCGGAAAACTTACTCATCTTTTCTCTCAAGTCAATAGGGATGGGATTTGGATAACTAGGGATGCCATCAAAGAATAATGGCCTATACCTTTCCAACTGTATCTAGGTCACCGTTGAAATAATCCTTCATTCTTCTGAGAATCATCACCATACCCTAAATCTTGTATCCTAGGACCGTCCTGATTTGGATTTACAAACCTAGTTGTATGAGTCTTCAGGCTAGAATTATTTATGATGGGATCTGGATTAATTTTAGGACTGTCCTTTAAGGAATCTTGGTGATTTGATGAGGTTGTAGCTTGTGTAGCCTCATCCATATTTGACATATTTAGGAAACTTATTTTCCTCTTCATTTCTACATTTGCAGCCTCAATCTTTGTTCTCTCCAACTCTTCTACTAGAGCCTCAATCTCCTTCCTAGCCTTTTCTAATCAGACTCTATTTGAGATGACACATGTAGTGGGAGATCTTGTTGAGTGAAATGGGGAGTCACCTTCTCATTTATTTTAATCCCCTCAACCTTTTGCTTTCCCTTATCCAAGACAAGCTTAAGGCTTGTATTACTCGATTGAGACTTAATATGATTTGAGGGTTTTGGGTTAGCAGGTTTGGATTGGACATCAATGTGGCCTACTGGGTTTTCTTTAGACACATGCTTTGTTTCCTTATTAGCAATCTTCTGTACAACCGAACCCTCAACACTCGGTTTAGGTTCTTCTTGGTTCAGGAACTTCATTGTTTTCAACTGTCTCGTCAACCTATCCCTTTCAATCACAACATTCCTCAACTCTGCTTCCCTTTCTTTTTCTCTTTTCACCTTGAGCTCAACTTGCTCTTGGATTTCCCATTTCAAGGAGTTAATGTCTCCAAAAACATCATTAGGGTCAGGCAAAGTCACATAGAAACTCGATGTATCATCTAGATCTATTAAATTGACCCCTTCTAGTACATGTTCAGACAATAAAGGGTTTACATAATTTCCAACAAGAGGAGGAGGCACATCATTGGTGCATTCTCTGTGATGGCTTCGACTTCTACTCCTGCCTCTTCTCTTTTCAGCATATTTGACATTAGCAAGCCCTTTACTTTTCCATGTCACATCTTCTTAAATAGGTGTATTAAATAATGAATAAAAAAAAGTACCATTGTCTGACTCAGAATGTCTAGACACCTCTTCAAGATTCTCATGGATAGGCTGCAAAATCTTACTCGTACCTTGGTGTACAGGGTTCTGTGACGCGGGAGCAGTAGTACTAGATTCTGGTCTTTTCTTTATCCAGTCCTTCTTCTTCATTTTGGGAAGTTCACCTTCCAATTTCTCTTCTGAATGATTCTTCATGAATGACTTGGTGTTCATTCTTCGTACTTGTCCAAATTTTTTTTCCACTTATAATAAACCTTTCACAATAAAATGCACACTGGTATAGAGACTTCAGAGTCGCCACCCAATTAGCTTGGGAATACCAAATACCTAAAGACATGTGGTGGAATATAAAAACCTTTGGAACCTCGTACTGACAACACACAAAAGTGCTTTACAACATAACTCTTAACGCTTATGAAAATAGAAGAAGTGGACAAACCTAACACATAATTATAGGCTCAACCTTCAAATCACATAAATACTATGAAAACTCTATCCAAAATAGACAACCAACACATTGACAAGAAATATCAAAATTAGCTTCCCCAGTAGAGTCGCCATTTTGTTGGTTTTTTTTTACAATGTAACCAGGTTTTTCTTCTAATCTACCTATGGAATTGCTAATTCCAATCAAGGGCAACTTGAAGGACCTAGACCAACTGACGAGGACTTTAAAAAGCCTCCTACAATTCGAGCTCTGCAAGACCCAGGAGGGTAATCACTTAATGTGTTTACAACCTCTGCACCATTATTATAAACAACATTAACAATAACAGATAATATCACTAAGTAGCTCAACACGATAGGATAATATCGAATAGAATTGGCTATTCATCGATAATATCAACTATCTGGAGCATGAGATAATTACAACACAATCTACAACATAAGATAGTCATTGATTTGCAATTTGTAGCAAGCTCTAGGCAAAGACAAACAATTATTGAACTACACGAATAAGTACAACTTAGATCAGTGCCATATATCCATTGCAGGAGTCAAATTCATAAGAATCTAGAGGTTTATGATAGATTTAATACATAACATATAAGATCCCTGACAATATTGCATTACCAATTTATCAGTATGCATTCTAACCCAATACTACTTATCAAATCCTTATACAAAACATATCCGCCTATAATCCCTATTCAAGCATTTTAATTAATTCCTTGAATTAAAGCTAAAATAAGGATCACACACACCACAATAGTGAGATGAATGAAACAACCCTTAGTCATCTTATTCAAAATTCAGATATGCATGTACAGTGGAGAGACATGAGTTTGAATTTATCATTTCAACTCAAATGCTAGTACTGTTATACAACATTAAATCCCCATGAATTCAAAACCTATTACAGAATGACCTAGAACCTAAATTGCATTTCTCTCTAAAACCATTAGACTTTACAATTTTCTCTGCAACTTCACCTAGACTCGACCAAAAATTATCTAACTTGCTAACCCATACTTCTGGCCTTGAAATCCTTCTTATAGAAAATGAAGGAGAAAACAAGCATCAGGCTAGAAAGTACACATGTCACCAGCCAATTGGCACACCTGGTGATATTCCAAATATTGTTACAACAACCATCACCTTGGAGAATATTCTTGTTTATCATGTCAGCTGAGGAAAGTTGATGCAACAACAAAAACCACAACAAACCTGTGTCGAGACTGCCATCAAAGCAAAATTGGAAACCGTTGTAACCGTAGCATTTGATTTACTACCTGTTAGCAGCTCATTCCTTTTACTAAGATCCTCCGTCAAATATTTAGTTACCCATTTCTAGTATTCTTCATTAGTCGGCCAGTCAAAATTAATTACCTCATTCACCTTGGCACTATAAGGTGTGTACTTTACTGCTACCAAGGAATTCCATGTGGCGGTTGCCTACTATATCGAAATCAGTAAAGATCCTGGAACTTTGGATCACGCGATGGTGAGCAACTGTAGATCTTGAACATCAGTGATCTTGTTCCTTCAACACAGTCGCCAGCCTTATCATTAACCGTCAAGAAGATTTACCACCATGGTACTTCCTTTATTCCTTTAGCTTCATCAGATGAGACATGTGGCACCCACCTGTGATATCGCAAATAGTAAAGGTTCTGGAACTTTGGATCACACGATGGTGGGCAACCGTTGATATCTGACAATAATTGATTGACAACACACAAACTTATCTCCTTCGGCCATGCTAAAAAGGACGCGTGGTGCCCGCCCGTGATATTGCGATCAACCAAAGCATTGTGGTGGGGCCATCACAGGATGGCAGGCAACGACTGAGATCAAATGACGGTTGATCAATGGTCACACGAATTTCATCCTTCTGCAAAACAAAACATTTATTAAGAGGACAAGGGGGCATCACTAGGTAGACGGTAAACAACAACATAATTTGTTTTTAAGTGATGAAACACGGGGCCAACCAAGACTTAGGAAAATAAAACCCTACAAAGGAAAGAACATTTTAAAATGAAGGGACTCAGCCTAGATGGAACGATAGGACATAAGTCATTTTAAGACCCCTCAAAAAGTAATAGCGGAATAGATCCCAACCAAGGTGTAAAATAAATGAAACATATGGAGAATTTTTTTGAAGTTCTATCAAGTGTAATGATATAGCATTCAAGATCTAAGTTAAGCATTGTTCCACATCTAATTCAAGATCAAGATCTATACTCTTCATGGCGACTTCATGTTAGATTGCAGATTTACATTTCAAGGCATCATTCATGATATCATTGTTCATGTTTCATTGTTTCATCATAAGGTTTAATTACCTAAACAAGGTTTGACCATAGAAAACCCCTATTCCCGAAAAATCAACAAGTTTTTGTTTCTCTAAATGTGTGATTGTAGATCTAGGTAATTTGGAGTTGAAGATCCTTTGAAAAAAAAGTTGCAAGATTAAAGAAAGTTGTCAAGGTTGTCATCTTCATAGAAAGTCACCTAGAGGCCAGAATTGAAGCTTTTAGACTCAGAGATCTGACACAAGAGAAGCTACAGGAGATCACCAAAGAATACAAGAATTTTAGACAAACCCTAATATTGGGACTAAATCGCCACCTTGGGTGTATGAGTGCTAGTACTTCCTTTCTCTAGATTTTAGGAGATCTAGATTAGTCATTGAGAGATTCCAGTTTTTGCACAAAAACCTAGTTTGGAACTAAATCACCCATACTGATGTATGAGTCCCAGTGAGCATTAAAAGTAAAAATTTTAGGGTTTTGGGCTTGTTTTGATCACATCTTCCTTCTAGGTACCCCGCTACTCATTTTTAGTTTGTTATTCTATAATTCAGTTTCATATTCTATGTCATATAGTTAGTTTTTCACATTGCATCCATCTCTTTCTTTCTAAGCCTTTGCTAGGTGGTGAACCCCCCTTTTAGTCTTTAATCACATCCCTAGGACACCTTATTGCAGATCTCTTTCCCTCATTCCATCCCTAGATTGAGATCTCTAAGGTTTCCTTGAGTGAAACTTGTAGGAAATTGGTTGTTCTATCTCCTAAAACAATAGAGAGACCATTTTCTAGGTTTCATTTTAGTGAACCTAGCCTTTAGAACGCCTCATTTCTGATTTGGAGTGCAACATAGTCCTAAATATAGCTTGCATTAACTTTGCATTAGGTCTTGCATTAGTTACTTTGCATCTAGGGTTTCTAAATCTTGCATTAGTGAAAGTGCATATAGGTTGCATTTTTGCATCTTGCATCATTGAATTTCACTTGAAATCTATAATTGCATTTAGTCTAGACATCATTTAAATCATAAAACCTAACATTCACTCAGAATTTTCTGAAATTTGTACAAAAACCTTAATCTAGGACTCATACACCCCTCTGAGCAATTTAGTCTCAGTATAGATTGTTTTTCTTGACTTCTGGGAATTTTGTGTTGACTATTTATTAGCATTTGAACCCTTGAAAATCCCTCATTGGGAATCATATGCCCCTATGGGCGATTTAGTTCTAGATTAGACATAAAACTATCATTTACAACATTAGAAACCTCATTTGAGAAAGTCTCAGGAACTTTTGTTTTATGTATCTAGATCAAATCATCCATTTAGTGTAGTCATTTTTAAATCATTTCAAAAATCATTTCATTATTAAATATTTTCAGATCTATAGGATATTTGTTTACATTTGAGAAGCATTGCATAATTTAGATACCTTACTTTTTCATGTTAGCATGTTTTCTTTTCAAGCATTTAGTGTTCATAAAGTATCACATGGCTTGTATAATTCTATTTTCTCTACTCAAAATCATAATCAAGGAAAAAAAAAAAACCTTTGACAAGCATGTTGAATACCCTCCTAGTATCTATCAGATTTGTAAAAATGTCAAATCATCCAATCTAAAAATAATTCTCATGAAAAAGTAGGGGTGTGAGAGTGAAAATTATTGATGGGTGTTCCTTCTTATCACCCGCCCTTTTTTTGTGAATATGTAACTTAATCTATATTTTAATATAGATATCTGCCTATTCATCAAAAAAAGTTATTGATGGGTTTAAGGGGTAGACTATAATATCTACTTGCCACCATTGTTTTAAATATAATATAATGTCCCTCATTGTATTCTACAAGGTAAAATGTACCCACGATCTATAATTCTCATGGGGCTCAAAATTGCTTTTAGATCATTGACCTAACGATCCTCATTGTACTCTACAAGGTAAAATGTGCCCACAATCTATAATGCTCATGAGACCTGAAATTGTGGGCCCCGTGAGCATTACAAATCATGGGTACATTTTACCTTATGGAATACAATAATGGCCATTAGATTATATTATAAATTAATGGTGGAAACTAAAGATTATAAACATGGTCCTAAAGGAACTAATAATTATGATTTACTATTGGCGAATTAATATAGATTTCTACTATAATTTATAAAATTTAGGTGAATCTAATGTAATCATGTATCAAATATTATGGAAAATTTTTGAGTTAATTTTTTTAATAAAATAAATTCTTTGGCTATTTAAATAAGACTCTAATAAAACTTTATAAAAATGTGTTGATTCAAGTCACATTATAGCTCAAACTATTAGCCAATTTTGGATTCCAAAATTTTGACTATTAGCCAATTGGCGAATATTAGCCACTAAAAAATTACTCGTGTATTTCCTGAATATTGCATTTATATTATTAGGTTATTCATTCCAAATCATTTCCTTTCCATCTTCAAGATGACCTTAAGAGTGTAGATCTAAGTCTGATTGTCTTACCTTTATGGTTGATAGTCAATCTATTCACCTTGTTGATCTACACTCAAATGTAACTTGGAATAGGGTCCCCAAAAGCAATAGGTTTACACACTAAACCCAAGGTTCACCTTTTTTTAAATTACATAGAAATTTATCATTTTATAAAAAAATTAGACAAAAAAAATTATATTATGATTCCATATTATGCTCTCTTTTTTACACATAAAAACATTTTTATAGTACTTATTTTATCATTAAAAAATAACCATATAGACTAAAAACATCTATTTTATTAAATCATTGTAAATAAATTATTTAAAAATTCTTGCAACATACAACATGATATATAGGGGATAAGACCCAGTATCTGCCAGGGCTAACTTCGCACAACCGTAGAATTCAAACCGTATGTCGAATAAAAAACAAATTGTGGATTTTTTCGCTCATGAGTTAAGTTCTTATAACTAGGGTTTTGGCTTGTGAGCAATTCGGTCGAGTGCGGGAGTGTTAGATATGTGCGCGGGGGTCAAAAGTCACCTTTTAGAGGTGTCGTCTGCTCGCCGCCACCTAACGTCCTAGTATCCGCTAGCTATAACCACCAATTTTTTTGAAAAAAACACCTAAATGTGTCACTATTAACATTTAATTAAAACTATTTTACCATTCAAATCTGCTCAAAAGTAAATGGGTCTAATTCACGTTAGCACCTTATAAAATCATTTTGGCGCCCATTAAAAATCACTCCTACACATTAATCGCCTAACATTAGCACCAGACACCAAACACATTGCACCCCAATTAAACTTCATTTTATGTCAATTAATGCGTATGACTAATGTTATTTTTTTGGGTATCCCATTATTTTCCCTCATTTTACCGCATGCTCTCTCAAGAAGGTTATCAGCGATGGAAGCTTCTGCAAATGGCGACGACTCTCCATGGCTCCTGTTGGTTCGCACACATTGAGGCAACAACAAACATCACTCTCCTTTGAATATGAAAACAATGGTACTGGTTAATCATTTTCTTTTGTATCTTTCATGACTCATGAAGGGTTTATTTGATGATTGAAAAATTATTACTGCTTGTTTATGAAATAAATCATTCCTCTTACATGCCTTTTTGCCATGTGCTATTTGATTTTGTTAGGTCATGGTGCTGGTGTTTTACACACGGGTGTTTTTGGGGTTAAATGATTTCCTCTCTCCATTTTAGCTCACGCTCATGGCCTGGTAAAGTCGATTGTTTCATGATTTTGTTTGCAGAAATGATAGAGGAATTTTGTGGGTTTGACCACATGTCTGCAAAAATCACTTTTTGGTCTGCATCAACCTTTTTATAAAAAATGCATGTGAATATGGGCATAAATTGGCAAGCCCATTTATTATACGCCATTTTTTGTGAAAACGCTTGCTTTGTTTTTTCCAAATATGTGTGCTTATAGAATTAATCTCATAAAACCCTTTCCTGGAATATTCGACATCTACCTGAAAACACACTTCTTTATTCCTATGAGTGAGGAATTATTATTATGAAACCCCTAGTTACTTATTTGTGCACATTTCTGAAAACAAATACGCCATATATCTGAAAAACCTTTCTTGGTTTTTTCCAAATTTGTGTGCTTAAGGAATTAATCTCATGAAACCCTTGTCTAGAATATTTGACATCCACCTAAAAAAGCACTTCTATATTCCTATGAGTGGGGAATTATTATTATGAAACCCTTGGTTACTTTTTTGTGCACATTTTTGAAAACTCAAGTCTGTAATCGATCTACCTCTGTTAAAATTAATATCCTATCGCTGTTGAATACAACACAACTTCTTTCATTTATTGTACAATGTGCTTTGTGCATTCTACTTATAGTTATTTTCATGAGTTGTGCATTTAAAATTTATATTTATGCACTGTATTTTTACTTTACTTTATAAGTAAATGAAGGTATTTTTTGGTGATGGGTTTTTCTGTACAAACCCCATTTACAAATTCAAAAATTTGTGTGTTCATTTAATTTTTTTGGTTATCTCTCAACTTGCATTTTCATTATACATGTATGTATGTCTATATATGACTATGTCTATCTTTGTATATATATACACACACAAACACACTCATATATACATATATATATGTATATATATATATATTTTGTACATATATGTGTCTATATATATATATGTACAATATATATCTATATATATATATACATATGTGTGTATGTATATATAAACACACAACTTATTCAATTTGTAAATGAATGTGTACAATGTTAGTTATATATATTCTGTATGACTATAAAAGACATTCTCACACTTCTTAAGTGTTACACCTGGAAATGGTGGATAATATGTTGGGAAAAAATCTTTATCTTCAACATGTACACAATAAACACTTGCCCATTTCTTATATTTATATAAAACATTGTACACATTCATTTACAAATTCAATAAGTTGTGTGTTTGAATTTGTACAATTTTATATATATATACATACAAATATATATATATACATACATATATATATACACACATATATATATACATATATATATATATATATATATATATCATAGTTTAGTTTCCTAATGTGCTCTTCATAGTATAAATTGTTGCTCCTTACCATACAAAATTGCTGCTTCTTATTCATTTTCTACTCTTCATAGAATCATTAGTGGTATGTTTATGTCTTGTAATGCTCTTCACAAAATTGATTTAATTACTGTCATGAATTCCTTTTAGATCTGTACATACTCCTTAATTTTTTATCTCTGTACAAGGAGAGGTGGTGCAACAATGTTCATGGTGGGAAATTCGGTAAATTTGTTTGTCAACACACCAAATAATTAAGGATTTTTTGTTCATATGGCTCTAAGTTTCGAGGATTGTTCTTTATTCTTCACTAACTAGTATGTCTTTTTTTTTTTTTGAATAACTATTGTCCATTTTTGTTTGTTCTATTATATTTGTTTGTTGTGGCAGGTGTGTCAAATGGCTAGGAGGTTGTAAAGAGCATGTCAAATTGCAAGATGACATTTCAGGTAAAGTCTTTCAAGAATTTACTTTGGCTATGACCCGGTAGACATTGTGTTCATTTATAATGTTCATTTTTATTATTCATTGTAAACTTACATTTACAATTTACAATTAGATTGATTTCCAAGTGTAGGTGTTGAAAAATTTATAATTTCAAATAGATTAATTTATGGATATGCTACATATAGATGTATAGATATATGTATGCATATACTTAGTTGTGTATAAATAATACTTATAATTTCAAATATATATATGTAAATACAGAGCATTTATTGGAATCCTTTACACATTCCTCATATATCCAAGGGTGATGAGAAACAATGAATATAAGTTGAATAAATCTTGGTATACAACTCTATTAACATTTATATATTTTTACATATATTTATGTTTTCCATATGGAACTTTTAATATGTTGAACTTGATTAATTATGTGATGTTGTACATGCATTATTGCAAAGGTCGTATGATGTTTGTATGTTACTAGCCTCAGTTGTTACTACCCATGGTTGTAAATATTTTCTTGCAAGCATGGGGGAACAAGGAGAGGTGGTGCAACAATGTTCATGGTGGGAAATTCGGTAAATGTGTTTGTCAACACACCAAATAATTAAGGATTTTTTGTTCATATGGCTCTAAGTTTCAACTAATTGTTCTTTATTGTTCACTAACTAGTATGTCTTTTTATTTATTTCAATAACTATTGTCCATTTTTTTTGTTCCGATTATTGCATATGACTAATGTTTTTTTATTGGGTATCCCATTCTTTTCCATCATTTTTTTTGGGTTTACATATATATATATATACATACATATAGATGTATGTGTATATATTTGTATAGATATATGTATACATGTATTTGTGTACATAGATATAATTACACAGTTACATGTATACATATATATGTACATATACATACATATATATATATATGTATATATATATACGTATATATATGTATGTATATATATCAATATCTATGTACAATTTTTTTTAAATATATACATATATCTGTATAATTATATGTATAGACACATATGTATTTGTGAACATATAAGACACTATGTGTACAGTAAATGAAAGAAGTTGTGTTGTATTCAACAATTATAGAATATAAATTTCAACAGAGGTAGAATGATTACAGACTTGGGTTTTCATAAATATGAACAAAATAGTAACCAATGGTTTCATGACAATAATTCCTTACTCACAATAATACAAAAGATTGTTTTTAGATAGATGCTGAATAAACCAGGCAAGGGCTCATGAGATTAATTCCTTAAGCACATGTATTAGGAAAAAACCAAGCAAGGGTTTTAACATATACATGGCATATAATAAATGGAGAGTAGGAAATATTCATTTAACTCCAAAAAACTCATGGGAAAAACCAACCACCATGAGCCAACAAAGTCAAAAAACACATGGCGAAAAGGCATTGAATATTGAATGATTTATTTCATAAACAAGCAGTAATAATTTTTCAATCAGCCCTTCATGGGTTGACAAAGATGATTAACCAGTACCATTGTTTACATTTTGAAAGGATAGGAAAAGAATACACACATATATATCGATCTATTCAATGAATAAATGAATGTGTACAATGTTATATAAAAAACATTGTACACATTCATTTACAAATTCAAACATAGCTTATTGAATTCAAATGAATGTTCACATTCATTTGCAAATTCAATAAGCTATGTTATATATATATATAACTAACATTGTACACATTCATTTACAAATTCAATAAGATGCAGAATAAAATGATTAACTAGTACCATTGTTTGCATTTTGAAAGGATAGGAAAAGGATACACACATATATATCGATTTGCTAAATGAACAAGAGACACAAAATATAAAATGACAAATATATGTATGCTGACCTGCTGTATGTGCAATGGAAAGTAGAAAAATAGTAACACATTTTACTGTAAAAAAATGCCAGTTTGTTGTATTGGATAGCCAAATGTTATGTATTTAAACAGAGGTCAAACGAAAATAGAGTTATATACGCATATATATGTGTGTTTGTGTATGCATATATGTATATATATACATGTATACATGTATTTATATGTATGTATCTGTATGTATGTATATGTATATATATCTATGTATATGTTCTTAAATACATAATACACATATATTAAATGCATATATATACAGATATGTGTGTGTGTGTGTGTGTGTGTGTATGTATATATATATATGTATGTATGTATGTATATACATATAAATAAACCCTGAGAAATGACCAAAAATAGAAAATGAACACACAGATTATTGAATTTGTAAATGGGGTTTGTAAGGAAAAAATCTTCACCAAAAAAGACCTTTCATTTACTTATAAAGCAAAGTAAAAAGACACTGCTTAAGTATAAATGTTAAATTCACTGTTCATGAAAATAACTATAAGTAGAATGTATAAAGTACCAACCTAAAACTTGGGATATTGGATGAATGTGGAAAGGATACCTGTCGAATCTGACTATTGAATGAAATTTGGTTGTTGTGTTTCAAATTTGAATTTGTAGCTGCTAGTTACGTAGGTTAAATTTAAAGATGATATGACTAAATTCTGCATTATATTTGGATTTGATGTTTATTTGGGGAGCCTTACACTACTATTTAATTGTGCAGGTACCTATAGGAAATGAAGTAAATACATGTATCTGTCAGGGAGTGTGTGGAAGACTGTTCATTTCAAATCCCATAGAGTTGATAGGAGATTGTGATTATGTCATGTAAAGCACCATTAAGTGTGCATGTGTAGTTGTTAAGATAATATGTAATGAGGGATAAAAATTTGCAAGTGGGGGTATTTGTAACAGTAAAAGTTTTAAATTAAATTGTAAATGAGCCTTTTTATGTGCAAGTTGACTTTTTTTATAAATGCAAATGTATGTTTAGTTGTCTATTATGATTGGTGAGTTACACATTGTGTTATGAGCAGCCATTGGTGTTGTTGCAATTTTTTATATGGTAAAATAAAGTTTTTAAATGGATCAAAGTGAATTTTTTTTGGGAGGTGGAGTGAGCATGGAGGTGGTAGTTATTCAATGGGTGGCGGTAACTGGGTCTTCTCCCCTATGTCTTGAATTTCACACTAGTTAATGTTTTAACTTTATATTGAAATATTGTAAGAAATTTTATTTGAACAACATTATCAACTATGGAAATTTTATCTATTTAATATTATAGATGTGGAAATGGAAACATAAAATCCACAAACACAAGTAATAATATTGAAGAACAAGTTTAAAATGGAATAATAGAATAGTAGACAAGGCACAAATTTACATGGTAAAACCCTTACAATATGTCAAGGAAACATCCATGAGGCAAAGTATTGGTATTCTTATTTCTCAGAGAAATTAATTACAATATTCACATCTGTTGCTATTCAATTACAATTTATTACAATGATTTTTCCTTCAAGGCGACAAGATATATATAATATCTTCAAGATAACAATCTTTGTCAAACTTAGAAAAAGACAACTTTGTTTTAATTAGATTAAAACTAGAAGGGAAAGTACCCATTACAAAGCAACCATAGAGGCAAATGAGGAACTCATGAGAAGTGAGAAACCCAAAAATAAAAACTAAAACTAAAGCTTAAATAGTTTGACCAACAAAAAACAACTAAGAAAGCACATAGAGCCAGGACCAACACAGAACCATAGAACAGCTATAGGTCTCCCAAAAAATTGAGACCAATGATCACATTACATTCCTAAGATAGGAATTGGAGCTTCTTTCAAAAGTCATAGGCCCTTACAGAATGGCCTAAGTATTCATTGTGACATCATGAGCCGAGGTATCCGCCATTTTACCCTTCTTCTACATATGACCATCCTTTGAACCATCTGTAACCCATTTCCCCTAGTACTTCCTTAATTCATCCTAAAAAACTTGAAGTGTGAGGGTAGTGTTCTTCATAGTTTCTTTACTATAATCGATGATAAACTTGAGGCATTGCATGGTTTTCTCCTAGTTCTGATGGATAGCATCAATCTCAATCAACAAATTCCTTTTTTCTTCCTCAGTACCAACAATGGCATGAAAATATTCCAACTTTCCCACCTTTCCCACTTCTCAAATGACTTGGCAAAGAGGCAATCATGTCCTAGTGCTCCTTGTTCTCCACCTCCCCCATCCACGGGACCTGCTGCTTAAGAACCTTTCCCTCCAAATTTTGGATTCTGTCTTTAACCGTGATCAACTGGCCCAAAAGCCACTTCATGATATCCTTCTCGATGATAATTTTCTCTTCAATATTTCATTGATTTTCTTACCAAGGGGGTCAGCGGGGGCACAAATCGACCTAGGTTTAGTTCTAGTTTCCTCCAAATTGATGCACAGGTTGGGAGAATTTTGAGGGTTAGGGTTAGAAATAGGGGGTGTTGGGAACATCAAAGATATTTACATGAGCATAAGAGTGCAAAGGTGAGTTGGTTGGGGTGGTATTCCATGATTCATTGTTTGAGTTGTCAGACTCCCCTGATCCAAAAGTAGAAATAGGCATCCAGGTTCTGACAAAGGGGTGCATTTGATGGTGTCAGGGGGGGTTTCATTCACAGGGGATTTTCCTCAAGCCCGGGTGCTATGAAATATGGTAGGAGGGGTTTCATCAAGAGTAATAGAGGGTTTGGGCTTTGCTTTACTAGTTTGTTTTTATTATTTTTATTGTTTTATTTCTTTATATTTTCCAAAGATAATATTTTTCTTTATTTCTATTTTATTGTTGTCATTATACAACAATCTCCACCTTGACAACAATTTACCTGATACTTTTCTGTGCCCAGTCATCACCTTTTCTAAAATCCAAGAGAAGTCAAACTCCACTTCAACTTCTCTAACTGTACATTGGTTTTGTAAACATGTCTAGACAGTTTTCTAGCACATATGAGCATTCTCAAGAGCTACTCCACCTCCATCAATAGCCTATCTTACAAAATGGTATTTTATTGCAATATGCTTAGCTCTGCTATGATAAGCTATATTCTAAGACAAATGTATATCACTTTAACTATCACAAAATACAATCACTGTGTCTTGCACTTTTAAAAACTCACACAAAAGACCCTTCAACCAAGTTTCCTCTTTGCATGCATGTGAGATAGCCATATACTCTACCTCAGTAGTGGATAAAGGAATTATTTCTTAAATCTTTGACATCTAAAAAATAGGTCCTCTTACAAGAGTAAAGGCATAACCTGATGTAGATCTCTTTTTTTCCAAATCACTTGCAAAATATAAATCGACATAACCACAAACTGAGCCACTACAACCATCAAAGGTGATACAATTTAAACACTTATAATCCCTCTAAGATACTAAAGCACCCATTTCACTACTACCCAATGCTCTTTACCTAGATTTTTCACATATCTACTGATAACACCAAATGCATGTGAACTATCTAGTCTTGTACATACCATCACATACATTAAAATTCCTACGGCAATGTCATAAAGTATATTAGACATATAATCATTTTATTCTTTCTTACTAGGACATAAAATTGAAGAAAAATTCAAATGAAAAGCTAAAGGGATATTTACTAGTTTTGAACATTCATCATACCAAACCTTATGATGATCTTCTCCACATACTTTTTTTGCAATAACAAAAGCTTACCATGTTCCCTATCTTTATATTTCCATGCCCAAAATCTGTTTTGTTGCTTCGAGATCTTTCATATCAAAAGTCTTAGCCATCTGAGCCTTTAACTCATTGATCTCAACTATGATTTTTCTTGCTACAAGCATATCATCAACATATAATAACAAGATAATGAATAAACCATGTTGCAAAATTTTAAAATAAACACAATGGTCATACTCACTCGTAAAATTTTGGTTCACTATGAAGGAATTAAACTTCTTGTACCATTTCCTAGAAGACTACTTCAGGCTATACAATGACTCTTTGAATTTACAAATAAATTTCCTATTGCAATCTTGAAAAAAACCTTCTAGTTGTTCCATATATATCTCCTCATCCAAATTTCCATGTAAAATTTTTGTGTTAACATCTACTTGCTCCAAATCAAGTTCAATAAAAGAAACAAGTGCTAAAACAACCGGAATAGAAAATAGCTTAACAATTGGTCAAAATATTTCATGAAAATAAATATCTTCCTTTTGAGAATACCCTTTTTCTACCAATCTTGCTTTGTACCTTTCAACTTTATCATCAACACCCTTCTTTGAAATTTATAAATCCATTGGAAACCAATCACTTTCCTACCCTTTGAGAGTTCTATCAGGTTCCATGTTTTATTCTTCTCCAAGGCATCCATTTATTCTTTCATTGCTATTTTCCATTTAGCAGTTTTAGTACCATCCACTGCTTCCTAATAACAACTAGTTTCCCCATCATTAGAAATCAAAGCAACTAATGAAACATAATCATCATATCTTTTAGATGGATTTATAATGTGTGTAGATCTCCTTAGATCTAGTTGTGGAGTTTCCAAATTTTCTTGTAGATTTTTTGCATCCTCATCTTCTTCTTCAGAAGCTTCTTCTTTCTCCCTATTTTCTATAAGTGGATGAGTTTCTAGTTGAATTTTTTGATGTTGAGGTTCTTGTTCCTACTTCAAATCAACTTCTCCTATGTCTGATTTTATGAGAGAAGATTCATAAAATACATCTCTAATAATAATGAATTTGTTGGTAGTAGGATCCCACAATATATATCCCTTGATTCCATCAGGCCATAACCAACAAAGATATATTTCTTGGATTTGGGGTCCAATTTAGAATGTTGATATTTTGAAATAAGAGCATATGCATCACAATAAAAAAATCAGATTCAAATAACCACAAGAATGACCTCTCCATACCTCTTCAAGAATCTACAATCTATTACAACTAATGGTGACTGATTTACCAAATAACAAGCTGTGAAGACTACTTCTGCCCACAACTCTTACTGCAACTTGGTATTACTAAGCATGCTTGTTGCCCTCTCTAGAAGAGTCCCATTCACGCATTCAACAATATCATTTTGCTAAGGAGTGTAAATAGTAGATTTATTCCTTTTGATCCCAACTTGCTTATAATAATTTTTAAATTCCAAACATATGAACTCGGCTCCATTATTTGTTCTTAAACACTTGATTGATCTAACAATACACTTTTCAACCAAAACTCTAAACTGCTTAAATACACTAAACATACATTAGCTTTTCTTTCAAGAATATAGATCCACACCTCTCTAGAGTAGTCATCCATAAATGTCACAAAATATGATTGTCCTCCAAAAGAAGCTATAGGGGATGACCCCCAAACATATGAATGAATATAATCTAGAATACCCATACTTGTATGACTACCTACTTAAAATTTTTGTCTAGATTACTTCCTGTAAACATAATGCTTAAAAAAATTCAAATTCAAATATTTTAGATTTGGAAGTAACTTATAGTTTAACAGTACCTTCAACCCTTTCTTGCTTATATGACTTAGTAATTGATGTCATAAATGAGTATATTCATTTGTTTCCTTAGATACCATCGCTACTTCATTTATTACCATACTCCCTTCTAGCTTGTAAAGGTTTCTAATATTTGTAGCCTTGATGACCACCAAAATCCCCTTAGAAACTTTTAGTGATCCACCTTGACTTGTAAATTTATAGTCTCTAGGATCCAAAACTTCCAAGGAAATTAAATTATTTTTGAGTTTTGGTACATGTCTTATAGGTTGTTAATGTCCTCACAATACCATCAAATATTTTAATTTTAATGCTCTCAATCCAAAAAGTCTTACAAGAAACATGATTTCCCATAAGAACAACACCACCATCAATAGCTTGGTAAGAATAAAACTAGTTCTTATGTGGGCACATGTGATTAGAAGCACTAGAATCTAATAACCATTCCTCATGATATGGTAAGGAATTACAAATAGATAAAACTTCATCAACCGTACCTGAACTTGTCTCAACCATAATTTTTTTTTCTTTTGGAGTCATCATTGTCTTCTTTCCTCTTCTAACAATCTTTCTTGAGATGCCCTGATTTATTGCAGTACCAACATTTTATCTTACCCTTTTTTCCTTTTTGACTTAGAATTGGATGTACCTCTCGAATCTTCCTCTTTTTTCTATGAATCGACCCATAACCACCATTTCTTTTGATGTGGAGGTTTCTATGTTAGATTTCCTTCCTACCTCTTCAGACAACAAAGCTCCCACAATAGAATTAAATTCAAGGGTGTCAGTTGTGCTAAAGCTAATAGAAGTGATTAAGTGGTTTTAGGATTCTGGCAATGAAAACAATAATGTAGCTACCTTCTCAAGTCATCTTCGACTTTTACACCCATACTAGACCTAATTGACATGTATAAGAGTATTGAAAATATTTAAATGATCAAAAAAATTTATACCTTTTTCATTCACAAACTATACAACTGCCTCTTCAAGTAGATGCAATTTGTCAAGGATTTTGTGATATAAAGACTCCATTTTACTCCATAAGCCTATTGTTGTATCTATTGGCATATGGCTTTGAGATATTTTTTTTGGCTGCTTGTGTTGTCATTAATGGCAACTGGAGTCATAAGTATAGTCCGCAGTGTTGAAGTTGCTACTAATGGAAAGAGAAGTAAGAGACTGTAATCTACTAGTAGAAAGTATGAAGAATAGGGTATCCAGTTGATAAGTTGATCTAAATACTACTCCGGATCACTATTTTGTGGTGTGGATCCCCAGGGAAGCTTGTTCAACATGTATGCTATCCTATTGGTGAGTTTTGTGGTGTCGCATTAGTCAGAGTATGATTTAAGAAATTTGGTAGAATGATTTATTGTTTATTCTCTCATTATGGTCAACTTGTTGCATATGGTATGTCGCAAATGGATGAGGATTAATGTGTTTAACTATTTCTTATGTTTGGAATTTTTGTTTGGGTCCCTACTATAGTCTAGATGACTTTTATGGGTACGCATCAATTATAATTAGTGATTTGAGCCGACATAAGAAAGAATATATATATTTTTTTAAAGCTGACATACAATAAAATTCTTGTTAGTAGATATATATAAAGGAGATCAAAAAACCTTTTTGAGAATGATAGAAGAGTGTGTATATCAATAAGGTGTAAGAAAAAAAAAGTATAGAACAGTTATGTGAAGTAATATCAAAAGATATGTTTGAACAACAGAAGGGTTTTTGTATGCAGAGTAGAGAAGAAGTGCAATGAGCCTTCTCTTTTGAGCCTTCTCTTTTGAGCAGTGAGTTGTAGGTAGTGTGCTTGAATGCAAGTGCATTCCCTTTTTATACCTTTAACAGAGTATACTTTGTGGATTAATCTCCACCGTGGTTTTTCCCCTAATAGGGTTTCCATGTAAATTTTTTTGGTGTTATGGTGTTCCTTAATGTGTTTGCTTGTTTCCTTCTGTTTATCTGCTATGAATGCTATTTGTGGTTCAATTATTGTTGTTGATAGTTTAAGATCTGATTTGAAAATCAAATATTGTGGAACATTGATTCACATGGAAAACTTTAGTGGTGAATCTTTGCCAATTGGCGAATTCTAGGAATAAACCAAGTCAAAATTGGCGAATTCTCGCTCCGAATAGGGTGTCCAAATCACCTAGATTTTATGAAGTATAGGTGGAATACATGTCCATTCACCAATGAGTTTTTTTATGAGGCATATTTAAGCAACAAATTTTCCATTGTCAAACTATGCGTTTCAATTGGACCAACTAATATTTTTGCCTAGAATCCTGAAAGCATTTAATAAAACACCTACATATTCACCAATACTATTAAAACAACATTGTATCAGGACCCATTTCGCCAATTAAAATTTACAAATAGTTTCTTGTGAAGACCTATTTCGCCAATTAAAATTTATAAAAAGTTGCTCATGAGGACCTATTTCGCCAATAACATTAAAAAACAATTACATTTGAGGACACATTTCGCCTTGAAAATTACAACGTATCGTTGTATAAGCACACGAGATTCACCAAATTTTTAATATACCATTTAAAAATCCCGCAAAATTCCCCAAATATGGAATCATGGATTGATATAAATACAATCAAAAGTGTCATTTATTCTTACAAATTTTGTTCAGTTCTGAGGTTCTACTTCTCCATTCAGAAGTCAATGAAAGCAAAAAACGTAGAATTAAAATGTGAGTGATCATTTCTTCATAGTGTTATTAGTTAAAATAATAAGTTTTATTTATGTCCTTTCTATTCTTGCTTCAACAAAGTGAACCTTAGAAGTTAGAACCAAACTCTGAAGTTTTGAAGTTTTCGAAACCTCCGATCCACCAAGTAGAAAGATGACCAAGAAATACTTGCAACTCAACAAAGTGAAACATCAACCAAGTTGGGGAATCATGTAGTTATGAAAATTTAGAACTCTGCGACAAGGTTATATAACTCTGAGGACTAGCGACTAAGTTTAGGAAAAGAAAAAAATTTAATATTGTATTCCATGGTGTTGAATTTGATATGTGATTTATTATTAATCCATTCCATGAACAAAAATAAATACAATCGAAAGTGTCATTTATTTGGAAGTCAACCAAAGCTGAAAATGTAGACTGAAAGGTGAGTGATCATTTCTTCATAGTGTTATTAGTTCTAATAATAAGTTTTCTTTATCTCTTTTCCATTCTTGCTCCAATCTTAAAGATGATATTGAGTAGGCAATGGGATCTATATTATTATTCTCTGTCCTTAAACAAGAAGAAATTTTTTTCCAGTTTTTATTCAAAGTGAGATCTATGAATATGTCAAGCGAATCAGAGATCAATATGTCAAGCGACTTGAGCAGCAAGGGTAAGGCTCCTGTCGCTCCTCAGGGTGGTGAAGAGACTTCTACCGCTTCTCAGACTCCTTTCGCTCCTCAGGGTGGTGAAGAGACTCTTGTTGCTTCTCAAACTCCTTCTACTCCTTAGGGTGGTAAGGGTCATGCCCCTCCTCAGGGTGGTGAAGAGACTCTTGCCGCTCCTCAGGTTCCTTAGGGTGGTGAAGAGACTAGGAGGCCATCAAAATGCCCAAAACTTAGACGTACCATATAGTCTTACTTTGCAATTGCCAAACCTTCTGATCCATCAGGTCAAGATGGAGCTACATCATCAACTGCTCCTCCAAATATTGGTAGCATTCCCAATACCTCACCGCCACTGGAAGGTCAAGTTGAGATTGTCATTTATTTAAATCAAAATGTATCAAATTAGGATAGAAATACCGTAAAAGATGTTCCAAGTGATACCCTAGGCCCCATTAGCCAGAATGAGATAATTGACTTGGATGAGGATGATGATGTTGGTAGCAAGAAAAGGAACAATAAACCAAAAAGGGGGCGCGAGTGGGAAATGACAAGGAGTTTTCAACTTGGTTGGTTGTCAAAATACCCATTCATGGTACCAGTGGGGATTGGAAATGCAAATAATATTGAAAAGGAAACATTGGCCAAATGTAAGATTTGTAGTTGGAAATGTGGAAAAGCCAAGATGTTGCAGCTAAAGATTAACACTATAGAAAAGCATATCGGTAAAGTTAATGAAAACCAAATCATAGATGGAAAGGAAGAATCAGTCGTACGATGGAAATCAAAGGAAGAATTTCTTCATGTTAAGTATGTCACGGATTATAAGGAGCATGAAAAAAGAATGTCAAACATTGCTGCATGTAAAGGTACACTTGAGGCTCAATTTGGAAAAGCAATGGAAAGATAAAATCTATCAAAAACTATTTAGATGAGTGTTGTTTTTCATATTTTGTCCAGAGGGCATCCTATGACAGACTACCCAGAATATTCTAGTTTATTATCTTATTTGAATGTTCCTCACTATCCCTTGTCACATTAGTCAGTAAACACTAGATGGGATTGGGCAAACTGTCTTGCTGTAGTGGAAAAGGAAGATTTAAAGGATAAAGTAAAAGAGACAAATTTCATTGCATTATCTTTAGATGAAGTTACTGTGGTAGAAAATACTTCTTGGGTTTGTATACATTTGTATAATGTACAAAAACATGTTCTCCAAGCTCATCTTCTCTGTGTTCATAAAATGAAGAACAGTTCAACAACGTTCACAAAATATATTTGAACTAGTCAAAAAATCTTTGAATGAAATTGCAGGTATGGATGAGTTGAAAATTGTGAAAAAGTTGGTGTGTGTAGGAGCTGATGGAGCTACAGTGATGCAAGGTCAAAGGACCGGTGTTTGCACAAAGTTACAAACTACTTGTGCACCATACATGCTTGGCATTCATTAGTACATGACCCACAGAATGAATTTAGCATTCAAAATTGTTAGCAAGTTTCCTACAGTATCAAAAGTCAAAAATCTAGTTCGCGAGATCCACACATACTTCTGTTGAAGTCCTAAACGTTTCACATAATTTCAAAATTTTGCTGAGGAAATAACACTAGGAAACAAGCTTCTCAAGGATGTCGATACCAGATGGATCTCCCTGCATGGACCAGTGAAACGAGTTCTTTTAGAATATCAATCTTTGATTGGAGTGATGTACGAGCATCACAACACAATAGACAAAGCTCCTGACCTCTTACATAGGTGAAGCGATATAGAGACACTCTTGACTTTAACTAGTATTCTCCCCATGCTGGATGTGATGAACGAGCTTATGAAGAAAGCCCAAGAAATAACTATGTATATTAATGAATATACCAATCTACGTAAACTTACATGCTTGGCCCTCGATCATCTATATCTAGATATAACACAAGATGGCCCAAATTATTTCATGTGGCAAAAAATTACTAATTTGAATAATCTTGATAATTATTTACAATTTAATGCAAGCGAGAAATTATGCATCTGTGTACGTGGATATGAGATACAAATGTACCAATGTAAGACAACCAGGTGCTCTAGCAGAGAAGTAGCTGTTAACCAGGAAGATTTTCAAGGCATTGTTAAATTTGTTGGTGATAATTTGAAGGAAATTGCAAAATATCTTTCCTCAGAGATTCCCTCGACATGAAATAATTGAAGCCATCAGTATTGTGTATCCTCAATTTTTGGAAAACTGAGATAACCCCACATTTTTTCATGGTCAAGTAAATATCTTGATCGAACAATTTTCAAAAACTGTAACATACAATGAGCAAAAAATAGAAGGAATTTTAGATGAATCTAAGCTTAGAAAACAATGTGGGAGTTTTACAATAGCTATGAGGGACCAGTATAAATCCATGGGAAAGGACAATGCCTTTGAACCAAGATCAATAAAAAATGTTTGGACAAGCTTAGGTCAAAGTGAAATATTGCGTGGTTCGATATCAAAATATTTCAAACTTGTTGATTTATGTCAAACAATGATATTGGGGTTGGTGGAGGATGGGAGAGTTTTTAGTACATTGGGGTTTTCAAAATCAAAGTTAAGAAACAAACTAGATAGGAATTTGGAAAATTGCTTGAGGATGAAAGGAACTACATATAATGTCAGAAATTTTCCTTTTGAAAGGGAAGTCACAATCTGGAGGTCCACATGTGAAAGAAGAGGGGTCAGGTTGTGCAACACTCCAATTCCAAAGGCTGGTACTGGTGGCACTGGTAGTGCCAATGGGACTCAAACAACTGACATTGACAAAAATGACACAATGAATGTTGAATTTGAGACACAGTCTGAAGAAAATGAAGAGCAGACTTGGAATCAAATTCAAGATGACTCTTTTACTTTATCTGATGATGAACGTCAGATTGAGGACCCCCAGTCCGTTTGGGAAATGGAATATATTCAAGAGAATTAGCAGCTTTTAGGTATTTATATTGCACTTCATGGATCCTAGGATTAGATTCCATTATTCCATACTGTAGTTGATGATATTTTATATTGTATTCAATGAAATTGTGAATCTTTGCACTTCATGATATTTTATTTTATATTGCACTTCATGAATCATATTCCAAAGTCAAACTATAGTTGATGATATTTTATGTTGTATTCCATGAAATTGTGATATTTTATATTTTATATTTTACATTAGTCTGTACATAGCATGCTTTTGGAAATTCTTGAAAAGAAAACTCAAGTTTAGTCCATACATAGCATTCAATGAGATGTCAGATGATGGCACCTTTGAAAGGAAAGATAATTCCATCATGTTGTGTGGTCGTTGAAACATGGAACCTAAGAACCAAAGTGTGAAGTTTCAAAGTTTTCCAAACCTCTGACCCACCGACTAGAAAGATGAACAAGAAAGACTTGCAACTCAAAAAAGTGAACCATCAACCATGTCAGGGAATAGGGGAGTTATGAAAATTTAGAGCTCTACGACAAGGTTATAAAACTCTAAGGGCTAGCAACTAAGGTTAGGAAAAGCACCAAAACCGCTTTCTTCACCAAAACTTAGTAGCAATGAAACTAACCAAAAATCCATCATTCCTATTCCAATAATAGATAATCCACGACATGAATTCATATAAATGTTTAGTGGATGTGCTAAGTAGTCATGGAGATTGAGTATTGATGTGTGAATTGTAATACAATTTCACTAAGATTATGGATGCATGGAATTAAAATCACCTTATAGTTCATATTTTAATTGTGTTAAAAGTAAAACTTGAGCATGTGCTCATTGATTCATCACTCAACTCAATGCTTATTAGATTAATAACATATTAACAATAGTATTAGTAGCATATACAACAATGAACATAATAACAAGTGTATCTAGAAGTTGAAACCACTACCAGACTTTTTCTTCAAATGATATAATAAATAATACAAATAATTGAACATCAACACATTATTGAAGTCTAAATTTGAGCTTTTAAATTGATTATCACTGTATCACATGAAGGAATACATAGAGACATTGGCAATGCAAATTCTTGCTCAAATAAAACTCTGCACAAAGCTGAGTTGGAACTTGGAAACTCATATTATCAAAAGTTAAATCACTACATCACCTTTTCTAGTAACTTCCACTCTTCGGGTGTTGGAATTGTCATTTGTTCTAACTGATGTTGTTTGACTTGAAGATTTGTTAACAATTCATGATTCAAATTGGATCCTGTCTTGGATTCTTCAATCAATTTTGCATTTAGGGTTAGCAATGGTTTGATGGAATCCAAATAGGTCACCACATCTGGGTTCTGAGGAAACTAGTCCAAATCAATATTCCTTGCATCCTCCATCTTCTTTCTGAAATCATCCCATCCAACGAATCACTCATTTGTGTCAAAAGCCTCTGGTAAACCAAGCTCTGTGAATTTCCTTAACTTTTCATCCACCTTCTTCATCTTGTCTACAGCCAAATGCAAATATTTCTCTATTTCACTCATTCTCAAACACTTTTCAATGATAGATGACAATGCCATTGATGTAGCAAGCAATTAGTAATCCCCTTTTATTTCAAAACATTATCACTGGCTTTGTAGACCGTTTGTTGAATTTGATTTGTTGATTTCTCTAATGCCAGCACATTTTTGTTTTTCATTAAATATTTGTTGAGCTTCTTATGATGTTGTCTAATAGCATCAATCAATTGAAACATGTCACACAAATGATCAATCCCCTGCATTATTTCATCCCAGATCTTTTGTTTCATATGCCTCATTGTTTCTCTACAAAATGAAGATAACTTATTTTGACAAGACTTAATTTCATTTTTTGCTTTTGAATCAGCTTTACCTCCAATCTTTCATTTATTTTTCTCTCCTCCAATTTTTGTTCCCACTGTGCATTTCCATTTGCAATGCTTAGTCTTAATTTTTTTGAAGTGAATTTTGCCTCATCATATTTCTTGTTGCTCTCATCTAGCCTTTGCTTTAGTTCATTCACTACAGTCTCAATCTCATTTTAGTTATCTTCTTTGCTTGTTAATGTAGATGCAGATTTTTTAATTCTTTTTTTCTAATTCATTGCTCTTGTTATCTGCTGCTTTCCTCTTTGCTTTCTCATTTGATAGGTCTGCATATAACTTTTCAATTTGAGTCTGCAACATTTTTTTCTCTCTATCTTGCTTCAACAATGATGTGTACACCAATTCATTTTTCTTCTTTGATACATTAATTTTGTTAGTATTTCTGAGTCCAAAAAAATCCAATTGAAAATTGTTCACCTGGAATTTAGATGGAGCCATCTAATTTGCTGGTCTGTTTTGAACTGTGGGAACAAGAAATGTGTACTCCATGATTTATTTACTTGTGTCAAATGTGGGTAATACCATGGTTTTTGCGGGCTCTGAAGTTAGAGAAAACACACTCTTCATCAATTGCTTCTTTTCTTTTTTATTCAATTCTGATTTCTTTTTAAACTCTTCAATGTAATCAAAACCTGGGGATGCAGGAACAATGGAATACTTGAATGGCAAAGGAATAGGAGTACTTGCAATTGCTAATGATGTTGCAGCCAGACTAACTGGCATTGGGGGAGTGCCTGGAAATAACTCCTTTGTGGTGGATCCACTAGTAGTGTGACTTGGAGTTGGACCTGTCAAAATCCTTTGCCTCTTTTGTATGCCTTGATCGCCTGGTGTTTCTATGGTATATTGTGTTGTCCTCTTGTGTGTAATTTGTTATTGTAGCACATGTTGATGACTACTAGTACTACTACCCATACCATCACCACCAGAGGAAGTGCCTGTTGCACTAAGCCCTCCACCATGGGCATGTCCTAGTTATGATTGTGTCTGACCATGAGGATGAGGATTTAAACTTGAAACTCTAACAAATTGACCTATCTATGCTAGGTCTAATTTTTCACCTCCAAACCCAAGGCCAGATTTATCAACTGGTTTTCTATGCTCTACATCTATTACCATCGAAGGTCCTTGTGTTTGGGACCCCAAAGGACCACCTTCATAACCCATTTTTTCAGCTATGGCTGCTCCTGTAGTAAATGCTTCTTTTGTGGCCTCACTTAAACCAAGTTTGAAATTGACATGGCTTTCTTCTTGCCTATCATCATCAATTTCTTCATCTTCTTGTTCATTCAGATGCTCTATATTCCATAATTTTCTAAATTGAAGATCTTCTTCGTTATCTCCATACTCTGCAAGAGCTCTTGGATCACCTAGGTCCTTCCTCATAGACCAAAAGGCAGTAATTTTTTATCGTGACCAATTTTTTTCTGTAACTTCCTTTTTTAGAGAATTTGGCATTTTTACTCTACTAGATGGTTTATGAATTTTTTCATAAAAATTGTTGTACCTCCTAATTGTCTTTCGATGTAATGCCATAATTTCTACTAACAATTGTTTAAAAGAAATACCATTCTCAACATCACTTTTCTCCATTGCTACTTTGACCTCATCCCAAGAATCCTTGTTTCTCAAGTTTTCAAGCAAGGGTTTACTTTGATGTTGAATTCTACTTCCAACATTCTTATTGAGCACAATCATTGATTTAATGGTGTCACATGGATCATACTACCAGTGACAGATAGCATCAAAATCAAAAAAATTCAAAAGATCATGTGCCACACTAAATGCTTTTCTCTCAAATGTCATCCCTCCACATGAAAAAGGTAAAGGAGGAAATAAGGTCTTCTTCCCCTAACTAGTAAAGTGTCTTTCATCAATACTCTGCATCTACCTTACATATTCCAAGGAAAAAACCCTTTCTGTCACATGTATTGGAAGTTTGTATGGTTGTACTTCTGATCCATAAAATCGTAGCACAATATATTCTTCCAATAAGTACCAATCAACCAATTGTATTTCTTTTCCTAGTTGAATGCAGTTTCTGCATGACATAGGAAATCTAGGCATTGGAGTATTTGTAATTGCTTGATGCAATGGAGCCAAAAAGTAGTCTACAAAATGACTGTAGTTCCTTCGAGAATCATGCAACCTTGTAACAGTGGTTCATTCATATACTAGATCCATTTTCTTTTGCTCAGGATTACTATTACCATAAGGCTGAATCTAAAGCTTGTTGGTCTGAAACATTCCTCTGAATTTGAATAGAAAAAGATAGCACAAGTAGGTTGTGAACCTAAATGTCTTGGTGGAACCTCCTTTAATCATTAAAAAATGTTTATGCATGGATTCTACAATGTACTCAATAAAATTATATTTTATAGATTCTAGATCTAGATTAGAGGAAAATACATCTTCATCACTTAGGAGCTTTACTCCTTGCATATCTCAACAATATACTTTCTATCAGTAGTATTGACAAGCATAAAGAGAGTTTCATCATTTGAATCATTTTCCTCATCTTCATAGGAACCACTACTCTCTTTAGAATAAAGACCATTCTTGATCTTATCTCTATTATCATTGTCATCTAATTCTTTATAAGGACATTTGGATGCAAAAATGATCTATTCTTCCACAATTGAAACATTTAAAAAGTAACTTACCTTTGTACTTTCCAGTACCTTTCTTTAGTTTTCTCACAAAGTTGGCTTCAACATCATAAAAAAATTCATTCTGAACTGGAGCCTCATCTTCAATCTTTTTGTTGGTTTTGAAAGTAGCTTCTTTCTTTGGAACATCTTGACTGAAGGTAGTATTTTCAGAGAGATCTTAAAACATTCTTCACATTTTTACTTTCCTTCATTTCTCCACCAAGACTAGTAATACTAGTAACAACTTCTTGAACCCTAAGCATATAGTTTGTAATATCTTCATTGTCTATCATCTGTAGAGTTTCAAATCTGCTCTTGAAGATCTACATCTTTGGCTTGCTTCACTTTAGAATCTCCTTCATAGATACTACTAAGCTTCTCCCAAGCATCTTTGGTAGAATTACAATTCATCACCTTCAACAACTTTGAATCAACAAGTCAACACATAATATCATTCTTTGATTTAACATTGCATTCATACCATCCGATTTCAGCAGGATATGTAATAGTAGTGATAGGAGCAACATAACCCCTTTTGACTAATTTCCAAACACCAAAACCAAGAGAGTTTAGGTGTCCTCCCATTCTCATTTTTTAGTAGGAGTAATTAGTCCCATCAAACCTAGGCCCCTTGTATGATCCATCATGTGCCATCCCCGATCTTGGCCTCAAGTTGTTAGGATTCTATAAAGGAACTTGGCTCTTATACCAATTGTTGAACACTTCCGGAGACTAAGAGGGGGTGGGGGTGAATCAGTCTATACAAAACTTAACCCCTTCTGAAGCTTGAAACTTTTAGCATGCAACTCAAACTCCTTTAGTAGATAAAGATAGAACTTTATGTAGAGATATAACAAAGAAGAATATAGAAATTTGAACCTTTAACACATTCAACAAATTTTACCAATAAAACATATAGCAGTAATCAAGTCAACAACAAAGAGAAAGAGATAGAAAACACACATATACACAAGGAGACACCAAATTTACATGGAAAATCCAATGAGGGAAAAACCATTGTGAGAGTTAACTCACAATATAATGCTCACTGCTAAAAGACTTGTACGAAGGATCACAACCTTAGAGCAAGATACAAAAAGGAATTGTAACACTGAAGTACCAACCAACTCCAAGAGTAAGATACTAGGACCTGAGTATATTCACTATCTCAGAGAGATACAAAATGATTTAAAGAGAATTACAAAGATTTCAATTGAACTTTCCTTTCACAATCTTTAGCACTATCTCTAGTAGATATTCAATATAGCTCCCATTCACACTTTTTTCACACCTGTACACTTCTTCATCTTGTTGCATCCAAAATCATCTTGCATTTATATCCACCACAACACTTTAATTCTTCAATTAGGTTGGTCAAAAAGAGAATAAACAATGAATTCAACTAATTGGCAACCAAAGCATAATGTGGTTCTATCCAAGGATAGAGAGGACTAAAATAGTTTTACGACTTCTTTCAATGTGATCTAGAATGATTTACACACAAGCACACATCAACCTAAGTCGACATCGAGGAAACGTGTGGTTGAAACATTGAAGCACACAACCAGTCATCCCATAAACACTCTTTCAATTGAATTTACTTGATGTAGTCCTAAATGGGATAGTTTATGACCCAAATCTATCATGACACATCTTCCATTGCTAGCGTAGTCTTCCAATCACATGATCCATGCAAAGGAACAAGCCCCATTGCCCAGATAGCTACAATTAACCCAGAAAATTAACTCAAAACACAATGCAACACCAAAGTGGCCAATTATCAACATGTGGATCACATAGGGATGTTCCTTGAACATCTAACATTACTTCCATACTCTTCTTTCATACTGTCATGCCATCAACAACCACCATATACCAAACAGGTTAAAAAACTATGTTCAAGAAACATAGAATAAATAGTGGGATGATGTAGCATTTTTAGAAAAACTTGCTAACCACTTCAATATATGAAATTAGAACTAAGATATTACACAAACATTGTGAAAACATTTACCAAGCAGTAGGCACATAGACAACAATGTGAATAAATGCAAAGCATTTCTTGGACTAGTCTAGACAATTAGCAACCCTACCAATCTTTTGCAATTCATAGAAATCACCTTGGAAACACAAGTGACTTAAAAAGATATGAGTGCAATGTACACAGAGCATTGAAATTAAATACCAAACTGTAAGACAAAAACTGTAGCAATGGGGGAATGCAGAGAATTCTCCCGCACAAACTTCATTGTAGCTTCTTGAACCAAAAACATTTGATTAACTTGCATAGACTAGAATCTTCTTTCAACAACACATGTATTATCAAGAAAATTAGGAGAGAGCATGAAACATATTGTAGACCTTCAAAAACATCTCTCTAACATTAGTCATGCTACTAATCCTCATCTTAACATATCATTATGAAATCAACTTTGCTGACAGTAATAATGCTTTGTATGAACATTGGTAATAATGCTTCTTTGATAAGGCATGACATCCAATCATGAACTTCTTCAATTATTCCTTGATAAAGCATACAATTCAACCATTAACTTCTTCAACCCTTCTCTTCATTGATAATACATGTCATCCAATCAATGTTAGCCCAAACTGAATGTAATAAACACAACCAATGTTAATGACTAACAACGTATTACTCAAGTGTTGAGATCAATTTCAACTAGTAGCCAATGTTGACAATAGCTAGCAACAAGCCCTTAGTGTAAACATCAATGATAACCATCAATTTTGACATCAATGGCAACAACTACCAACACATGGACCAAATATCCAAGTTCACCCTATACGTATGATTCAAAAAGATAAATTCTTCTCCCAAAACCCACTTAATTACAAACAAAATTAACCTAGAATCTAAATTATAAAGACACATTGAAACAAATTCTCTGTCACCTTGCCAAGAAAGTCCATATGTCTTTAGGTGCTTAGTAGTTGAATGGAAGTAAACATGTTGCTAGCACCGTAAAGATAAAAATGAGGCACCATATGGTTAAAAAAATTGCTTGATGCCCATGAAATAAACATGGTTTGAAATAATTCTCACACGATCATTGGAAGCAAGGAAAGGGAAAACTAAATATTTAAAATTATTAACCATCACTTAAACTATCACTCTCACCATAACTCAATCCTTTGACTAAAAATAAATAATGATTATTTGTAACATCCTTCACATTGATGGATAGTTTCCTCATGGGCCATGAAACACTAAACTTAAATTCAATAATTAATTTCTCGATCCTATCCACAATAGAGTTGGTGAGCAAGTATGCCTCCATATTTGCTCCTCTATATATATGATTAATGGTAAAGATAATATCAATTGATAACAATTGATGAATCACCTTCAATCTCAATCTTTGCCTATATTAAACTTAATATAAAATTGTGAGCCCAAGATGAGAGCCTAGAACTTTCCTCCATTATTAGTCCCTTCTTTGAGTCTTTTGGATGCCAAACAAACCATCTCTCCCTCCCAAATTCTAATAACACCCATAGCCCTTAATTTCTGAGGGTTTCCCTTTGAAGCCCCATTAAAGTTTAGTTTATACTACCCCTTCACAAGTGGAACCATTTCACCTACAAGTGTTTTCCAAAGGATTCATCTCCCCCAACCCCATTAACGAGGGATTATATAAGTTTTTCAATCTAATAAAAATTAATAATGGACAAAAATAAAATCTATTATGTGATATTGCTATCAGAATTCAACTGTGTAGTTTTATGAGGCAAACTCATTGATCCATGTTTCATGAGTAGTGGTTCACAAGAACCCATCTCTCATGATAATAAATGGTCCATTTAGAATTCATTGCATCTAGGTGATGCTCATAGTGGTGAAACATTGGGCCTTCTTGGGAGGTCACCCATGCTAGTACTACTCCAGCTCAAGCGCACTTAACCATGAAGTTTTTCCCAAGATTAAGCACTCATAGTTTGCAACCCCTTTGCAAAACCTTCAAAAACCAGGAGGTTTCCCATCCTACTTTTACTCCAACTCAAGCATGCTTAATCATGGAGTTTTGCAAATGGGGTTGCAAGCTATGTAGGCTTAACCTTGGGGTAAACTCCATAGTTAAGCGTGCTTGAGCTGGAGTAGTACTAGGATGGGTAACCTCCCAAGAAGGCCTAGTGCTTCACCTTTGTGAGTGTCATCTAGATGCAATGAGTGATATGTGGACCATTTATTATCATGAGAGATGGGTTCTTGTGAACCACTACTCATGAAACATGGGTCAATGGGTTTGATTCATAAAACTACACAATTGAATCCTAGTAGCAATATCATAATTTGACATACTGTGGAAAATACCTCCTACTTATCAAAATATATTCTATTAAATTATTGTAAATAAATCATTATAAACAAAATTATACTTCACTAATGGGAGATCCATATTATACTCTCTTTTTCATATATTAAAAAATATTTTTATCTTAATGCCGAACAAGGTTTCTCCTTAAAACCTCATCAAAGTCTAGTTTATACCACCTGTTTGCTAACAAAATTTTCTTCAAGATCCACCTCCCCCAACCCTATTAATCAGAGATAATATAAGATTTTTAAATTAATAGAAATTTATCATTTTTAAAAAATAGAAAAAAAATATCTATTATGAATCCATATTATGCTCTCTTTTGTACACATAAAAACCTTTTTATATTGTTTATTTTTTCATTAAAAAAATTACCATATAGACTAAAACTAGCAGTCGCATGCAACAATTAGCCGATAGGGGTGCACCGCAGGGGGTGATCTAGTGGGCAAGTAGAATGAAACTTTTATGTGGAAAGGGAAGAGGAATACAATAATTCTATAATATTTAGAATTGTTTGATTGAGTCGAGAAACTGAGAGCATGTTAATTAGTCAGTAGGAAGTAACGTAAGGTTAGTTCATATCTCATTGGCTAGGGGAGGGATAGTACAAACCTTTTTCACGAAGAGGAGAAATCGATCTGTGCATCTCGACATAAAAAACTAGTAGTTGAAAATAGATTAATGAAAACATAAAATAAAATGGTAGGCCATGTTGAATTAATGTAATTAGGTACAATCTATAAATTAATTTTAATTTCAAACAAGTAATTGTGAATAATTTTTATTTTATTAATATGTAATATTTAATATTTTTAGTTACAATAGTTAAAGTTTCATTGCAATATAAACATAAGCTTTAAAGTAGCGCATGATTTTAAATGTGTAACGAACATCAGGACTTTGGAGACAAACCTTTGTTTCTAAATATGGAACCAATTTTTATCCTTTCCTCTTCGCCAACACGATTAGTAAATTTATTCTTTAAAAATGATAATTGAAAAATATAAATAAAATATAAATTTTTTATTTTTTATTTTTTTCTAACAACAATAGTTTCACGCCAAAATTTTAGGTATGAGATAATTTTATCTCTATTTTAGTTTTATATTTATTAGTGCTAGATGCACATGTATATTTTAGCTTTTTGTCTAGGTTATTCAATCAATTAATTAATTATTATTTAATAATGTTAAGATACATATGCATAGAAATATAAGGGAGACTTTTTAAAGAGTTATTTCCCATGCTTTTAATTACTAATATTGCATTTAAAACTATTGTTTAACAAAGGTAGTGGATAACTTTGGGTATGACATATTTTTGAAGAAAGAAAGATGTTTGATATTGGATACTTTTTATAATCACTATTTAGTGCATAATTTTGTAAATTAAACTTTTTATAATTACTATTTAGTGCATAATTTTGTAAATTAAAGTTTTAGTATGCATGTTTTTTTTGGGTTAGTAGTAGTAAAATAAAATCCGAGACAAGTATAAAAGATTGAAAAGTAGTCAATTACAAGGAAATTTGAAATAAAAAATATCAATTTTAAATGAATTACTTCATAGTGCAATTGAAGACTTAGTTAGACCATTTTTTATTAGAAACAAATAAATAGGCCTTAGTAAGAGAAGAGTGTGATGACACAATACATTTTTTTTTGGATTCTTAGAATAAATGAATAAAAGATTACACATGTACCTATGTAAGAACAAATATATTGCATTAAAAGTCAAAACACAAAACCCATGCTCATTATCCACCCTGTCATATTGGTATCATGGAACCTCTAGGACTCTAGCCAAACCCCTGAGCAAGAAAAGTATGAAACATCCACGGGAAATATTGTGAAGTTCCATTATACATTACACAATATCAAAGTTGAGCAAAATCTAGTGTTTTTATATATGATCTATCATATTGAAGTGTTTTTTTGTTGTAGTAATTCTTTAAAAAACAAGCAGCATGATTTTGATGCATTTTTGTATGCTTTACCCTAATACCTGCCAATAGAAGATAGTGGTATGTCAGTGGACAGGCAAGCAAGATCAAGAACAAACTATAAAAAATGAGTAAGTATATCGATAAAATCAGTATAAACAATCTGAAACTAGAAACAATCAATAATATTTACAAGTGGTTCACCGAATTTATTTATTGATAATGGAAAAAATTTGTACTTACATGTATTGTTGACAGTGTTTAACAAACGTGAGCAGCATTGGATTGAGTTGTTGGAGCATTAAACAATTTGAAATAGACAATTTAGAGTGCACTATTTTTTTTGGATGCCTATTATATTTGTGCAACATTATAAAGGAAATCATATAGATCTACAATAACATAGGTTAGAAATATACATATACATGTATATACATATCTATATACATACATATACATATACATATACATATACATATACATATACATACATATATACATATACATACATATACGTATACATATATACACATATACATACATATACATATGCATGTACATCTATACACATGTACATATATTATTTTAGGTTGAACTCTCATTTGAGGGTTTGAACATAGATGTGCTCCAAAATGTGCAAGAAAATATATTGATTAAGTTGTATTTTTGAAAGAGCCATTGTGATCTTCATTCAATAGAAGACTATAGTAAAAAACGTCACTAGCTATTGCTTCTTATATGTGCCCATGTTTCACAAACATATTTTTGCATACACATCTTAGGCATGGAATGTAGATAAAGTCATTTTGCATAGGTATTTTGCATAGATGATTAAATTATTGTTCATGTCTTCTTTTTATATGTTTCTATCTTTAGCATTACACCCATTATACAGAATTTAAAGAGATTATTGTTATCTTTTGGATGGACAAATTGCAGTCAAAATGAGATTCTTGTAATTTTTTTCCCCTTGGTTTATTGTTTTAGTTATCTCTTTGAATCTTTATGCATGTTTTTAGTCATTATACAGACTGTATAGTGTGTAGAATGAAGGTTTGTGGATTTCTCTCTAGTTGAAATAGATGAGAAGAAAAGAATATCATGTAACATATTAATACTTGGATTTGAGCTATGTTCTTTGGCAATAAATATTGAAGACAAGTAGAGAAATTGTATAAGAGGTGTTAGAGTGAGTAATTTATTGTTCATGTCTTTCACTCTCTGTTTATTATTCCTTGCTATATGTTTGTATATTTGACATTATACCCATTTTGGAGACTTCAAAGAGATTATGGCTCTGTATGGATGGATAAATTACACCTAAATCTTCTTTCTTTCATCAAAAAGTATGGTTAGGGTTAGTAATTTTTTTTCCATTTGTTTATTGTTTGTAGTTATCTCTATACACCTTTGGTGTTATACCCATTAACCTAGGAGCAATTACAAATTAACATATGAGTATTGCATATATATATATATATATATATATATATATATATATATATATATATATATATGTAGAGAGATAGTATGAAAGCATGAAAATTTTGGAGATGAAAATAGTTTAGTGGCTGTTAAGTGTTATTATAATAGCTCTTTTACAATTTCTCTATTTGCCTATAATATTTAGTTGCAAGTAATGGACCTCAAATTTTCAATTAAGTTTGTGGCATTAATACCCATTTTGTGTAGGGTATTGGATCCCATTGGCTTTACCACTTCTATTTAATGTGGGTTGATTGCCAAAGAATGTAGCTTGAATTTTCAATTCACAACTCAATTGTTTCATAGACTGGTTATGTTGTATTAATATGTTTAATGTGGGTTTTGGATCATGTGCCATCTACCTGTGATTCTTAAGTGTTTTTCTAATAGTTCTTTTATGATTCCTATATTTTGTCTATAATATTTAGTGCCAAATAATGTAGCTTGAATTTTGAATTGAAGAGCCGACTATTACATAGACTGCTTGTGTTTTATTAATATCCACTTGCTCATAACAAATTGTTAATTATTGGTCACTTGTTCTATTCTCCATGGTGTTAAGGTCTATTTAATGTGGGTTTCCGACCATCTGTGCTTTTCCTGTCATTATTAAGTGTCTTTGCACTCATATAATAGGCACTAGAATGAAAGTTGTCTGGTGCTAAATATTATAGAGAAAATCCATATTTATTAGAATTTAAAAATATGCATCATATAAGAGGAAAACAATGACAATGAACAATGTGTTATGGGAATGTGGAAAGAAGAGTACCATGAAGAACAATTTGTCATGAAAAACTTCAAACAAATGAGGGGAAATAAATATCATGGAACATATTGATAGAACACATATAACATGTTGCATCCAAACAAAATAACCATGACAACTAACAGTTTGTTATAAGGAGCTTGAAATAGATGAGTGAAAAAGATTATCATGAAGTTATTTTTACATATTGGTATAAGACAAGAAGCCTATGTAACATTTGCAAGATGTATTAGAATAACACTTTAGAATCACCTATAAATGGCTTATGAATAGGAATCGTTTGCTTTTTTCCAATTTTTTTGGAGTGTATGTTTTTCTACATCTTTTAAACTTGTATTTGACATGGGTTTTTTGACCACCTGTCATTTACCTCTGATTCTCAAGTGTTTTTGTAACAATTGTTTTAGACTGTCTCAAATGGCAGATCATGTAAAACATATTTTATATGGAAGTTTAACATATGGAGTGTACAAGTTGTAGACCATAGATATGGAGAGTTTCTTTTACATAGTTTCTATTGTACAAAATGCATATAGTAGTAAGGATGAACACAAATAACAACAAACAATAGGTAGATGGCAAGGAGCACACACGGGCCCAAAAGGAAAGACACCAGACAAAAGGTAGAGGTCAATCTTATGTTTGTTGAATAATAGAACAAGTAAACTACAACAATAAAGACCTTATTATAGGTAACTTCAAAGAGATGATAGAAAGAGAATATCATGAAGCATATTAATACAAAACAAGCAATCTATGTAATAGCTGCCATTTACCTATTGGCTATGTGTTTGAAATGTCCACAAGGGTTTCCATCAGAGCAGTTGTGGTTATAATTTTTCAGCGTATTTAGATATATAATTTTTGTTAGCTAAAAAGGAAACTATACAAACATGGACAAATGTAATGTGCACAATAGACAATGTTTATTTTAGTCAAGTGCATGTAAGAATCTATGCATGAATGTATATATATATATATATATATATAGCAACAAATATATGGAGGCTATCTAACCATGGAGGAAGAAAAGGGTTGAATGTATAGCTTAGGAAAATACAAATCTATAAAACAAACCTTGTTTAAACTTTTAGCTATGGTCATCTTTCACGTACCAATTGTCTAACACATGGGATTCATATCTCGTTCTCCATGCATGTTTTCATTGAGGCAAATATGATATTGCTGAAAAACAACATTTTGTTTGAAAAAATTAAAATATATGTCTGTTTAGATATGTAAAGAATGGAAAAAAGGAATTAGAAAATGACTTACAACAAAAATAGAAGTTGAAACATTACAGGCTATGGGTCGGAACGACTGGGAAGCTCTCCAATCTGGTATCCAATGGAGGTGTATGGCAGCTTTGTTGAGTAGCCTAGTATGAAACCAACACCACAGTGTGTCATTTCAATATGCAAGAAAAACAATAGACATCCTTATATTACAACAAAGAATATTACATGTACTCCCTTGTGTGGCATCGGGCAACAATGCCAGGATGTATCAACCCTGATGGCACTGAAAGCGTGCCATTGTGATTCTGTTGTACAAGATGACCAGTTCCACGGCCAAAAAACCATATGGCCAATAATCTCAAACATTGTTGTGAACAGGGCCGAGCAACCTGTCGCAAATAGCATGGAGTTTTATCATAATTGAGGAAAACAAAAAGAAATCTAGACATGAGTATATATTTATGAATGCAATATACATGAAGAGTGAAAGAGTGAAATGATAGAAAATGAGAATTTTGTACGTAAAAAATTGTAGCTAGTTGAATGAATTAAAGCTAATAGAAAAAACTAACAAGAAGAGATAAGAATATTTGGAAGCAAAGCATGAAGCACAAATGTCAAAACTGAGGGTATATAGGAAAAGAAACTAGAAAACACAACATGGTTGCAAAAGTTTAAACTTATTAGTCAAATGGAACATAAATTTTCTTAGAATGTTTTGTAGAGTATGTGCATATATAGTTTAATATACTGAAATGTTCAGAACACATTATTGACTTGTAAAAATTTTGGGCTCTACTTATTGCTGGTTGCAATCTCTATGCATCGTTGACAATTGAAGTTGTTTGTATTTGCATATGTATCAATCTGTAACAGTTGCAACTATATGTTTAGAGTACTGCATGTTAAAATCGGTTGAAAGAGAATTATAGGTATGTTGATAAAGAATTGACATCATGCAATTTAAAAACATTTGGATAAGCATGGATATGTGGAATATTCAGAAGAGTGTATTCTTTTGAATGTCATTTACAAAAAGTATGACACAACAAAATGTTGAAATGGGAAGTTAGAAGATTAATATTTATGGGTGTATATTTGCATATTGAATTTCACAAAAACTGTATTGTTGAAGGTAGAGAAAATAGTATTTACAGGAGCAAAATTATCTTCAATGTGTAAAGTTAAAGAGGATGCAAAACATTTAATAAAGTCTTGTCATCTGGTTATTCTTGCTTACTATCTCTATCCATTTTTGGCATTATACCCATTTTACAAAAAATATTAGGGTATGTGCAGGATCATGATGTGCCAAAAAGTGGCAATATGATGGATATTTGTAGGGTATGTGGCTGACGACTTTTTTTTTTACCTAAAATTGATGAAACGAAAAGGGTTTTTAAAGGAGATTCTCAGCTTTCCACCAATCTAAACTATGCTTTACTTTGACTTTAATAAATAATTATTAATTTTCTATTTGAATTGACTAAAGTCCTGATTGATAGGTTGATTGAAAAATATATATAGCTTTGAAATAGTATCACATTTTTGAATCCAAAACATGCTTCACATTATATGCTTTGCATACTATAGTCCATTAAAAAAAAAATGAATTTCATGAAGTTTTGACCAAGTTAAGGTGGTCGACATATGAGTTTTTTATATTTTTTAAAATTTGTAATAAAAAATTCATAATTAATTATTTACTTGGAAAAAAGTACAAAAAAAATGCATCACATTGGGACATGAGTCCTCTACTTATATCTAAAATATTATAAAAAAATATTATCATTTTATTGTGGTTACGGTTTAGACAAACACCTACTTCTTATTTTTCCTTGAAATTTAAGTACTACAGCATTGAAATTTCAAATTTTCACCAAATAGATTTTTTTTTATTTTAAATAAACCTAGTAGTTTAAAAACTACATTAAATTTTCTACATATTCTATTCTTACATATTTTTGAAATAATATAGATAACTTATTCAAATTTTTATGTCAAGTTGTCTAACTCTGATTTTTCTAATTTTTTCGCCACTTAAGGGCCTATTTTTTCCATGATGATCAGACACATACCCGTTACATGGTATGGTTCTGCAAAGTTTAGCTTACAAATCCTTGAAAAGAGCAATTTAGACCAAATACAAGAGTAATTGTTTCAGAGACTTTTCTATAAGTCAGTGCATGAACTAGGGGTAGAAGCATTTGGCAGGGGTTGGAGTTGTTCCAACCACACCTCTTCATTGTGATGTCTAGCAGTGCATTTTTTGTTGCTAAGCCTGGAGTATCTTTCAAATGAGAATGCTAGATCAATGAAGAGTCTTTCAATTGATTTAACATGAGATATAGTTGTAAAAGTCAACCCTCGCCTGTCTTTGCTTCCTACGTTTATTGTTGCTTTGTCTAATGTTAAGCCTTGTGCTTTATGTATTGTGATTCCCCATGCCATGGTGAGTGGGATTTGTGCTTGACTACCCTAAGTTATAGCTGGGATGGGGATGTCTCTTGGGTTTTTTGGGTCCCATGGTGGGCCAATGTAATTTTGGAAGTGAACAACAATATAGTCAGGTGGATCTAGCTGTTTACAATGTGCATTGTACACAATAGCTGTAACAAGACCAAGGGATCCATTAGCCAGGACAACTTGAATCCATAAATTCATTGTTAGCATCACCTGTTCACCAACACAAAGCAATAATTTTGGGAGAAGTTGGTCATCATCTCCATGATCAGATGTCTGTTGCTATGCTACTCGAGCAATACTAATGGCTATGAGCAAGTTTAACTATTTGATCATTTTTTGTTGTGGAATACAACTAAGTCATTTGTGGCAAACAAATGTGTGGTAACATCGAAATGTTCTCTTTTATGGTTGAGAGCATTTTATTTATTTGTTTCATAATCTTTTCCAAGTCATCGTGGAGAGCCTCACCATTTCTTATATGGAGAAAGTATTCCCTAAACTTTTGCTAGGAAGGGTTGTCTCCTTTTTGGTAGAAAATAGTGTCCAATGTGACTGAGACTATAAAAATATGTCATAAGGCTACAACCAATGACCGTGAAGCATAAATAGGGGTATCCTTGATAGGGGCAACTGGGCAAGATCACCAAAAAGGATGATGGAAACACCACCAAATGGCTCCCTCTGCTTATCAAGGAATTCTTGGCGCAATCAGCTATCTATTTTCAGCAGAAACTTCGGGCCTAGAAAACTCATTTCATCTATCAAAATGTATTGAATATATTTAAATTATTCTTGGAATATTGTTTTTGATAGTAGGGAAAAGCAGATTTTGAAGGGATCTATAACCCTTTACAACAAGAAAAGCTAGGCTACAGAAAGGACAGCCTGCAGCCAACAAAAAAGCCAGCACCCAAACAAAACCCATCAAGATTTACAATTAGCACTTTTCTTGTGGGAGTGAAGAGTCATGTCGAAAGAAGGCCGTGAAGATTTATCTTTTTTACCCTTGACAGTAATCCATCATTCTTCCACCTGCGCAGCCATACTATGCCACACCTTCTTAATGTTTTCATGATGATGAAAGCCAACAACCTTACACTTGGGGTTGTCCTCATGACTACTTTGTAAAGATAGAGACTTATCAGAAAAGTTGTCGAGATGAACAGCTGAGGCGCTTTCACCCAAAGAGGCAGCCAATGGCTCAATAGGGGTTGCCTTAACAACCTCACCAATAGAGACGACCGAAGGGGGGGTTCCAAGGTCCTGTGGTTCTGAAACAACCACCTCAGAAAAACTCCTGTTATGATCATCATTCTTCTCAACAGTATAATGTTGTTGAGAAGTACCTTTCCACCAAGTTGATGTCTTAGTATTTTTCTCAAATCCACAATGTGCAGCAGTGTGTCCGGTTTTGAAGCATCTCCTACACTAGAAAGGAATTCCTTCATAATCCAAAGATTGGATCCAAGAGCCTTTAGAAGATTTGAGTAATATTGTTAATCCTTGATGTCTTGGAATATTGTTAATGTTTGACCTTGCAAAGGATTCATATCCTTTATGGGGATCTGGAGGGTTGTATGGACTGTGGAGGCACATATGTTGTACTGAACAACACTTGTGGGGGCCAATGTGAGCAATGAGTTATTGGATCCAATAGTAGACGTGTTTATTTGTTGTCTAATACAATTTATCAAAAAGGATTTGCTAGTGCTAGCTATCTGTTGAATGATCATGTGGAGAGGATCTTTGGGGAAAAGTTGCATGCGATGGGACTAGATGATTTGAAGAGCCAATTGTTGTTTTGGTGAAATTTGATGGGATGATGTATTTATAGGAAAAAATTGTATTGTAGTCTGCTCACGCTGTGCCCTGGCTGATGGGATGAACTACAAAGCAATATTATGAAGTTTTTCAGGAACATGGTTTGTATTCCATGAATGTTTCATATCAATGTCCCACCTACCCAGTAGTTGGAGCTGATTTATATTCAAGTTATTAGTTGCACCAAGCCGAGAGAAAACTTCCCTTTCATATTCATCCATAGAACGTCGATGGTTCAAATCACCACTATCATTTCCATGTTTTTCTTCAATCGTGGATGCAATTGTAAGTCTATTAACATGCCAAGGATGATAACAAGTTGTTTTTAAAACTTTCCAATTTTGTATGATCTCTTGTTTGGAAAGACCTATATATGTTTGTATGTTTCAGAAAGGTTTGTATAACATAAGTTTAGTCCAACAAAATTTCTCAAATATTTCTTTATCTTCAACAGGAATAGTCTTGAACAATGGGTACACAAGGACAATTGCAGGTCGGTGTCTCAGTTTCCATTTAGCCTTTTTGTGCTACTTTGAATGTGTATATAAGTGTGCTAAGTCAATTAGGGATACACTAGCTAGCTCTAGTGGCCTTTGCATATAGTAATGAATATAATCTGTTGCTAGGTCTTCATCAACATCATCCTTATTTATATGGAACTATGCTTTTTTACTAACATTCAAATGAACATATTGTTAGCTTGAAGTGAGAAGAGACAGTTTCTACAACATATGGCATGTCTCCTGTGCAGAGATGTCACACTCCACAAGAATATTCATCATGAATTTTTGATATGAAAATAGTGCTCTATCCTCAACTATATTTGTATTTGCAAGTCTTTTCAACATATCTTGAGATAATTTTCTAATTTCTTCTCAGATTTAATTGCATATTTAGAATTATAATTTAAAACAATTTTCCTTGAAACAACTGGCTGGTAGTTAGCATTGGCATGCCATATCGCAAGCATGGGTGGGATATGAATATTTAGGCAATCATCATTTCTTGTTGGCTTGAAGGATTTGTTAGTCTCAGCATTAGATGGCAATGTAGAGGTAATTTGTTGTTGCCAAGGTGCTTTATACCAATATTGTAACTACTCTCCTTTTTTTCGTAAACAAGTATATTCAGAGCATTTTGTGTGCCTTTGAACTGTATTTAGTAGCTCTTCATAATCTATGATTGGATCACTAGAAAGAATCTGGCTTGTGGAAAGCAAGCATGGATTTTCTTCAGAACAATGATACATTCTGAGCAATCTTTGTGTAGGGAAATGTGGATTCCAAGCTGAAACATATCTATCAAAAAAGTTCCTTGCCATGGTAACATCATGGTGATTGGACCAATCATGAGTGTCTATGTTGGGGGCTTCTAGAAGCCATAAAAATCCATGCACATGTGTAGAGCCACGATGCTTCCATTCATATCTATACCAATAATCTTTTGCATGCAAAAGCTTTTCAATCACCTCTTCACGAAAAATTGAGAATCTATGATGGAGATATAAAGACGTGATATGTGGATTTTGAACAAAACTATCTGTTAGTGTACCTTTGTTGAGGGATCAATTGCCAATTGAGCCACAAAGGAGAAAAAATTTTGTAGGTCAATCCATTTTGTGTTTGCACTAACTTAAAGTAAAAAAAAGAATGTGTCTTGTGCAACGATGCACCAAAACACATTAGTTGCTCAACTATCTGGCCATTGGAAGCATCTTGAAGGAATTGACACAATACAAACAATGACTTGGGGTTTTATCTTCAAGGTCTGCACTAACAAAGACAAAAATAGTTTGTTGGTTGCGATGTCTCATTATCAAATTGTAGAGGAAATACCTAAACCTAACATGTTTTCCAAATCTATGGTCAAAATGTCTCATTAAGTGGAGGGAATATTCATGCAAATGAATTCAAACATTCCTCAGTTGGAGGGAAAGTGCTGCTCCAGTGGGAAACAATGTTGGAAAGGCCATTGTAAATAAACCTTTAGTGTTGTATTGATTAACAGAAGAAGAGCTAATTTTAGGTCAACAAAAAATATTTTGGTCATTTTTTTCAATTTGCAATACCTGTTTGATTGCTTGGAGCTCTCGTTTAGCATTTGGCAAGGAAGGGATAAATGATGAAAAGTTTGAAGAGCCATTTTCATCCTGAGCAACATTTTTTGAGCTAGTCGATGGCATTAGGTCTTCATTAGAAACGTGCTCTATTGTATGCAAGAAATTGGACACATCAACATCAACATCAATCTCAACATCATTGTAATATTTTTCATATTGAATTTTGTATTTCAATGCATCCATGACATGATGTTTATTAACATAGCAATTGTAATTACTACCTTCAATAGTGGTTCAATGTACTATGACAACCTCAAGGTCTTGCAAGTAGCATGGAAATATTTTTTCTATTCTCGAGATATCTTGAGGAAAGCTTATCGTGTGACGATTGTATTTAAATTGACCTCATCTAGCATGGGACACTTGCAAAACTGGAGCCACCTTAGCAATAAGCATTTCTTCAACCTGTGTTAGCTTTTTTAGTGCATAACAATGGTTGTGGGCCTGGGTCCATGCCATTTGTAGAGCTAAATTGATGGATTCCTTTTTCAGAATAACATCTTACACATGTTTCCTTTTGACCCCAGACATACGAGTGTGCATCTCTATGTAGGTTTCTCTACATATTTGACAAACATAAAGGTTTGACAATGCATCTATGTAGTGCTAAAACCTTTTCACCATAGAAAGGTAGCAATCATTGAATATTTCTTTCAGGCATTATTGCTATCCTGGTGCAATGGGAGGATTGCTCTGAGATTTTTTATAAGGGTTGGCATCTACCATTGCCAATGGGCATTGCGAGGGAATATTGGCAATAGGCAAAGCCGTAGTTGTGCATGGTACAGATAGCCTTTGATCCATGTATTTTGTATGGTGCTTTGCACAAGTTTCCTCTCTATGTTGGCTATAGTACAAATGGTTCTATTGTTGTTTTTACCCTTTATAAATTCAGCAAGTGATTGGGCTATGGAACTTGAATGTACTCACATAGCCTAGGAGTATACATACAAGCTCAACCATATTGGCATATATGAATATACATGTATAACCCTAGATATATTTAAAGTAGTAATTACACATAAACATGTAACTAAATACATATGTGTATCCATGTGTATATAAATGTATATGTATGGATGATCACAAAACAAATAATATAGTTTGAAAATTGAGATATATAAAAATATATACAAAAGGATTTTATAGTTTTTTGTGTTAACCATTTCCACTATTTCACTATTGTTATATCTACCATTTAAAAGAATACAATGACCAAGGACATTATGGAACACCCACACAAAATTTCATGAAATTCCATTACACATCACACAATAACAAAGTAGGGGGTAATTTGTTGTCTTCATATGCGATGTATCATATTCTACTGTTTTGACAATACAACTTAATCAAAGTATACTTTCCAACACTACAAAATTGAATATTGCATTTACTTCAATCATCATCACCGCACAATAGTGACAAGATGCATCAACACTTGTGCAAGCAAACACTTACCATTTAGCTTCCGCATATACATATGCATATACATACACATACATATACATATACATGTATACATATACATATACATATACATATACATATACATATACATATGCATATGCATACACATACATATAAATATACATATGCATATACATATGCATATACATTCACATACACATACATACACATACATATACATATACATATACATATGCATATGCATATGCATATCCATATGAATACACATGCACATGTCATACATATACATATACATATACATATACATATACATATACATATACATATACATACATATATACATATACACATACATATACATACACCTATAGATATATACACATATATACACTCCTTGCACATCTATATGCTTTGTCAGGTCCAACCATGTGTGTATACACCTTAAAGTGAAGAAAACTGGAAACAATTACACCCAATTTGCAATAGGTATAACAAAAAGGAAACTTATACTTACAGAATCAGGATCTGAAGGCTTGTGGTTCATGCCCTCAAAGCCAAACTCCGCAACATAAACTATGGTAGATCTCAACAAATCAATATTGGGGGGCTCTAGAGACCCATCCACAAAACCCAATTCCATAGACATAGTTCTAGGAATGTTTTTTAGAGAAAAAAATGTTACAATTTGAGTTGACTAATCAAAAACTCTATTTCACAATAAAACAAAAGATTAATGTATTACAATATCCCAATGGCAATTGGTAAATAGCTTAGAAATATCGATCTATAACCATTCCACTTCTAAAACTGAACAAACAACACAAGATACAAGAACAAGAATAGAAATGCACCTTTGATATTATCAAAACACCATAGGATACATCAACAAGAATAAAAATGATAAATGCATATCGATATACCCCTATATGTATCTGTTTATCTTTGAGGTTGCTTATATCTGTATCCATATAGTTTTTTATTATTTTACTACATTTTTGTACATAGCTATATACAAATATTTGTATATGTTGCTAGCTGGTCCTTTCACCCTTTCTTAACAAAACAATAGGCTATACAACAATAAGACTAGAAATAATTAAGTACATATATGCATTGAATCTCCCTTTTGTCTCCACAATTAAAAACACACACATATAACCAAATATTTATCAATATGCACACATGTATACACTTATTTATATACACACTGCTATATCTAAATAGATGTGTATACCATACTTTTTCCTCACTATGCAACTCCTCCCCTTGAAATATATGAAGAGAGGAAACATCAAGATTGAATTTTCCATCAATTTTCTAGTTATGAAGGGTACAAATTCAAACCTTTTGTTGCCTATAGGATATTGTCCACTCCAAAGTAAGGAATTACTATAGGGAACGAGAGGTTTGAATTCATAGCCTTCTCAGCTAGTCAATTGAGAGAAAATTCAGTCTGGATGCTTGCTGTCTTTATAAATTTCAAGGGGAGGAGTTATTAATCTACAATTTCTCCTATGTTAATGGTTGCAATGCGAAAGATGCACAGTATTGGCTTAATGTGGGATTTGCATAGTGTGCAAAGCAAAGAGCTTGAGAAAAGGGAAAAATTTATGCAAACCAACATGTTTTTAACTTCAAAGCTTATTAAAATATATACGCCACAGGGGGACTCCTGGCTACCTTTGAACACTAAAGCAAAATGGGAAATGATTGCTTGAGCTGCTAGAAAATGGCAATCAAGATGGCAACACCAAGTCAATGCAAGCAACACTATTTTTGATGCTTTTTGAATGTATTCAGTTTCAATAGGGACATTCACTGGAAAGGCACAATCAATTTTACAGATTTTTGATGAACATCTTACACATACTGCACCATTAAATACTATGTTATTAACAACATCTCAATGCTATATCATTTAATGCTATGGTTGTATTATAGGAATTTTCTCATAAGCTAAATAATAATTACATATGCTATTTTTAACTCTTTTCAAATCAAAGTCTACCTAGATACAAATAAAGATACCATACACAGCTATTTAGATATACATGTGCATATTTAAATTGATGTTGCATTCTCAAACGAGACATAGTGGTCTTGGTCTGTATATATCGATATATATTTCTTCCTATATGTATTTTTTATAATATCAAATGGGGAATTCAATACATATATATAGACATAAATTCAAGCTACATTTCCTGCTAGTAAATATTATAAACAAACAAAGAAATTGTAAATGAGCTATTAGACAACAAATCCTATTCATGGCTAAGCTGATGAAAATCCTAGTGGAAACTTCAAACAAATAGCCTATCAGCTAATAATATAAAACTGAACAGATAAAAGAGCTATTAGAAAAAAACTTAAATGCCACAAAATTATTTTTTTCTCCATGCTTATATAGATATATTTTCAACTTGCCAAATCAATTATGTAAGGGGTGGAGCTTGGTAATTACATGGGCTGGCAATGTCTTATATAAATATGTTTCATTATATTCTTTGTTCCTCATTTGTTTCAACTTCCCCACAACAAACTCTTCTTCATCATATTATTTTTTCTAGTTCCCCATAACAAATTGTTCATTATCATAGTTTACCTATTCTATTCTCCAAATTTTAAACTTCTATTTAACATTGGTTCTAGAACATCTGTCATTTTCCTGTGATTCTTAAGTGTTTTCCTAATAGCTCTTTTCCAATTTCCCTTGTTCTCTTATACCAAAATGTTTCATGATATTTCTTTTTTTCTCAAATTAAAAATATACAGTTGAACGGATAAAAGAGCTATTAGAATAACACTTAAAAGCCACCAAACTATTTTTCCCTCCACACTTATACACATATTTTTTCAGCCTAGAAAAATAATTATTTAAACCCAGTTCTTTATCACAATACCTATTTTCTTTAGGCTATGACAACAATTATATGATGCAACAATCTCTAGAAAATGCATATAGCACCACAGGCTTAATTGTAAATTTGAGCTACAGTGCTTGGCATTAAATATTGTACACAAATCATTTATGCAAAATACCCATGTAAAACAACTTGTAGCAAATAATTGTTATTCTAACACCTCCTATACAATTTCTTTATTTTCCTTCAATATTTATTAACAAAGAACATAGCTCGAATCTTGTATCAATACATTTCATGATATTCTTTTTTCCTGATCTGGTTGAAACTTCCTAGAACAAACTGGTCGAGTCTGTTTATGTAAGGGGTCAAGCTTGCTAATTACATGGGATGGCAGTGTCGTATATCAATGTGTTTCATTCTATTCTTTCTTCCTCATATTTTTCAACTTCCCCACAACAAATTGTTCTTCATGATATTCTTTTTTTCAGTTCCCCATAGTTGTTTTATAATTTCCCTATTTTTTCTATAATATTTAGTGGGGAATAATGTAGCTTGAATTTTGAATTGACAAGGCAACTGTGATTCTTAAGTGTTTTCCTAATAGCTCTTTTCCAATTTTGCTTTTTGTCTTGTACCAATATGTTTTATGATATTCTTTTTTTCTCAACTGTTTGAACTTCCCCATAACAAACAGTTCTTCATGATATTCTTTTTTCTAGTTCCCCATACCAAACTGTTCATTATTTTAGTTTTCCTATTCTATTCTCCATATTTTAAAGTTCTATTTAATGTGGGTTTTCTAGCATCTGTCATTTTCTTCTGATTGTTAAGTGTTTTCCTAATAGGTATTTTTCAATTTCCCTTCACCCAAAAAGTTTAGATATGGACATCTATGTATGTGAAATTACTTACAAAGAATATTCAAAGTAAACAACCCAGTTCAAGTCAAATGCATGTATAGATTTGAATTTGCAGCATATTCCTGCTTATCTGAAATTCTATCACTATTTAGACAAGGTGTAACAACAAATTCTATGTAACAGTTGGCTTCTCAATTCAAAATTCAAGCTACATAATTTCCCACTAAATATTATAGACAAAGTAGGAAAATTGTAAAACAACTATTAGAATAACACTTAAGAATCATACGTAAATTACAAATGATCGAAAACCCACACCAAACATAATCATACAAGCCCAATTGCAGATTAACATAGGAGCAATTATTTTTTTGCCCTTTGTTTATTGTTTTAGTTATCTCTATGAATCTTTCGTTTATTGTTTCTAGTTATTTGTATGTATCTTTGGCGTCACAACCATTACCATAGGAGAAATTATAGTTCAATGAGTAGCAATAACCTGTACAAAATGCCTATAATGCCATACACCCAATCAAAAATTCAAGCTACATTGCCTGGCACTAAATATTCTAGACAAATACATAAATTGTAAATGAGGTATTACAAAACAAATCCTAGATTCATAGCTTGGCTGATAGAGAATCCCGTCGGAAACTTCAAACAAATAAATTGAATAGATAAAAGAGGTATTACAAAGAATAACACATAACACCCACCAAACTAATTTTATCTCCAACATGTTTCTACTTTCATACTAACCCTCTGCATAAATATACATATGCAATCACTCCTATCTTAATCTGTAATTGGTCCAATCTTAATGGGTGTAACGACAAAGATGCATAAAGATAACTAAAACAATAAATGGAGGGCGATAAAATCACTAACGCTAACCATATTTTTTTTTACCAAAGAAACAAGATTTAACTACAATTGCTCCTATGGTAATGGGTATAAGGCCATATATTTATGAAATCACTCCTATGTTAATCTGCAATTGGTCCTATGTTAATGGCTATAACAGAAAAGATGCATAGAGATAACCAAAACAACAAACGTAAGGTGATAAAATTACTAACCCTAACCATATTTTTTGACCAAAGAAAGGCCAAAGATGCAGAAAGATAACAACAAACAATAAATGAGGGACAAAACAATTACTAACCCTAACTATATTTTTTGATGAAAGAAAGAAGATTTAAGCGTACAAAACCATATCGCCAAACACACATGTAAAATGACTTTAGATTCCAAACAGCAATAATTTTAACATAAACAATAAATAAATCATTTATCCAAAACACCCATGTAAAACAACTTACAAATTGTGCAAAACAATACTTTTAAAACCCTCCAATCTCCTATAAAATGGAGCAGAAGCTGTCAATTTTTACAATAGTCTCCTATCAAATGAACCACAGAACCGAAGCCGATGATTTTCAGAATAGTCTGTTATCAAACCAACACCACAATGGCTCTTTCGACAATGCAACTTAATCAATATATTTTCTCCCACAATTCAAACTTTACTTTCCCACATTGCAACACCCATGTAAAATGACTTACAGATTCCAGAGAACAATAGTTTTAACATAAATAATCAATAAATCATTTATGCAAAACACCCATGTAAAACAACTTACAGATTGTGGAGAACAACAACTTTAAACCCTTCAATCTGCTATCAAATTGACCACGGAAATAGTTTGTTATGAAACCAACATTGCAATGGTTGTTTCAACAATACAACTTAAACAAAGTATACTTTCCCACACTACAACACTCAATATTGCATTTACTTCGTCCGCCCGCATTTACTTTGTCCGCCCCCATAATACAAGAACGATAGAATGAAATGACAAAATGAATAAACATTCCTGCAAGCAAACACTTAGGGTTCAGCTTCTGCGTATCAAGGACACCAACTCCACCACCGCCAACCCATGTAATTCCCAAGCTCCATGTTGCCACAAAAAAACCCGGTCTAGTCGCCATCGACCGGGACATCTCTAGTGCTGGCAAATCCAATTCATGGTTGGACTGACGAAATTCCCGGCAGAAACTTCAAACAAAAGAGCCTATCGACTAAATAAAATGCCTTTTATTAAATCACTCTAAATAAATTGTCGAAAAAAAATTACAACGTAGAGGATGTCATATATGTCTTGAATTTCACACTAGCTAATGTTTGAACTCTATAAATTGAAAGATTGGAAGAAAATCTATTTGAACAATATTATCAACTGTGGAAATTTAATATATTTAATATTATAGATACCTTTCAATTTTTCATATTTTCCATATTTAAGTTCCACATTTAGTTGCCTACATGCTACTAAATATTAATTGCAGCGTGCTGGTGAGAAATTTCTGTATCTAATTGAGATTCTTGTTAATGATATGATTCTCATCTGAACAGAGGCTGCTTAATTTCAACTGTACAATCTTCAATGCTGTTGGATCCATCTTCCACCCCATGTTCTAAAGGCTTTGTTTCTTCTTTATCCTTGGCTTTTCCCTACAGAGCAGTGTAAAGTCCTGAGATTGTCAAAACTGCTCCTACCACGCTGCAAAACAGGTGAAGGCCATTGACAAAAGGTCTCGAGATAACAGTAAATTTTTTTGGCATGCATGCATGACTAAATATATTGTATAGACTACTCGCTCTTTATGAGTGAAAATTCTATGTGCAAGAAATTATCTAACCTTCCCACATAAAGGTTCGCATGAAAGACCGACAACTCCAAGATTGCAACTAAAATTGTAGATAATGGATTGAACAGTGCTGGAAAGACAGGTCTTCTTTTATTGATGCAGTACGTTTGCATAAAGAATGTAAATGCTGAACCCAATACTGCCTGCATCAATATCAGCTTATAACATGAATGTTTATTGTGTAAATATTAAAAACATTTGGAAGTTTTGGCATATAAAGCTTGATATACTGACAGAGAATACAATGCTCAGAAGCTCCATGTCCCACTTTAGTTTCCAGGAAGAGATCTCTGGCTCAAATATTAAGCCCATTACTGTGCTCTGGAGTGTCGCTACTAGAAATGCCAATGCTATGAATGATTTTTGAGCAGGATACTTCTTCAAAACTGGGACCTGTCCGGGAAACATTGATCAATTTCCTGTCCATTGTAATAGAGTTTATAATATTTTTATGTGCAAATGGATTGAAGGAGACAATGAACACCTGAAAAGTAAGGTATGCCGACAAAAGGAGGATGCAAACGAACACCAACACTGCACCCACCAACCATGTACTCAGTTTTAGAAGAAGAAGTGTCCGAGTAAGCGTAGAGCCTTTGTATAATGTCATAATCATAGCCCCTCCCACACAGATAAGAGTCCCTATTATTTTTGCTTGTCCACGCTTAGTTCTGATATCAACTTTCTCATATCTGAAAAGTCAGAATGCTTAAAATAATCAAACTCCTGGTTATTTCAATGATCGATTATTTGATAGTGCTCGAGGCTTGTAACATCTATCATGGGCGCTGTATTATGTAACAGAAATTTCGTTATATTGCTCTAGTAAGAACGATTTCATATAGCATCCCTTCGGCTTTAGGAAAATTCATTGCAAACAATTCATCATCAACAAATTCACCTTCAACAATTTGTCATCAACAATTCATCATCATGACAAATTCATCTTGTGGAAAATTCACCCCAACAATTCACCAGTAATTCATGATGGTGAATTTTTGATGAGATAAATTTGTCATGACGATGAATTGTTGACGACAAATTGTTGGCAGTGAATTGTTGACAGTGAATTTGCTTGAAGTCCATCCCTTCTGATTATATTGTTCTTATACAAATATGTGAACATATTGTTATATTATTACTGAGAATTATTTAGTAAAAAAGTGTCTCAAACTTTTGTTTGAGACAAATGTAATAGTAAATGCAAATGTCCCGATAACAAAGTCTGCAAATTGGCTTACTATATATTATAGTGATGAAAGAAACCTGTGTTCGAAAAGAAAAAATTGGCTCACAAATTTTGCTACAAAGTGTATGATCTAATGCAAATTTCATATATTAATGATATTTTCTGGATCAATATCTTCCGGGAGATACACTAACAAGCTATATTTGGTGAGAATGCCACCAACTAGTATTGCTTTACTCACCCACATGTACTACAACTAAATGGGATCAAAAAAATGATTAGACTTAAATCAATACCGAAAAGCCATGGCCATGACAAATGTGACAACAGGAACGAGGTTTGTCACTGCAGTTGTAAAGGTGGCCGAAGTGTATGCCAAGCCAATGAAAAACAAATTCTAGCTCAAAGTAATCCTGCAATATTACACGAACGCCAAATGATCAAATTAAGCAGAATTCGAGCTAATTATTATATGTTGAGTAGATAATTTTTTTCTACTTACCCAGAAAGAGCAAGAAGAAAGATCTGCCAGAAAATAGTACAAGTCAGTGGAGGACGTTCTTTTCTGCACAATAAATTGGATTTATGCATATGGAGGAGATGTTGATATTCTATCATTACACTAAACCAACGTAAATTTCTGCAGTCATACTCACAATTCTAGGATTCAACCAAACTTTTTTGTATGTATTGCCATGGCTACAATGACTAAAAGTTCAACTCACATCTGGATTTTGCTATGCTTGCACTACGTATAATGAATATACCTTTCAAGAAAATTAGCAAAAGGGGCCATGACAAGTGTAGCAACAGCTTGTCTATAAGCTACAAATACGAAATGGTTCATCCATTGTCCAGAGCAATTCTGACTATGATATTTATTCCTGCATAGCAAGCCTGAACTAAAATTTGACTTACATAAAGTTTGTATTCTTCCATCATTGCCTTCGTGAACAGAGTAGAGGACAAGAACAATTCAAAACGTCCAAAAGAAACTTAAATTTATATTGAATTATTCAAACAACAGTAGCAATGAGATCAATAATTGAAAACCGATTATCGAATGAATTATTGTTCCCTTTGAACGGAGGATCCATCTACCAGTTAAAAAAAGTTGGAAAAAGAAATGGAGGACAAGTATCTGAACCCAAGAGAAGTAGTTGGGCGGCTGAGGCCGAATTAGAGAGAGACAGGAAACGAAGTTTGGCGGATGGGGTTGATATATTAACACGGCAAGCCGTTATCTTTTGTTTTCATCATCGTGTCAATCACGCGGAGTTTACTTTTACCCAATATTCCCGAAACGCTATGCTTGACACGATGATGAAAATAAAAGACACCGGTTTTCAGTGTTAATATATCAACCCACGATTATTAAGCAATTATAACTTTTTTTCAAATCCATATCGATCTGCTGTCATCCTCAAGATCCAAGCTGTATTTGGTGTTCTGAAGAAATTAATTTGTCAAAAATGGCAGATATTTTATGTACTTCCACTTTATCTTTATAAAAAATAAGACATGGATTCTTCCTACCAATATTTCTAATATAAACCTGCAATCTCTCAAATGCTGTATGTTAATAGCTTTAAAAAGTAAGCTCTTTACGGAGCAAATCCAGAAAAGTTGGCTTTCCCATGCGTTGCATGTGGATAGGTGTATAAAGTCATGCAAAATAGTCATGGTTACTTTCAGTGATTGTAATTAAGGAACAATTCCACTATCATAATAGTCATGTCACATATAGTCTTAGTGAACTAATTTGATGAGGTCAATAGAAACATATAGATGCAAGGGGCAACAAATGATGCCCTCAACATATGGATGTGGAAATAAAAAGTATAAGATATGCTAGGAGAAGGGGAAATTTTCAAATATAAAGGTGTTATAAATAAGAGGAAATAAATGAGGTCTTCAGTTTAATGTGGTAATTTTAAAAGTGTGATATTTCAATATAAGGTAAATATGTAAACTTTAAAAGTATGACATGACAACATAGGATCAACTATAAGCAATCAATGGTCAAAGAATGAAGCATGAGAATCATAGTATAGATTATAATACACAAATAATAAATAGAGGCAAACAATAAATACAAATTATTTCAACACGCACAAAGAAAAACTATTCATTCAAATAAATTACATCATGCCTCAATATAGAGGTCATGTCCTCTCCTCAATTACAAAAAGACTTATAGACTTACTTTATGAATAGTCAAGGGAACTCTTTATAGAGATCACAACTACTAAAAATGGACAAAAAATATAACTAGATTTTGCATCCATTTAGCATGCAAAACTAAAACGCATGCATCTAAAAATAATGGTCATGCAAACTATGAACTTTAAGTGAACAACTTGTTGCATGGAAATATATGCTAGCATCATTTATCCAACACATAGTTTAATTTATTTCATACACATAGGTATGATAAAATTTTGGACAAGCATAAGCAAAGAATTATAGTAGGCATGGGAATGTTTGACAAGCATTATGGTAAGCAATAATAAGGTAAATGACAAACCAAAATGCTTAGGAAATAGTAAGAAAACCTTTAATAAGCAAAACCCTTGTACATATAAGGATGTGGAAGCTAAAATATGAAAATAATAGGTAAAAAATCAAACCAAGCAGGAAACAAAGGTAAAGGTTAGTAAAGGATGGGCATAAAGAAAACCCTAAACCAAAAATGACAATTGAAAGATAATAAAATAAGGCATAAGAGAAAAATATGACTAGAAATAAGAGGTGTAAATAAAAATGCCTAAGCAATAAACTTTTCATCTCTCATATCGGGTAATTCCTTTTATATGTCAAGTATAAACTCAATTTAAGACATGATGTCGTGAACAAGAGTAAAATTTTGACTTGCATGATATGTTTTCCCATGAGTAATCTTATCAATTTAGGAAGTTGTGAAATCATGAGTATTTTTTTTTCTATAATTTCTATAATTTGTTTCTTGAATATAATGCTTCTATTTATCGAATGTCTATGTGTGCTTAATTGGAGGTAAAATAATAAGATTATGTTTCAAGATTTTTTCTAATACAATGTGTGGAGTCTCTTCCAATGTAGTGAATTCTATAAAGGCATTTAGTTTACAAATTATATTATAATAGATCATCATGACTATTGGCACTTAGTCACTATGAATTGAAGAATGAAATGATGAAGAATTCAAATTTAAAAGTGAACCTCAAATTAAAAAATGTTACCAAAACATAAAATTAAGAATTCAACAATATACTTACAATTTACAAAAACATGCTTATTAGGGTACCAATTCAATTTAACGAACCATGCAATTCATCTCTATTCTTCATAGTCTCGAGTATTACTTCATGGTCAAATTCACAAAAAAATTATAAATTCTTATTCTTTGGGTGACCCCAATATTTGATCAAATGAGCATTTGATGCAATACCAAGATAAGAGTAATGAATAATCTTTTTATGTCTAGAAGTTATCAAACAACCACATATTATACTTCTTCATCAAGTACCTCTTAAGCCATACATATTCCAATAACAATAACAAACCTTATAGAATACTCAATAGCCTCTTCATCAATATTTGTTGTAGTCAATTTATTTTTTACCTCTCAACAATAGTACAAATTTAATAATCTATTCCTTCTTCATTATTCTTGTCAATAATAACTACATAAATACAACCTTATTGAATTGAATAAATAAATTGTTAGAGAAAGCTAGTATTAAAGAGTTTGAATTGATAACCTTCCACAAGTGAAAATATGAGCATGATAGTATGACCATCAATATAAATGGATGAGTGTAAATATACAATGAGAAAACTTGCATATATATGAAAGGTAGATGAAGTGAGAAGGTAGGAGACAATGAATGAATACCCTTCTAAATGTGCAACACTTGTGAGCTCACTTGGCAAGTGTTTGAGAAAGTGTAAAGTGTGAATGCAATAGGTGTCTCAAGTGATGGGAACACATTTCTCGATGTTATGAAGTGAGACAAAAGTATGAATTAGCCTAATTAAACTTAAGCTAAGTTAGAATAGGTAAATCCTAGAAAGGTGATTAGCTAACTAGGTGAATAATGGCTCTATTTACACTAATATTGTAGACACCTAAAATTGACCACTTAAGTTTGGTCAATTTTATCCCATCGTTTCATCAACCCCATTCTATCCACATTAATCAACTAGTATTACAATTATTTAATTAATGTTATCAATTTACACCTAATTCTTCTAAGGTCCTAAAGTAATTAATTGATTCAATTACTTGCATTACCTTTGTCCCCTTTTCCTCTCTAAATTAAGTAAATATCCATATTTATTTAATTTAGTCACTTAATTCCCTCTTTCTCTCACCTCTTGTCACATCTTGCATCATTTTCTATTATATTCTAATCCTAATCCTTATGCACGCTTTTAAACATGGATTAAGAGGTGTCACATCCTCCAAATTTTTCCACATGTCATCTAATCATGCACCATTAATTCTAATCATGTAACCCATCCCCTAATCACTTGCACATACCTAATCCAAGGATTAGGAAAGGGCTAATCCCTTTCCATTTATTTCCTTTCCCCTCACACACCCTTCTCATTAAATTTTACCCATTTGGGAGAGGCCCATACACTTTAGGCACATGGCTCTTTCTTTCAAAAGTACCCAAAAACAATTTTCAATTACTTTATTCCTCTCCTTGTCCTCCTTAGGAATGTAGGACGATAAATTCCTTTATGACCATGATCCTCCCCACATCCACATGGTACCTTTTGAAATAAAATAGATCTATCAAGCCTCCATATGGTAACACTTGTCACTATTGTAGGGCTTGAGAGATCACCTACCCCACATCTCTTCTCTTGATTCCACTTGGCAACATCTCTTGAGCTGATATACCTCAACCAACCCTAGCCATTGATCTCTTCACAATCAATCTCAACCCTTCATTCATCCCATCCCACTCACTATGCTAAAAATAGTTAGCCATTTTGAAACAATCCTACATCTTTAAGTAATTTGGTAATATCATGTTGCCAAAATTTCATTAAGCACACATCAAATTCAATTGAAATGGGGCAATCTATGCATCAAGAGCTTCAGCATACTAAGTCTTCAACAAATTCCTTGTAGGTTTGAGTTCTTTTATGCCCTTATCTTGATGTTATTTCTTTATTTGTGTTTATTGAGTTTTTTTTGTATTTCCTTTCATTTTAAACACAAAATTCCTTATACACATTTTGGTGTGTGCCCAGTGGGACCCACGCCACTGATCTGCTAGCATCATTTTGTAATTTTATTCGAAGTTTTTGATAAGGTGGAATATAGGGTTTTCCAAAATCCAAATGATAGACCACTAATTCTCCACCCTAAATCATGTGATTTTGTGTGTGATATGGTGCCAATAACAATAAAAAACAAACCCTAACTGTTATAGCAACTATGAGGGGAGTTTTTAGAGCTCAAAGTGATGTGTACCTTGTTGCAAGATGCCTATTTTTAGGGCACAAATAACTCATTCGCCTTTAGTGGCGAATGGGTCCCTATTAGGGTTCCTAAAACTAAGATTTGGGTTCTTTTTCTTGATGTCCAGACTCTCATATCCTTGATTGTCAGCTCCCAAAAACCTGTAACAAATTTTGTAGCCTTGATTTCACGTTCTTGCACTATGAATGATAGCTTTGCAACTTGACAATTTAGACAATTTTTCTTCCAATTTCTTCTCCACTTGATCTTCAACCTGGAAATCTGCAAACACACATTCAGGGGAAGAAAAACTTCTTGATTGTTAGTGAATAGGGGTTTGCCTAAGTAAAACCCCTTGTAGGTAATTAAACCAAATGATGAAATAATGTAATTGAAGCATGAAATGATGAAATGTTGATACCTTCCAGAAGTTGTCTTGGAGTGTAAATATGCAAACTCACATGTGGTGGCCATGAAGAATGTAGATCTTGATCTCAAATAAGATGTGAAACAATGCTTGCAAGTAGATCTTTAATGCTACATCTATTATCTTAGCTCAATAACATGCTTGAATGCATTGTGCCTTAGACATAATGGAATGACCTTGAATTGTTGCAATAAACTCTTGATATTTTTCCTTAGAATTCCTTTGAAAATTCTTTTTAAGTGCTTTATAATTGTAGACACGTGAAATTAGCATTATGCACTTAGTTCATATTCATCCGCTCATTAAATTAATCAAGCTCATCAAATCCATTCACCAAGTAAATCAGGACTATTTAATTCATTCCTAAGGTTACTCATTTAAATTAAATAAATCAAAGTCTCACATCAACCTTTTAATTAAATAAACCAAACTTTATTTAATTAAGTCTCAAAAGTCATATTTCTCCCTCTTGATTTAAATAAATCAAAATATTTAAGACAAAGGGGTCAAAATCACCTAAACATCATCTAAGCTAATCTAATCCTAATTTACCTAATCTAACCACCCATCACATCCTCTAGCTTTTCCCACTTGCACCAATAAATCATTTTAATCCATTTATAAATTCATCATTTTCTTTCAACTTGGCATAAAAATGGAATATTCCCTCAAGTTTGAATATGAAGACAAGTTGACTTGTCCCTTCCAACATTGCAATAACTTCTCTATTTCATGTCCCCCACTCAACATTTAATTCAAAATTTTAAATTTGAATCTCCCTCTCTTGGGCACATTGGCCAAAACTTGCACATTCCTCAACCTATGACAAGTTGACAAGTGGCCTCATCTCATTTGTCCAATCTTTATCCCACATTTCTCTCTTATGAGCATTCTTCCAATTTGAAAATCTATAAATAAGGGGCTAATTCTTCATCAAAACATCCACAAAGCTTATGCAAAGTCACTCTCTTCAATTGAGAACTAATTTTGTCCACTCCATCTTCATAGCATTTTCATATCATTTTCATATCATAGAGCTTAGCATAGGATTGGGAAAGGGCTTCTTTCCATAGAAGCACCAATCCACTTGAGATATAATTTACTTCATGTTTTATTATATGCTTTCAATTTTTTTATCTAATCCTTTGTTGCTTTGATTGCATTATGAGGCATGTTGAGTTATTTCATAGGGATGTTGATTGTTGGCTTTGTTTCAAAATACTAATCATGCTTTGTATGTTAGGATTTCAACCATTTGTAGATTTTCACATCCACAATAATGCCCTTGTGAATGTGCTCTTATGATAACTTGAACTTGCTAGGAGAAACAATGTGAATTAACCCCTTATTTATACTAAATCTAGAGATTAACACAAAAATTCAAATAATTCAAGCTGACACCAGATCTAGAATAGAAAATCATTAGAATCCCACCAAAATTAAATTCAAAAATAGGTGTCCTACTCAAACAGGTCCCATTTGCCACTAAAGGAAAATGGGTCTTGGCACAAGTTTCTAGGACCTTGCTTCAGAATAGTGAAAGAACATAAAAAACCCATGTCAAATATGCATAGAAAGGGGGGTCCTATGTGGAGAGGACCCATTCGCCACTGAAGGATTGAATGGGTCCTAGCAACATTTTATAGGACCTTAATTTTTCCAAATTTAATGTTATGCAATTTGAATGCTGGGTGTCAGGATGGATCCTTGGAAGGTGTCACAAATAAGGCTTAAATTCAAATTCAAGGGGCTAATTAAGCTCAATTAACCATAGTTAATTAAGAAGACCCTAGATAAGTGTGAAAGTGTGTTACAACACTTTACAAAACCTAAAAGAAGGTACACATTAGGTACATTTAATTAGAAGATAATCTAGTCATGTCACCTATTTCACGGCTTTAAAAGATTGTACCATATGTAGATTATTCATCTCATTCTATTCACTCCTTATTTGGTGAAATGGAAATGTTGTCTCTCTCGTTTCTTGTGAAGGTTTTTTGCAGTTGATAATTCTTGGGTTATTCGCTCTAACAACCATGATCATAGGTTTTCAACATAAAGATGTATAAATGAGTAACTTGTTCATGATATAATGAATCCTAGATAGAAACATTCCATCCTTAATTAGCAACATAGTCCCATTTAGCTAGACAATCAAAAATAGTATTTCATTCCCAAGGAATGCAAACAAATAAAATGGAATGAAAGTGGACAAAAATATTTTGAATTTGAGCCACCGAGGAAGCTAATTTCTAGGAAGAATCATTTAAATTTCCGTTGTTCAAAAGAGAGACTAAAATCATAGAATCCATCTCACAAATAACATTACTCCAATCATAATTATGCACATGCATACTTCCATACACATGTTATCCATTATGATTTAAACCCTTTCAAAAAAAATTAATCCAAAATTTGGTTGAAAAGAGTCTTTATCCTTCTCGCCTATGGCTAACTAAATACAAATTTATGTGATGTGTTGGTATATCCTTGTATTTAAAGCAATTCAACACATTAATTTTAGTAAAACAATATTTAAGAGCTAAATTACCATATCATTCATATTCTCTCAACTTGTTAAGGATGAAGATAACAATATGCTTACTACTAGATTTTGTCTAGGGAAGAAATTAAGAGAGTTGTCTGTTCTTTTGAAGGTATTTAAAGCAATTCAACACATTAATTTTAGGAAAACAATATTTAAGAGCTAAATTACCATATCATTCACATTCTCTCAACTTGTTAAGGATGAAGTTAAAAATATGCTTACTGCTATTCCGTCCAAGGAAGAAATTAAGAGAGTTTTATTTTCTTTCAGTGGTTCTGGGAGATTGTCACTAAAGATGTGGTGAATGTTGTTAAAGAGTTCTTGGGTTCAAGGTGCCTTCAAAAGGAAATAAATGCTACCTTCCTGGTCCTCATCCCTAAGTACCTAGGAGTTGTGGACTTTGAAGCATTCAGGCCTATTAGCCTCTACAATTCAGAGATAAGTTTTGTTGGATCCAGTCTAACATCTATGCCCCAAATGGGAAAGGGGCCAGAAAGACTTTTTGGCAAGAGTTGGCTACCTTATGTAGGAAATTCATTAATGAAATCTAGGTTGTTATGGGAGACTGCAATACCCCTCTTCAAGAAAATGAGAAGTTCGGAGGATCCCAGGTGAATTTGGAAAGTAGAATGGGTCTTTTGGACTTCATTAATAATCAGGCATTGATAGATCTTGAGCTGCAAGGAGCCTCCTATACTTGGTCAAATCGAAGAATTGGTAAGGATTTGATTCAAGTCAAATTGGAAAAAACTTTAATTTATGATCAATGGTTTTTAAATTATTTATGTTCATTAAAGGCTCTCTCTAGGGTGGGCTCTGATCACTATCCAATTAGTTTTGTGGTGGATCCTATCTTGTCTAAGCAGAATTTCCCCTTTAGATTTGAACGCATGTGGCTTTCCCACCCTTAGCTCCTTGAGGAGGTGAGGAAATGGTGGAATATCTCTATTTTTGGGACAACTATGTTTAGGGTTGCCAAGAAATTGAGGGAAGTCAAAAATAAGATTAGAAGATGGAATAAAGAAACCTTTGGTAATATCTTTGGTATCAAGTCTGAATTATAGCTTGAACTGAAGGATATACAAGAAAAAATCTAGTTGGAGGGATACATTGTTGATAATAGGATGAAAGAAAATGAGTTGCTTGTGAAGATGCATGATATAATAGCCAAAGAGGAGGAATTTTGGAGATAGAGATCTAGGGCTATGTGGCTTTTAGCTAGAGATAAAAATACTAGATATTTTCACATGTCTGCATTGAAACATAGGGCTGCAAATAGAATTACTCACATTGAGTACAACAGTAGCCATTTTTTGAAGGACAATGACATAAGAAGACAAGTTGTCCTTTTTTTTAAAGTAATCTTCTTTTGGCAAGTGATGGAGTAAATCATGCAATGCAAGATTATCTTTCAAAGGCCATCCCTAAACTTGTTAAGGATGAAGATAACAATATGTTTACTGCTATTCTGTCCAGGGAAGAAATTAAGAGAGTTGTCTTTTCTTTTGAAGAAAACAAGGCTCCAGGACCTGATGGGTTTCCTATGTTCTTATTTTAGTGGTTCTTGGAGATTGTCGCTGAAGATGTGGTGAATGTTGTTAAAGTGTTCTTTGGTTCAAGGAGCCTTCTAAAGGAAATAAATGCTACCTTCTTGGACCTCATCCTTAAGCACCCAGGAGCTATGGAATTTGAAGCAGTCAGGCCTATTAGCCTCTACAATTCTTTCTATAAAATTATCTCTAAGGTTCTGACTTCAAGGCTATTGATAATCCTTCCTTCCCTGATTTCTCCTTAGTAGAATGGCTTCATTCCTGGAAGGCAGATCCTCAACTCAATTATTACAATCGATGAAAATGTTCATTCTCTCACAGAATCTAAGACTGAAGGTTTTCTTCTCAAATTGGATATTTTGAAACCCTATGATCGTGTTGACTAGGACTTCTTACTCAAAATAATGAGGGTGTTTGGATTTAGTAATAGAGTCCTTCAGTTGGTTAGTCAAGTCATTTCTTCAGCTTCCATATCTATCCTGGTGAACGGGTCTCCTTTACATTTCTTTAAGAATTCAAGAGGGTTAATGCAAGGAGATCCCATTCCCCCTATTTTATTTACTATTCTGGCTGAATGCCTTGGGAGGAACTTAAAAAGAATGGTTGATCAAGGATCCTTAGCGGGATTGAGGCCTTCTTCTAATAATTTGGTCTGCTCCCACCAACAGTTTGTGGATGATACCATTTTGATGGGGAGATCTACAGTGGCAGAAGCTAGGAATCTTAAAAAGGTCCTCGATGATTATGAGAGGGTGTCTGGTCAGATGGTTAATAGACAGAAAAACTTTTTGTTCTTCTTCAACACTCTGGAGCCTAGGCAGAATAAAATTGACAGAATTCTTGGATGCAGAGTGGAATCTTTACCATCTATTTATCTTGGATTTCCCTTGGGTCTTAAGCCTCATGAGTCCTTTTGGAACTCTTTGGTAGATAGGTTCAACAAAAAGCTTGCTAGATGGAAAGGAGCTCTTCTCAATCAAGCAAGTAAAATTTGGCTACTCAAAGCTACTCTTCAGAACCTTCCTATCTATGCCTTAATTCTTTTTAAAATCCCTTCCAAATATTTAGATTCTATTGAAAAAATCCAAAAACGCTTTCTATGGTTGGGAGTTGAAGAAAGAAAAAGAATGCCACTTACGGGCTAGGATTCTGTTTGTAGACCTAAAACTTTGGGATGTTTGAGTCTTAGCAAGATTAGAACTATGACTAGGGCTCTCCTTGCTAAGAAAATTTGGAGATATTTCTTGTCTAATGGAGAATAGAACAGTATTTTAAAGAGCAAATATATGGAAAATATTGAATCTCTCAAGACTTTGCTTGATTCTCCAAATCTTCCCTATAGTTCAGCTCTCTGGAATGATATGGTTAGAGGGAGAAACATTATTGATTTGGGAGTAATATGGAGCATAAGAAATGGGAATCAAGCTAGGTTTTGGGAAGATAGATGGTTAATGAAGGAGCCCTTAATTTCATATGAAAGCTTCAATGGGTGGGCTGATACCTGCAAGGTAATTTTTGGGATTCATGTTAAGGACTACTGGAGATATGGGGGATGGGTGAGTCTGTGCCAGATCAATTTGAACCTTGCATTGATTCAATCCCCTCTGATGCCTGTTAGAATGGGGTCGAGCCAGGAGGATGATCTTTTAGTTTGGACAATTAACCCTTCGGGCAGCTACTTGATCTCTTTGACTATCTCTTTGTTGTCCCTTTATCCCACCCCCCATCCCTTTTGGGATAAATCTTGGATTAAACACTTGACTCCTAAGGTTAAAATATTCTTTTGGATTATTTTTCAAAATAAAGTACTCATGGTTGATAATCTCTGTAAGCATGGCTTCCAAATCTTGAATCGATGTTACCTATGTAAGGAAGAAGCGGAAACTACTAATCATCTATTCCTCCACTGTCCATAGGTGACTTCTATTTGGGGAGATTTCTTTCTCTTTGGAACCTCTCATGGGTCTTTCCTTGCTCTATCAAGGACCATTTTATTTAGTGGAATGCTCCCTCCTTGAATCCTACTATCTGCAGATTATGGTCTTTTACTTTCCCTTATATTGCTTGGGGTGTGTGGAAGGAGTGAAATGATAGAATCTATAGGGACAAGGAAGCTTTGGAGTATATTTTGTATGAGAAAACATATAGGATAATTATGGAAAACATCAATAATATCCCTTATCATGAGAATAAGATGGATGCTATGGTCTATTCTAACTACGACCTCAAGATGGCAAAAGACTGGAGTATCAAAGGTGATGTTTCTAAGGCTTTAAGACCAGTGAAAAATAACTGTGAAGGTTCTTATTGGATTCACCCCCTAGGGGCTAGATAAAAGCTAATTTTGATGGGGTGACCAAGGGAAATCTGGGGGAGTGATAAGAGATTATAATGGAAAGTTTGTTTCAACGAAGGCTATCTCCTTGGGCTCATAGTCCAATCACTTAGCCAAAGCCATTGGAGCTTTCTAGGTAATTTACCTTGCTAATAGAATGAACTTCAAAAATATCTGGATTGAGGGTGACTCCAAAAACATTATTGAGTGCCTTTTTGGCAAGTCCCCCCCTCATGGACCATCAAATGTTGGATAGAAGAATCTATTTATATTTTATCCAACTTTGATAAGGTAAGAATATCCCATGTCTTTAGGGAAGAAAATTTGGTGGCCGACCATTTTGCTAATGAGGGGGTCAAACAAAATGGGCAACAAACGTGGCAGGATTATAATGAACTAGGAGCTGACGTAAGAGTCTTAATGGATTATGATATCACTCATGGGAAAGTTGTCACATTTAATGATGATTAAGGAGAATAAATCTAGGTACTATGGCATCATTTGATATGATGGTGGCACTGTAATTAACTCTACAGGCTGTGAGGGCTGGCATGTTTTGTGGGAGCTTTGGTTCTGCTACTGGCTCTCTGTTCCATTCATTTTCCCTGCAAGCAACATGAGTAAGGTTATTGCTACAATGGGGGCAAGCAGATAGAGGGTTGAGCTGACTAGCTATGAGAAGCACAAGAAAAATTTGAAGGTATGGAGGAAAATTAAGTGGGGTGGGCTAGAGCCTTTCATTGAAAAGCTCCATGGTCCTGACCCAAAAATAATAGAGTATTTTGCAAAACACTAGAAGAATGGTAAAATTATTCTCTCAGGGAGGAAAGTTAAGGTTGATGAGAACCTTATTGGGGAAATCACATGACTCTCAACTAAGGGGGTGAAGTTCTTTCATGACATAAAGTTTTTTGATGAAGTTGTTATCAGATTTCCCAAAAATGATGAGGAAAGGGAGGAGTTGGTCAAAATTTCTAATAGTTATTTTGATGTTGGGACGATCAAGAGGATATGGAGGGAGGCATGCTTAGAATTCTTATGGAATACATTATGCTAGACGATAGATTTACCAAAGTCTATGGTTACCATTTTTCCCTCCTCAATCATTTTCCATACAAGGTAAGGGTCTCCTTTCCTCACTACTTGTTTTTCTCCTTGAATAATAGTATTGAGGAACATAGAAAAAGTCCTAGGAAGAATCCATTCCTACATACTGGCTTCATTCGGCTTATTCATGAGCATTTTAGAAATATGTCGTCCCTATCTAACCCCTTAGTTAAACGGCTTCGGCCTCAGAAGGATATGATACTGATATTAGTATGTTTGAGGACAAAGATTATTTGGACACTGAGTGGGAAGAGGAAGATCCTCCCTCCCCCAAAAAGATGAATAAGAAAACCCTTCAGAGAAAGCCCTTGAACAAAAAAGATTTCTCTGTGAAAACCCCCATTGGCACTTGTTAGGAGGCAAAATTCAAGAAGAAGGATCCCCCCATGAAAAAGTTGGTTTCTTATTTTGAGGATTCTCTAGAGGATAACTCCGATGCCCCTAAAGCCACTAAGGACTCTTATACCTCTTACCCTACCACTAACAAAGAGAATAAACCCAAATTCCCTAGAGATCTCAAACCTGAAGACCACTACTTCAAGCCTGACTGGGAATTTCCCGATGACATACTGACAATTGCTAGAAATGGGGTTGTTGACTACTTCAGGATCATGAAGTGGGTTTTTCATGAGATAAAGGACCTCAGCTTAAAAAATAGGTTTGTCACTAGCAAGTTGGATGAATTGGAAGCTAAAGGAGTGTCCCAGAATGTTGTTGGAGTTTTGTGGACCATGGAAGAGAAGACATCGATGGCCGAGTGCCTTCAAAGAACAGTTCAGATCATAGACAAGATGAAGAAGGAAAACGAGCATAAGATTAAGCATCTAGAAGGGGAAATTGGAAAAATCAGGGAAACTATGAAAACTATCATGGAGCATAGACATAGAGTTGTGAAACAAATTGCTACTACCTTGAGCACCATTGTGGAGAAGCTGGAAAATACCCATCAAGGGTCATTGTTTGTGGACTTGGAAGCAGACAAGGATAAAAGTAAGAAAGAGGATTCTGGCCCCTCAAAGAGGACTAGAGCCAACTTGAAGAGAAAAGCAGGTTCTTTGCCTTAGGAGATATAGGATCTGAAAAAGGTTACCAGAGAGATGTGCAACCTTGAAGCTGAGGTTATTGAGACTTTAAAGTCCTTAGGTTAGCTTTGGTTGTGCTTGGTGCTAGCTTCTTGCTAGATTTTTGTTGGTTCATGGTTGGTGGTTGTTGTCCTTTTTTTATTTTCTCTGTGTCGCAACTTTCCTTTCTTTGTGTACTCTAACGGCTTATTTTTTTCTAGCTTGTAAACTCTGTGGTTTTGGGTCCCTATAAAACCCATTTTTCCCTTTATCAAAAACATTACTCCAACCCAAAGCACAAACATGCTGGAGAGAAACAAGAAGAGCTTGAGTCCCCATCTAATTATTAATACCAAACCCAGTAGCCATAGAGAAAAATAATTGAATTGAACCATCACTGTCACGTCCAAGACTACCAATTCCTGCAACACTAGGATTTGCCCTAGATGAATCATTAGTATTTATTTTAAAGACACACAAAGTGGGAGGATACTACTTACCAATTCTATTAACTTTAGTAGAAGGTTTATCATAAAAACCAAAAGTGGATAAACCTTTTAAAGAGTGAAATTGTAAGTTTGTCAGCATCAAAAGATCAGATAAAGTAAGATTCTAAGCAAAATAAAATTTAGTAGCAATAGTCTCTTTCACTAAGTTCAAGACCTTCTACCAAATATACCTAATGAGGCTTTGATGTCCTTGTAAAATATGACGATTCCTCTCTAGCTAAATTTTGCAAAGGAGGAAAATAGGGCCAATTTCCCATGAATCAAACAAAAAAGAAGTAGAATATAGGGACGCTCCAAACTAGCCCAAAATTATGACAAGGAGGTAGTGTGAATAAAAGGTTGATTCCAGTAGGACCACCATTGCTGCTAAAGACTCACAAAAGGACATTAAAAGGAAAGATGAGAAAAATCTTCCTTGTGAGTTCCACAAATGACACATTTAAAGGGTCTATGAAATCTCCTCTTTTTTATATTATCCTACGTAAAAAATTTATTTTGATATAATAGCCAAACAAAAAAGTTACATTTGGACTAGAAAAAGTTATTCCAAATATTTTTCTACCAAGGAAAGTCCACCGGACCATTTTGTTGGTCATTTATCAAGCCATATCCCTTAGAAATAGAGTAAATCCATTTTTTATCATAGCCTTAGGCTAGGACATCCTCCATTTGAAGAGAAGAACAATATCTATTTTCAAGAATAGAAACAAGTTCAACTTTAGCAACATGATCACCCCTAAAGGCCAAGAATTAATAGCCTTCCAATGAAAAATAAAAATATTCCCCACCTAACAATATTCTTTAAAATGAGTGACCTTAGACCAACCAACATCAAGAAAAAAATTGCACAAATGATGAAGATGAGGAAATGAGGAAAAAAATGGGGGATGAAGATCCTAGGAATCAGTCCAAAAAAGAGCCTTATCACTAGAATTAACAATCGAAAAAAGACCTCTTTTTACAAGAGAAGAACCTTTCTTAATATTATTCCAAACCATAGAGGCATTACTAGTTTTAAGTCAATTCTTGGTACCTCTTGAGGAGCCACACCATGAAGATATTTGAAATTAAGACTTTAGCCCAAGGTTGATCTTGTTGTGTACACCATCATCAATACAATTTAGTAGCCAAAGCTTGACTATTAAAATCAGCACGTCAAAGACCAAGCTCCCCATTTTGTTTAGACTAACAAACCTTATCCCATCCAACTAAATTCAATTTTTTATTATGTAAACTTCTATCCCATAAGAATTTTTGAGAAAGAGCATCAAAATCCTAAAAACAAAATTAGGAATTGAGAGAACAATGAATTTATAAATAGGAAGATCTTGTAGAAAAAACTTTAGAAGAGTAAGACAACCATCAAAAGATAACCAATGGTAAGTCCAATGAGTCACTTTCATCCTAAATTGGTCAAGAATCTTCTTCCAATGAAGATGGTTAAGATTTCTTTTAGATAAAGGGATGCCAAGATAATCCAAAGGAAGTTGGACACCTATAGTAAATCTCAAGATAGTTGCAATCCTTTATTGAATGACCAAAGAAGTATTGAAGAAGAAAATATTAGATTTCTCCTCATTAATGAGTTGACCAAAGGAATTCAAATAAATATCTATACCATGTCTAAGGTGGACTGCTTCCAAAGTCTTACCAAAACCCATCAAATGAACTTATCATCAACAAACTGAAGGTGGGAAAAAGAATCCAAACCTCTAGCCATTGTTCATCCCTAAATGAAACCAATACATCTCTGGTGAGTGAGAAACCTTCTCAAACCTTTAGCCATCAAAATAAAAAGATAAGGGGAAATAGAATCCCCTTGTCATAGCCCACGCTCGAAGTAGAGAAAAGAGAAGAGGGAACCCAATTGAGAAGAATTGAGAAAGATTAAGATTCCACACAACTCATGACTCGAGCAATCCAATCAAGACAAAAGCCAAAAGAAGGGAGAACATTCCTTGAGAAAGACCATCAAACTCTATCCTATGCCTTAGACATATAAAGTTTTATGAACATAGCTTTATCCTTAGAAGAACCCATTGAGTGACGAATCTCAACTGCTATAACAACCCCATCAAGAATTTTTTGGCCCTTAACAAAGCCTCCTTTCTGAGGTGAGATAAGGTAATTTAGAACAATTTTCAAACATTCATCATTGAGTTTAGTGATTATCATGTAAGTAACATTACATAGAGAAATTGGACAAAAGAAATTAAATGAATGAACGCCCATTTTCTTTGGAATTAAAGGCAAAAAAGTAGAGTTGATGGCCTTAAGCATCTGCTTATTATTCTGAGACTCACTCGAACCACCTCAAAAGATCATCCTTTATAATATCCCAAAATTCCTTGAAAAACTCAATGTGAAAGCCATCAGGACCAAGAGCCTTCCCTTTCTTCATTTGAAAAAAACCTCTCTTCAATTCCTCCAAATTGATAGGAGCCATGAGAATATCATTCATTTGACCTAAGATAAGAGAGGGAACACAATCCAAAATAAGTTTTTCTTTCCCCACATCAACATGATCACATTCCATGAATAAAGAAGAAAATTGATGAACAACTTACTTATTAATATCTTCAAGAGAGGTCGAAGTAACACCTTGTTAAGAGATAACATTACCACTACGTTTGTATTTGATTGAATTATGGAAGAAAAAAGTATTTTGATCACCTTCCTACAATTAAGAGACTCATGATTTTTTCTTCCCAAAAATATTTTTGTGAATATGTCATTCTTGAAGATCTTTTGACAAAGAAGACTCTTCCAAAAGATGATCCTAACTCATACCAAGTTCTCTAATTTAGAAAGTAACGTCATTCAATTTCTCTTGAACAAGATTCTTCTACCAAAAAATAGTACCAAAACTAAATTTGTTCCACCTTTTGAGCTGAAACTTAATGAATTGATCTTTTAAAGAAGCAATACATAGTTGTACCAAAGGAAGGTCTCCCTAAATCCACTGATCTTCCATATTTTCATGCAAAGAGTGTTCCTGAATCCATATTAATTGAAACTTGAAAGGAGCCTTTCTTGAGGAAGAGAAAAGAGAAGTAAATCTAATAGAACAATGATCAAAACCACACCATTATAATTTCAGAAGAAGTAGTCCATTTATCCCCAATCCAAGCATTAAAAAACAAAAACCCATCCAAATGCTTAGAAATAGAGCCTAAACCATATCTTCGATTGTTTCAAGTATAAAGACCACCACTGTATTTGACATTAACAAGATTAAGAAAATAAAAGTTATCCTGAAATAAAGTGGAAATGATCAAGCCTACTCAAACCTCTAAGTTTCTCCTCAAGAGAAAGGATAACATTAAAATCACTAGCCATAATCTAGGGTAGAGGCATAAAAAAGGAGTGAACTAGATGAATATGGGACCATAAACTAGTCTTTCAATGAAAATCAATAGGAGAATATATATTAGAGAGAAAAATAGAATTACCAAAAGCAAAGCTAGTGCCCATCAAAGAAATAGAAAATCTACTTAACATCCAAATAGAAGGAGAAAGGTGATGTGGATCCCAAAGACAAGCCACTCCTCCTACTAAACCTTGAGCTCCAAAACATTGACATTGACAAGACTAGAGAAGAGAGCTTGCATCTCCTCTACTGAAAGTTTAGTTTCTTGAATAAAGAAAACATCAGGCCTATGAATTTGGATAATATCACGAACAACTTTTTGACAAGGGTTTCTGCCCAAACCCCACACATTCCATGATAACATTATCATGATTGGGAGGTAAAGAAATGAGAATCTATAGTACGAATGAAACCAGATTCAACCAAAGTTCCCCCAATCATCTTTACTTTCTCTTTATCACTTTTCTGACACACTTTAGAAACTTTATCTAGATTAGGCTTTTTAAGAGGCTTTTGGTGAAGACCCAAAGGAGTTGGAGTTTTCCTTTTAGAACTGTCATTCACCATTTTCACAACAACTATCTAAGGAACCTCCTTTATCTTAGAATCTAACAAGATTACAAAAGGGACCATTGCTAAATTGGGAACAACAGCTTCACAAATCTCCACTACATGTGCTAAAGATGAAGGACTTGCATGTGCTAGAAGAACTTGACTGTCATGAGCAAGAGTAGGAGCAAGAGGATCTTGGGTTGCATGAACATTATCAAGGGGACAAGAAGAAGGCACCAAGTTTTTAAAATATAAGGGTTTGTCAATAAGGCTCATATCCAGATCATCAAAACATTCTATAACATCAAATCTATTATTAGAATACCCTTTTGATACATCCTTTTTGTTGAGGCACATTCTTTCCCTTATTATAGGCTTTTACTAGGATAAAAGCATTGAATTATTCTCCATTCGAGGAGACTGGTAATTTACCTTTTAGATCACCCTTCTCTTTTGAAATCCCGAGAGAAGTTTGAGGATCAATAGAAGGTTTCTTTGGACAATTATGTTGGAGATGACCATAAACATGACAGAAGCAACATTGAAAAGGAATAGCTTCATAATTGAGGTGTTGAATCTATTGCATGCTGCCCAATCTAATTTCTATAGATTCTAATAAAGGAATATTAAGATCAATCTCAACATAAATACGAGCATATGAGGGTACCTTTTTTCAAGTGTCTAATGAGATGGGCCCATTGGTTTATTGAGAACTACTGCAATAGAATGCAAAGTATCAGATCGCCAAAACTCCATATGAAGTCAAAAGAGTTGAACCCAAATACGAATCTTGGATGAGAACTCAACATTTTGGATCAAACCCAACATGTCATGGTTTGATGAACAAACCAGCTTGGTTTTGAAAATAAGGACCCCCTTTGAAAGCCAGATTTTTTATCTGCTATGCACAAGAAAACCACAATGAGAAAGCCATTGGCCACAAGAATCACCTCCATGTCTCGTTGTGGCTGCCTAGCTTTTTGAGCCCAACCCTCAAGGAAAGATAGCGATGCTCTTATATCCACGAATTTGTATATCAACGCATGCTTAGAATAATAGAAAATGTCCTTAGCCAGGACTTCAGGATTAATGACCACCGGATGAGCATCACTCTTTTGAAGACAACCATTAGATCGTTGAGGAGTTTCAACAGGTTTATCAGATTGAAAACCATGCGTAGCCTGCATGAGAAAGAAAACAACATCATGATGACCAGAAATTGTAACCCCGTCTTTACGAACTACATCTATAAAAGAGAATGGTAAGGGACCCCCTAGATTCTTCTCCCCCACCCCCACCCCCCATCACTCCATTAAACAAATCAAACTGTAAAGATGGAAAAAATGTTGAGAGAAGCAGATTAAGAATCAATCAAGACCCTACAACAATTCGCTAAGAGCTGGGAAAAACCATTAACAGGTGTGTAGGAAAGCTGTGCATAAGCTCCAAAATCATGCAACGAAATGCAGAGCAAAAATCAGAAAGCCGCCATAGCTCGCAGACCCGTCCTAAGAAAATTTTCTCTTAACTCTATATTGAAATATTGTAATAAAATCTATTTGAAAAACTTTAAATCAATCGTGGAAATTTAATATACTTAATATTATATATACCTTTAGAATTTTAATATTTTCCATATTTAAGTTCCACCATGTAGTTGGCTATCATGCTACTACATATTAGTTGCAGTCTGGTGGTAAGAAATTTTTGTATCTAATTGATATTCTTGTTGATGATATGATTCTTATCTTAACAAAGACTGCTTAATTTCAACTATACAATCTCCAATGTTGTTGGTAGATCCATCATCCACCCCATGTTCTAATGAATTTGTTTCTTCTTTATCCTTGGAAATTCCCCGCAGAGCAGTGTAAAGTCCTGCAATTGTCAAAACTCCTACCACACTGCAAAACAAGCGAAAGGCAGTGACAAAAAAATCTTGAGATAACAGTAATAATCTTTGGCATGCATGCATGACTAAAGATATTGTATACGTTACTCGCTCTTTATGAGTTAAAATTCTATGTGCGATGCTCTGTTCTCACAGCTGAACTGTGTCATATTGCGCATTCTACACAAGACTGTCTTTATTGTTGAGCATACGGCCGCATTTAGTGTGGCCCTAAGCACCTTATTATGCCTTCAACCGTTCCTAACCCAGCAGTTCATGTTGGTGTTGGTGGTTCAACAACTTTGCTCAATGGCTCCCCCTCCGAACAAACGTCCCCGAAAATTTGTTCCGAAAGTGTTTTACGAGGTATGCATTCTGACTCACCTACTGATGTGGTTTTACCTTTACCTGAGTTTGATTCTGCTTGTCAATGGCTTGAAAGTCACACCCTTGTTGGGTATTTTGTTGGGAGAGCCCCCCCTAAAAGTGTGCTTAAAAAATGGGTCAACAAGGCCTGGGTCCCTCATGGGGTCTGCCTTGAAATGGTCCAAAACCTGACCAAGGGTTTTTTCTTGTTCCGCTTTTTAGAAGTTAGCCATGTGCAGGCCATTTTGGGTCATGGCCCCTGGTATGTCTGGTCTTCCCTGTTGGTTTGCCATGCCTGGACCCGTGACTTCACTGTCTCGGACGAGACCAAGCTCCGGGTCCCAGTCTGGATTGAGTTTCCTGGTCTTCCTTTGCCCTATGTGCCTTTTTTGAATCATATTGCTTCCTCTCTGGGAAATGTTATCTGTGTGGAGCCGGATAGGTTTTTCCAAGCCTGTCCCCAGAAGATAGTTTGTGTGGAAGTTGACCTTTCCCATGATTTGAAAGACACCATTGATATTCAAATAGGAACTCTCCAGCATACCCAAAAAATTACTTATTTTAATCTACCCAATACGTGTTATCGATGTCAGTCCGCGGATCACAAGATCAAGGACTGCCCTTTGGCAGTTCCTTGTACATCTTCTCAGCCATGAGAAACTGATCAATCTCGTCAAGCAGACTCTTTTGCTCCTAAACAAGATTCTGCTTGGACTATGGTCACAAGGCGCAAGAATAAATCTTTTGGTTCTGCATTAGCTTCCAAAGCTGCTGAACCAGCAAAAAATGTTTCAAACTCTTCTCAGAAGGGGACGGCGGTTCCGAGCAAGGTCGATAGTGTGCCTCTTTAGCCTCAGCCTAAGACCATGCCTCAACCTGCGGCTATCATGATGGCCCAGTCGCATAGTTCTGCTCCTACTTTAGGAGCCCAAAGGCGCTCTTGAATCCCCTCTCCGCCCAAGGAGGAAGGGGAATATGTTCAGGAGAAGCGGAGGAATTCCTCTCCTTCTATCCAGATTGGCTTGGTTTTGCCAGAATTTTTACAGAATTGTTTCTCTTCTCTGGATGGAGAGGAATCAGAGTCCGATGATATAGACGCAGTTCTTCCATGAATTTTCACTCATGGAATGTTAGAGGTCTTACTGACCTCCCCAGAAAATATATTGTCAGAGATACTTTGAAAAAGTTGAATGGTATTGATATTCTGTGCCTCCAGGAAGTTAAAATTTCTGGTTTTTTGTTGGCTTTGGCTTGCCAGTCTATCTGGCCAGCCAGTTCTATGTTCGGTACCACCCACGAGTCTGGGCATGGAGGAGTTGTCACTCTTTTGTCTCCTCGGTGGCACTCCAGTGTGGTTGAACATGGGTCTGATCCCACGCAGCGGCTGTCTGGATCCTTCTCAACATTGATAATCATTCTTTCGAGGTTATTAATGTGTATGCCCTGAATGATGTTGTGGAGCACTCTTTACTCTAGCGATGGATTGCTGACTCATTGCCGGTCGCCACCTAGATTTTATGTGGGGACTTCAATATGGTTGAAATGGCCTGTGATAAAGACAACATTCTACCCTTCAGATGGGCAGCTAGCCAATGTGAGTCGTGGTTTTACATACACAATAAATTGGGGCTTTTTGATCCCAATATTGGCCACTGCCACTCTCATTCTTCCTAGCACACCTGGTGCAATTTCAGGGCTGGTTCTAACAGAATTTTTAAGCGCCTTGATCGTGCCATGATCTCGGCACAATCATTCTTCTCCTTCGCTAGCTCTTCCCTTCCGGTTAAGCCACTAATGGATGTGACATTGTCTGATCACTTCCCCATTAGTTTTCGCATTGAATGGGTGACTAGACAGCCTCATACATGCAAGATTCAATTCTTCCTCAACACTTCTCTTCTCAGCCATAAGGCCACCTTGGCCCACATTCACAGAATTTGGAACTTGGAATATAGGCTAGCTCATAATACAGGCTAGATTACGTGGTGGAATGACGCCATCACCCGTACCGCTCACTTCTTGTGCATTTATGGGCGCCAAATGGCCATCTTTCGCTGGAGGTCTTACGAGGCAACCATAGTTGATTTGCTCTCAGCCAACAAGGCCATAGCGGCTAGCACTTTTTCTCCAACTTTGCAAGTTAAAGTTGTAGAATTACAGCACCAAAAGCAAGTTGCAGACAATTAAACGGCTCGAGTCACGCAAATCAAGGCTCGCATTCACTGGCTCAAAATTGGGGATCGTGCCTCCAAGGAGTTTTTCTTGGCCTTGCATGCCATGCACTCCTCTTTAGGCATTAAAAAGATTAAATATGGTGTACAAGTCCTTTCAGAGCTGCCTGACATTCTGCAGGCCTTTGTGCGTCATTACGAGCAAGTTTTCACTACCCAAGACCCCACGCCTGAGCGCTAATAGGCCCTCAAGGATTGCCTTGCTGTTGTGCCACATAGGCTGTCTGTAGCCCAGAAAAAATTTTGTGACCAGTTGCTTACGCTTGATGATCTAAAAGAGGCATTGCATTCCATGGCAGATGACAAAGCCCTTGGGCTTGATAGCCTTCCCTGTGAATTTTACAAAGCCCTTTGGGACTGTGTGGGTCCCGACTTGTTTCAAATCTATTTAGAGGCTTTTCATTCCAATTCTTTAGGAGAGCTAATAAATAAAGGGAATATTAAGTTCATACCTAAAGCCAGTGATCCTAAGGATATTTGCAATTAGCAGCCTATTACGCTCCTTAATGTCTCTTACAAAATCATTGCTAAAGCTCTTGCTTTAAAAATCTGCCATCTTCTGCCCCTCATTGTGCGTCTAGAGCAGACTGGATTCATCAAATCTAGGTATACTCTGGATAATATCATTGCTGTCTGGGAAGGCATGGAGTGGGCCCGACACTCCAACCAGAAAGCTTTATTCATTAAGATTGATTTTTCCAAAGCCTATGATCGCATTGAATGGCCTTTCATTCTTGCCATGCTACAAGCTTTAGGTTTTGGGCCCAATTTTATTCAGTATGTCTGAATGCTCTTTGGGGATGCTTCGACCTGCATCACTATCAATGGTCGACAGTCCTCTGCCTTTGGCCTTTTTTGTTTCATTCGGTAGGGTTTCCCTTTGGCTCCCTCGCTGTATGTGCTTGCTGCTGAAGGGTTTGGTTATCTGTTGGCTTATGCGGCCTCGTTGCAGCGCGTTAAAGGAATTTCGCTACCGAATTCCCAATTGCAATTGTTCAATGGTCACTTTGCGAATGATTCCTTTTTCACTCTCCTGGAGGAAGAGGAGACTATTCATGAGGCACTTCAGTGCCTTAATGTGTTATGTCTTGCGTTTGGCTCTGCCATTCAGTGGCACAAGACGCTTTGTTATCGGCAGTCTATCCTGTCTTGCCCTGCTTGGCTGCAACCTCTTGGCTGGAAGTGGATCGGGCTAGGCAAAATTTTCCAATTTTTGGGCATTCCTTTTGCTTTCCAAGCTTCCCCTGTGGAGCTTTGGTAGGTAGTGCTCGCTCAGGTGGAGAAAGAGTTGACTTACTGGATCACATAACCTCTTTCCTTGGCAGGGAAATTCTAGATTTATTCTAAAGTTTTGGCCGCTACCCATGTTTATTATTCTTCTTGTTGGGTTCCTTCTAAAGCTGCTTATAGCAAGCTTGAGAAATTGCTTCGTGATTTTCTTTGGGCCTCCTCTGATACTCATCATGGCTTCCATCGTGTCACCTGGGATTTTTTTTGTCTCCCTAGGGACTCTGGAGGCTTGGGTTTGCTCTCTACCCAGAGGCAGGAAATTTCTCTTTGTGTCAAATGGGTGATTCGTGCTCTCACAGGTAACGAGGCTTGGAAAATTCTCCTTCACCACTGCATTCAGTCTAGTTTCCCCACCAACAGACCTGCCTAGAAAGGAATTGGCCTCCAAACCCTTCTTGTTATATGAAAGAACCGGTCTAGATAATTGGTACGTTTTTTCCCAAAAGCATTTGGCGCACCTGGAAATCTGTCAAACCCTGGCTCCGGTGGTCTGGCTCCGGATTTCAGGACGGGCTCTCCCTGAACCATCACAATGTGTGGTGGTCGCCTCTTTTTGCCAAAAATGATCAACCTTTGGCTAAAGTGCCTTGGCTTAAAGCTCTCAGATTTCATAAGAAGGGGATCCATACCCTCTATTAGCGTTTTCTCAGACCCGCCATGCGCCTCATGCATTGGGACGAGTTTCATGCCTTATATAGTTTTCATAACCAGGATCGTGCTACTTTTGAGGGTCTGGTGAGTGCTATCCCAAATGAAATGCTTCACAAAATTGGTATTCGTGGGCCCAAACCTTGGTGGAAAGACTGAAAATGGTACCCAGATACTCCTTTGAGAAATTACAAGCCTCGGCTTGGCTACAGGTGGCTTTCGCCTCATTTTCCCATGATCCAAATTCTGAATTAGATGTGGTTTCTCCAATCTCCAACTCCTGTCTGGCGTAAACGATTTTCCAACACTTGGTCTACAAGTGTTGAGCTGAAGCTCGCCCATTTTGTCTATTGTATTCTTTTCTAGGGCTTGCCGGTGGGCTCTCAGCTTGTTCATTTGGGGGTTCCAGACCCTCGGTGCCCGTTTCATGGGCAGTTTGAGACTTTTAAGCATCTCTTTTGGTTTTGCCCCTAGGCCCAACAGTACTGGACCTGGATTCATGATTTTTTTCGGCCATTTCGGTCGGAGCTGTTCTCTTGGCACATGATTCTGCTGGGGGATTCGCCTAGATTTCCAACAAAGTATACCCAGCTTTGGCACACTTTCAGGGTGGAAATCCTTTTTACTATTTAGAAGGATAGAAATGCCTACATATTTGCTCATTCTCAAATGGATTGTCAAATCTTTATGTATTTTAAAGCTATTATTTGCTCTAATGTATTATTTCAGATACAGGTGCAAGCTAATAAAGTGGCACTTGAAGTTACTCACCTCCAGGTTCTACTGAACCATTGGGGCAATGCCTCGTGCACTGTGGCCTAGGTCCTCGACTTGCCCTCCGCCTCCTGCCACCGGTCACCCTCTCGGGGCCGGTGGTAGAGTGGTTCTGCTTGCCCCCACTCTCAGCCTCCACCTCGGCGGGACTCCCGCCCCCCTCGGCGTGCTCGCTCTCCTTCGCCGCGGGCTGGCCAGGGGTGGTTTTCTGGTGGGCTGTCGAGGAGTGGTGGCGGTTGGCCCTCTGATGCTGTTCCTGCTCCTGGCTCCACCTCTAGTTCTGGTTGGCCAGATACAAGTAAAGTCTTTCTGCGGCTGGCCCTTGCAATCTTGTCCTGGCACGAGGAAGAAGATAAAGAAAAAGAAGATGATGGTTGGGCTCCTCCTGACGTCAATCCTAATCCCGCTGATGTATGGGGGAAAAAGGATGACAAAGACCCTCCTGGTTCTGCTGGCACTACCTTGGCCGCTTGATGGTCTTTTAATATTTGTTATTTTGGACTCCTGGGCTTGGCCCATGTTTTTTTGATTTTCTGGGCTCTGCCCATGTGACCTTCGGGGTGTGCTTTCTTACCACCCAAACCTTTTTTTGTGAATATGTATTTAATCTCCTTTTTTTAATATAGATTAATGACTTATTCATCAAAAAAAAAATTCTATGTGCAAGAAATATCTAAACTTACCACATAAAGGTTCGCATGAAAGACTGATAGCTCCAAGATTACAATTAAAATTTTAGATAATGGATTAAACAGTGTTGCAAAGACAAGTCCTCTTTCATTGATGCAGTAAGTTTGCACGAAGAATGTAAATGTTGAACTCAATACTGCTTGCATCAATATCAGTTAACTTGAATGTTTATTGTGTAATTTTTTAAAAATATTTTGAAGCTTTGTTATATAAAGCTTGATATATTGACCGGGTATACAATGCTCAGAAGCTCCATGTCTCGCTTTGGTTTCTAGGAAGAGATCTCTGGCTCAAATATTAAGGCCGTTACTATGCTCTGGAATGTGGCTAGCAAGAATGTCAATGCTAAGAATGACTTTTGAGCGGGATACTTCTTCAAAACTAGGACCTATCGGGGAAATATTGATAAATTTATGTCTATATATAGATATGATTAGAGTAATAATTTTATTATTTTTAGTGTGCAAATGGATTGAAAGAGAAAATGAATACCAAGAGAGTATGGTATGCCAACAAAAGCAGGATGCATGTGAACAATGATACTATACCTACCAACCATGTACTCAGTTTTAGGAGGAGAAGTGTCTGAGTAAGTGTAGAGCCTTTGTATAACATCACAATCAAACACGTTTTCCTTCTCATCGCTAGAGGAGCTCACATTCTACTCAAGAGCATCCTCAATCACCTCCTTTTTAGTAGACTTTGGATAGCCTGCTAGATGGTTGGATCTTCTAAGATGAGAATCACTCACATCCTTCACATCCTCAACCTTGAGCTCTTCCACATTGACAACAACAACATTGGCCTTCTCAACCAAGACTTGCATTGAGAAAAATTTCTACCTTTTGGTGGGGGGTTTTCTAAGATCCCACTTGGTCTCATTTAATAAAGCCCTGAGAAGGGGGACTACTTTTAAGGTCACAAAGACCTTGAGACGCTTGAGACTGGCCAAAAATAGGAGTCTTTAATGAAGGATTTCCCCCAATGAGGTTGAGGGGATGGTGAGTAGGGGGTACTATTTAGGGTAGAGGGTTCACCCAAATTCACAGCTAGGGGGATGTATGAGTAGAGTCCATATGCTTCTTATTTTTAGCTTTGGTTTCCCATAGGGGGCTAAAGTATTCACCACCTTAGGGGAATCAAGGGGATTTCCTCAATCAAAACAACTTTAATTTGTTTAGACGGGCATAAGGCAAGATGAAAGTGATAAAAATACATATAAGACCTTGATTTAGAGGAATGGGAGATTTTTCTAGGAATTTTTTATTTGCATCCAAATCTTCCTTAATGGAGCTCTCTAGAGAGGTTAACAAGTAGAATAGGAATCTTATCAGAACATTCTCGTGTAAGTGGTTGAGGAGGGGGAAGTGGTAGAAATAACAACACTTGTGTCTACCTTCCAAAGTAAAAAAGCTTCATAAGCATGAGACATACCTTTTTCCCATGGTGGGGGAAGTTTTTACCTGTCAAAGCCACCATGTAGTTTGGTGGGTTGTTCACAGGTCTTCTTTAAAAAAAGAGCCAAATTGTCATTATCTACCACTTTACTGTGTTTTTTTCCATTTTTTTCCCTTTCGTGTTCATACCCGTCACTTGCGTAATTACATCTTCACCCACTTCAAAGAATTTTTTTCCTACTTTCACTTTCCTTGAGTCCCAGGAACGAGTGAACTAAATGAGCAGACTCTCAACATGTCCCTTAAGACACTCTAGGAATTGAGCAACTCCTTCACAAAAAATATGCCAAACAATGACATTAGTGGAGAACTCGTTGCAAGAATTGGGTTCAAAATGAACTCTATCCCAACCCATATTATCACGGTTGAACAACAGAGCTTGTAGAAAGATAACCAACCTTCTCAAAAACTTACACAAAAACCAAAGAGTTGAGCAATTAGGGTAAGCAAGAGAAGATAAAGAATAAAAATTCATGTCAAAGTAATAATAATTACATAATCCCTTCTGAAAGTAATTATAATTATTACTTTGTAAAATCTTGTTGTAAAGCTATTTTTGTGTAATCTTTTTTATGTTAAGTTTTTTATCATGAAAAATGTGATCCAAATTGGCAACTATTTTTTAATTCATTTTATTAGCTAAGTTTTATGTCTATCACTTATAACAAGAAAACCATTAATAATTTAGAAACAATATATAAACTAGTGATTTTTAAAATTATATTTCACGTATAGATTTTAACTATTATTTTTGCATTTAGAAAATAATTTATTAAATATTTTTAAGGTCCATTACTCTTTATAGTATTTATTTGACACATGTGAAAAACATAAAAGGGTTTTAAAAAACTCCAAAATTTATGTCCACTCTTCATATTGATGCCCTTGTTTCAACAATTTTTATTTAGATACATGTATAAAGAAAAGTTATGTTATATAGGATAATGTGTTTAAATTATTAATCTAATTTAAAATTTAATAATATATTAAATATGTAATAAAAACTAAAAAAATGTAGACTTTATATATTGTTTTGAATGGCCCCTGTATAACAAGAACTATGAATTGGTCTTATTTCTAGCTCAAACCTTGTGACATGATAAAATATTACTCATTAAAGACCTTTGCATTCACTATAAGATACAAATTTATAATTATATATCACTTTGATACTTCCTCTATCTACTAATTTATATTTATATGTTTTATTTATTCTCTTACAAGCTAGAACAAAAGATGAAAAATGTTACAAAGCCAATAAATGTACAATTTTAAAACATCACATACCATTTTTGGACATGTGACAAGACTTTATCTTGAAGTAAACTATTTTTTAGCCACTTCAATATTCACAATAAACAACCACTCATCAAAAGTGAATAAATTGCATATTTACTCCAAATTAGAACCTAAAATTTGGTATGAAGACCAACAAGTTAGATTTTTTCTACAAAAAAACTACTCTTTCTACTAAAAGTATTTTTTATTAAAGGGTTGTAGTTCAAGTGATTGTGCAAAATTAATGAGGGTGATGGTATGTTAATTGATCATGCCATCCACCAAGGTTCAAAACCCTAGACATATAATATATAAGGGGATGAAGTCAAGATCATGCCTTACCTAGGTGGAATGGATGCCCCTTAGTCCCTAACACTAGAATAATTTATCATAGATCTATATTATAACTCTTTTTCACACATAAAATATTTTAATATTATTTATTTTATCATATTAGAAAATATTTACAATATAAGATGTTTTTATTAGTAAATTGTGGGCTTGGGGTTGTTCCCTTTTATATAATAATCAAATAAAAATATTTACACTTTGAAAACAAGGGTTTATTAACATAACAAAAAATAGAAAAAAAATATGTGCATAACAAAACCCTAGATCAAATTTACCCAACACCCTAGAAGTTAATCCTATAATATATAAAAACACATATCAACACCTTTACTTAGACTCATGTATCATCCTCTAAGATAAAACTAATGAAATTCAATAGACACTCTATCTCATTCAACTTGAATAAGACCAAAACCTTTTTGAGAAACTCAACCCCTTTAGCAGCCTTCTAATTCTTCTTGAGTTTAAAATTTGGCTAAGAATTGGAAACAAAGGGGAACCAATCCACCAAGTCACCACCACTATGGAGCTTGTAGAAATTTGCAGGAATAGGGACCCCATTGTGATAATGAGTAGTGCCCAAAGCATCATCTAAGCAACAAAAGAACTATTTTTATTAGAGCCAAAAATATACTTTTCATTTTGTCTTTTATCTTGCCTAGGTCCAAAAGCATGGCCACAAGGATGGGTGAACTGTCGAATTTCACCCTATACCTATGATTCATAACAAGAAATTATTCTCATGCAACCCACTTAATTGCAAATAAAATCAGCCTACTCTAAATCTTAAAGACACATTGCAACAACTTCTCTGTCACCTTGCCAAGAAATGCCATGTATCTTTGGGTGCTTAATAGTTGAATTTGAGTAACCATGTTGATAGTACAAAAATGATAAAAATGAGGCACCATATGGTTAAAACAAATATTTGATGCCCAAGAAATAAACATGGGTTGAAATTATTCTCACACAATCATTCAAATCAAGGAAAGGGAAAACTAAATATTTTATTATTTAAACCTATCACTCTCACCATAAATCAATCCTTTTATTAGAAAGAAATAATGATTATTCATAACTTCCTTAACATTGATGGACAATTTCCTCATGGGCCATGAAACACCAAACTTGTCAACAATTAATTCCTTGATCTTATCCACAATGGAGTTGGTGAGAAAGTGTGCCTCCATATTACTCCTCTATATATATGATTAATCGTAAAGTCATCTAACTCCTCTAATTAAGATATTTTCAAATGAAGGAAGAGAATTAACTTCCAACATTGCAATTTCTTAGCTCTAAAAACATTGATGATAATTGACGAATCACATTCAATCTCAATCTTTCCTATATTAAACTTAATACAAAAATGTAAGCCCAAGATGAGATTCTAAAACTATGCCTCATTATTATTCCCTTCTTTGAGTCTTTTGGATGCCAATCAATTTGTCTCTCCCTTTAAATTTCTAATGCCACACCTAGCCCTTAATTTTTGAGGATTTCCCTTTGAAGCTTTATCAAAATTTAGTTTATACTATCCCTTCACAGATGGCAACCATTTCACCTCCAAATGTTTTCTCAAAGATTCATCTAACCCAACCCCATTAATGGGAGATTATATAAAATTTTCAATCTAATAAAAATTCAACATTTTATAAAAAAATAATAAAGTACAAAGATCAAAAGGCTTCCAAAAAATGGCTCGCACTGCTCTGAAAAATTCCAAAACCATTCATGCATCTGTCGATGGCGATATTCCTTTTGGTAGTGTGACAAAAAATGATTGTCATGGTGCTTCATCCTTCCCATGTCAGTCCTTGGATGTGCCCATTTTGCAAGCTCAAGGGTATTTGTTAGATTCAAGTGCTCATGGAAAACCTATTTCAAAATCTTCATCTGTGCCTTAGCGGCTTGAATTTAACGTTTCCCTGGGTTGTTGTTCCTCTGAAGCAATAGTTGGTTGTGTGTCGAATGATTCTCTATCACTTTTTGGAGCTCCTGCTAGTGTCTCTTCAACCCCTTTTGTCTTCCGCCGCTCAGAAGTTGTACTAGAAATTTTTCTTGAAGCCACTGCTCGTGACATAGAGGATTACTTGAAGGAGCATGCCCTAATTTGTAGATTCATGAAACTTTGGTCAAAATTATGTGACCTACACTCTTGGATAAGCAAAAATTGGAAATAACACATGGAGGAAGAAGTCTATATTTATCCTTGTGCGAAGGGTTTCTTCATTCTCGAATTTGAATCACTGGATGACAAGGAATTGATTTTGAACACTGGCCCATGGTTCTGTCAAGGTGACTTCCTTTGCATCAAGCTATGGTTTCCTTCCTTCGATCCTCGATCAGAATCATTCTCCTTTTCTTTTCTTTGGGTAAGATTTTCCTACTTACCTCTGCAATTCTGGAAAATTGCATGTCTGAAAGCAATTTCCAATGGTTTGGGGAAATATCACTGCATTTCCAAAGAAACAATCAATTATGAAAATCCCACGTATGCCCGCTTATGTGTTGAATTCGATTTAACCGAAGACCTTCCAGAGGAAATCTCTTTGAAAGTTGGGGATCGACGTTGGAGGCAGTCGGTAGATTATGAAAAGATCCCATTTAGATGCAAAAAATATTTTTCAATTGCTCATAGCACCTTCCAATGCAACAAGAAGCATGTTGGTAATGATGCCATCAATACTCCCACTTGGTGGGTAGGGGTTGATCCAGGTCACTATGTCATTGAACCAAATGTAAAGGATGACTTATCTAGCTCGAAGGCCATTCTTGTGGTGTCTCTCGGTTCTCCCCCTTTTGCTTCTCTTGCCCCTACTCTTGGGTGTTCGTCGGGTGTGGGTTATGTGGTTAGTGATGCCCTTCCTTCTCTTGTTGTAAAGCCAAATATTGATCCTACGATTTCATGCCTACGACCCTCTGAGTCTGTGGTGATTCCTGCAGACTCAACTTTTGTAGGATCGCTTTCAAAAGGAAAAGTCAAGGATCTGAATGCCACACATTTTCCTGAACAAGCTTGGACAAAGGTCAAGCGAAATAAATCTCCTTCTGCCAAACTCAAACATTCAATTTCTTTGGGATCTGCTTTGGCCGAAGTGAAAAACTGAAACCATGTGAGATGTTTCACACCCATTTGGATGGCTATTGTTTCTAGTGTTTGTTTTATTATTTGTTTGTCAAGTAGGATATCTGGTCAGCACATTTTTTGACATGTCGCACCCCTTGTGGCAAGGGTATGCTTTTAAATTGTTTTTTTTTTGTAAACTTATAATACGGGAGCTACCCCCTTGGTAGCACTTGCCTATAAAAAAAAAAATTAAAATAATAATGTACAAAAATCACATCTATTTATTAAAGTATTGTAAATAAATTATTATAAACAAAATTATAATTCACTTTATCATGGATCCATATTATTCTCTTTTTCATACATTAAAAATTATTTTTATGTTAGCTTTCTAGGGTTTCTTTGTAAGCCTCATCAAAGTCTAGTTTATATTGCCCCTTTGCAGACAACAACCATTTCACTTTCAAACATTTTCTTCAGGATTCACCTCCCAAAACCCCCATAAGGAAAGATAATATAAGATTTTTAAAAATTTCATAGAAATTTATCATTTTATAAAAAATTAGAAAAAATAAAATATATTATGAATCCATATTATGGTTTTTTTTTTATAGATAAAAAATATTTTTATATTATTTAATTTATCATTAAAAAAATTGTTGGAATTAATCCAAACTATTTACCTACCTATATTTATTCCTCTATAACATCATTAGTCTCTCCCATACTTCATCTTTTCTTTCTGTAGTACCAAAATCATTTTTCAACTCCTCTTCATGCCAACGTCCAACACTTCAGCATAGTTTTTGAATAGTCTTCGATTGCAAATCCTTTTCATAGGATTTATTACAAAAGAAATAATTGCAATGTAATGTTTTTGGTTTTCTCTCTTAACTGGAAATATACGTAGGTTAAGAATTATTTTTGATAGAGTATGTATTGTTGCTGCAACAGTTTGAAGAAATAAAAAATAGGGGAGTTTGAATTTGTATTTTCTTTCTGGGTAAAGAGAAAGAGAAACAACTCTAAGTAAATTCTTGATGAAAACAGATGTAGTACATGTCTTTGAAATATATAATATGATTTTGAAATCATTTTTAGATCTGTGTTCTTATATCTTTATTTCTTGCTCTATGTTTTAGTACTCTCCTACTCTGCCTCTTCCCTTCACCTAGTATTAGAGTAGGTTTATTACAACAAGGTTTTTCAAAGCTAAGTTTTTCAAAAAAGGTGTTTTCAAGGATACAAGTTATCATAGCCAACAATGGAAGCAAGTACAATCTTGAAAAACCCACAAATTCCATAGTTTAATGGGAAGAAGTATGATTATTGGACAATCACCATGAGGCTCTATTTTTCTCTCAAGATATTTGGGATCTTGTTGAGAATGGCTTTCCAGAACCAACTAATGTTGCATCATATAATGCATTATCACAAGAAGAGAAGGACTTATTAAGGGATAATAAGAAGAAAGATTCAAAATCCCTCTTCTACATATTTCAATCCCTCTTCTACATATAATGCATTATCACAAGAAGAGAAGGACTTATTAAGGGATAATAAGAAGAAAGATTCAAAATCCCTCTTCTACATATTTCAATCAGTACATGAGAGAATTTTCTCAAGGATTGTAGCAACAACAATGTCCAAACAAGCATGGGATATCCTCCAAACAACATACCAAGGAATGGAAAAGGTTAAAATAGCAAAGCTACAAATGCTAAAAAGGGATTTTGAAACAATAATTATGAAGGATTCAGATTCAATAGACACTTTCTTCACAAAATTGATTGGTTTAGTTAATCAAATTAGATCTCAAGGTGAGATACTTGAAGATAGGAGAGTGGTTGAAAATATCCTAAGAAGTTTTTCCACAAAATTTGAATTAATTTTTGTAGCCATAAAGGAAAAAAAGGATCTCTCACATTTTTTAATTGATGAGTTCTATGCATCTCTCATTTCCAATGAGCATAGGCTGAGTAGGTCAACAAACACATCATTGGAGCATGCATTGAAGTCACAATTCTCAATCAGCCATGGTAAAGGTAGAGGTAGATCAAATTTCAGAGGTAAAGGAAGAAATTCTTATAGAGGTGAAAGAAGCAGCCCATCAAGCTCAAGTGGAAGAGGTAGCAACCAATACACAAGTCTGAATGTAACTAAAAATCAGCCTCAAGGCCAAAAGTATGATATTAAATCTCAAATCCAATGTCACTATTGCAAAAAGTTTGGGCATTATTCAAATGAATGTAGAAAGAAGCAATATGATTTTAGCAAACAAAATACAAATTTCACAACAAAATATCAAAACAAAAAATAAGAACAAAGCACCATATTTTTGGCATGCAATGTTGCACAAGCAAATGAAAAGGATGTATGGTTTTTAGACTCAGGTTGCAACAACCATGTATGATAGGAAATTTAGAAATGTTTTCAAGTTTGGATGAAAATATAAAATCAAATGTTACTTTGGGAAATGACAATAAGGTAGAAGTTAAAGGAAAAAGGAACATCATCATTCTAACCAAGAAGGGGGAGTAGAAATATATATCTGATGTTTATTTTGTTCCCAATTTAAAACATAATTTAATGAGCATTGGGAAACTTGTTCAAAAAGGGTATAAAGTATCTTTCAAAAATGGAGAGTGCACAATTTTAGACAAATTTCCAAGCAATCAACTCATTGCCAAAGTAAAAATGACAAGTAACAGAATGTTTCCCCTAAATATTATGCTAGACTTGAATGTGGAATACACTAAAGCACAACCCACAATGAACTCACAAGTGGATAAAGAAGAAACTACAACAGTCATGCAAACAATCTTTCAAGCAAAAATAAAAGATGAAAATTGGTTATGGCACTTAAGGTTTGGGCATCTCAACTTTGGAGGTCTAAAACAATTAAATAGGAAGAGTATGGTAAAGGGTTTTCCATTGATAGAGAAATCGAAAAGAGTTTGTGAAAGGTGCATCTTGGGAAAGCAACATAGAGAATCATTTCCAATAGGTAAGTCAATAAGGGTTGAAACACCTTTAAAAATTGTTCATTTAGATTTGTGTGGACCTATGCAAACACCCTCAATTGGTGGAAGTTTCTACTTTTTGACTTTTATTAATAAATATTCAAGGAAAACATGGGTCTACTTTCTAAAGCAAAAGAATGAAGTGTTTGATTTCTTCAATCAATTCAAGGCTCTCGTTGAAAAGAAAAGTGGGTATTACATCAAAGAATTGAGAACGAATAGAGGTGGTGAATACATTTCAAAAGGATTTCCACATTTTTGAAAGGAACATGGAATTAAAAATAAATTCACAACTAGATACACACCTCAACAAAATGGGGTAGCTGAAAGGAAAAATAGAACTATCATGGAAATGGCTAGAAGCATGTTGAAAGCCAAACATTTGCCAAATGAATATTGGGTTGAAGCTATATCATGTGTAGCCTATATAATGAATATATTTCCAACAAAAAGCTTCAAGAATATGATTTTGGAAGAAGCTTGGATTGGAAGAAAACATAATGTTGCTCACATGAGAGTATTTGGATGTGTGGCATATGCATATGTTCCAAATGAGTTAAGAATAAAGCTAGACAACAAAGGAGAAAAATGTATATTTGTTGGATATAGTGATGAATCTAAGGCATACAAACTCTAAAATCCAATAACCAAGAAATTTATAATCAATAGAGGGGTATTTGTAGGATCATCATGGAAAAAGCAGGCCCTTAAGTGGCAAAAAATTCAAAAAATTCAAAGTTAGGCAACTTGACATAAAAATTTGAATAAGTTATCTATATTATTTCAAAAATATGTAAGAATAAAATCTATAGCAAATTGAATTTAGTTTCTAAACTACTAGGTTTATTTTATTTTATTTTAAATCTATTTGGTGAAAATTTGAAATTTCAATGTAGTAGTACTTAAATTTTAGGGAAAAATAAGAAGTAGGTGTCTATCCGACCACCCTAACCACAATAAAATAATATATTTTTTAATAAGATTTTAGATATAAGTAGAGGACTCATGTCTGATGTGATGCATTCTTTTGTAATTTTTTCCAAGTAAATAATTAATTATGAATTTTTATTACAACTTTTTAAAAATATAAAACTCATATGTCTACCACCTTAACTTGGTCAAAACTTCATGAATTCATTTTTTTTAATCCTATTGTATGCAAAGCATATAATATGACACATGTTTCTGATTCAAAAAATATTATACCTTTTGAAAGCTATAGATGTTTTTCAATTAGCCTATCAATCAAGACTTTAGTCGTAATTCAAATAGAAAATAAATAATAATTATTTATTAAATTCAAAGTAAAACATAATTTATATTGGTGGAAAGTTGATAATCTCCTTTAAAAACCCTTTTTGTTTCATCAATTTTGGGTAAAAAAAAAGTCATCAGCCACATACCCATCATATTGCCACTTTTTGGCCCATCATGATCTTGCACATACCTAGAGATGTGTAGTTCATAGAAGATGAAGCATGGGATGGAAGTTTGGAGAAAATAATCAATATTGCAACCAATTTACCACAAGAATATAATGAAGTATTTATACCAGCAAATACTCTATCAAATGTGACTCCTTCCACACCCATTCATGGTCAAGAAAGTGGTCAACAAATGACACCATCAATAAGTGTAAGGACAACCCCACACATTATAGCATCTACTCCTTCAAATGGACAACAAACACCAACTACAAGTGGCATTCAAGGTACAGGACCATCAATTCCACATTCCACAAGTTCTAGTTCAAGTGATATGTCAAATCCTACATTGGCAAGCTTGAGGGGACAAAAAATCAAAAGTATAAGAGACATTTATGAGAAAAATGAAGGTGAGAATAATGCTGGTCAGATATCTCCTTTTGCATTTTATTCACAAGTAGAAGATCCAATTCATTTTGAAGATGCAATTAAACATGAAAAATGGGTAAATGCAATGGATGAAGAAATTGATGCAATTGAAAAGAATCAAACATGGGAGTTAGTGACCCTTCCAAAAGATAAAGATGTCATAGGAGTGAAGTGGGTTTACAAAACCAAGTTGAGTGCAAATGATGATGTGCGAAAACATAAGGCAAGACTATTTGCTAAGGGTTATTCATAGTAGTCTAGAGTTGATTACAATGAGACATTTTCTCCTATAGCACGTTTAGACACCGTGAGAATGATACTTTCCATAGCAACTCAAAAAAAGTGGTCTATTTATCAAATGGATGTAAAATAAACATTCTTAAATGGTCATTTTGAAGAAGAAGTTTATGTTGAACAGTCACTTGAGTATGAGATTTTAGGCCAAGAAGAAAATGTTTATAAGCTCAAGAAAGCACTATATGGTCTCAAGCAAACCCCGAGAGCTTGGTACAAAAGAATTGATTCATATCTCCTACAAAATGGCATTAATAGGTGTAGTAGTGAGCCAACATTGTACACAAAGATGAATGAAAAAAGTTCAATTTTCATTGTATGTTTATATGTTGATGATTTAATATTCACAGGTGACTTATTAATTGATTTGTTGAAAGAAGCTATGAAGAAGGAATTTGAAATGACTAATTTGGGACTCATGAAATAATTTTTAGGTGTCGAGGTGAATCAAAATCAAAATGGTATATTCATCTCTCAAAAAAAGTATGCAAATGATATTTTGAAAATATTTAATATGTTGAATTGTAAATCAGCACCAACACCAATTGTCACTGGTTTGAAGCTAAGCAAGGATGACAAAGGATCCAATGTAGATCCGACTTTGTATAAGAGACTTGTTGGTAGTCTCATGTACCTAATAGCCATAAGGCTAGACATAATGTATGGTGTAAGTTTGATTTCAAGGTTCATGGAGTCTCCAAAAGACTCACATTGGAAAGATGGAAAAAGAATCTTAAGATATGAGTGGAACAAGGAATTATGGGATCCAATATTCAAGCTCAAATGAGTTCAAACTCATAGGATACATAGATAGTGATTGTGTTGGAAGCATTGATGACACAAAGAGCACATCTAGTTATGTTTTTCACTTTGGCACCGGTGTAGTATCATGGGCTTCAAAGAAACAACGCATTGTCACACTTTCATCCATTGAAGCAGAGTAAGTAGTAGTAACAAGTGCATCATGCCAAGCAGTTTGGATGAGAAGAGTGTTGAAAGAGTTGAAACATGTAAAAGAAGATGCAATAAAGATATATTGTGACAACAACTCAACCATAGCATTGTCAAAAAATCCAGTCTTTCACAAGAGAAGCAAATATATTGACACTAGATATCATTTTATTAGAGAGTTGATTAACAATGGTGAGATCTTTTTGGAATTTTGCAGGTCTCAAGATCAATGTGCAAAAATTTTCACCAAGGTATTAGGGAAAGAGAGTTTTGTCTATCAAAGAGTTTGATTGGGCATCATAGATGGCAGTAGTTGTGATTAAGAGGGAGTGTTGGAATTAATCCCAACTATTTACCTACCTATATTTATTACTCTATAACATCATTATTCTCTCCCATACTTCATCCTTTCTTTCTACAGCACCAAAATCATTTTCAACTCCTCTTCATGCCACCGTCCAACACTTTAGCAGAGTTTTTGAATATATTTCAATTGTAAATCCTTTTCGTAGGATTTCTTACAACAAAATTAATTGCAATGTAATGTTTTTGGTTTTCTCTTTTAACTGGGCATATATGTAGGCTTAGAAGTCTTTTTGATAAAGTATGTATTGAAAAAAGAGTGCATATGAATGTATTGTTGCTGCAACAGTTTGAAGAAATAAAAAATAGGGGAGTTTGGATTTTCTTTCTGAATAATGAAAAAGAGCAGCAACTCTAAGTTTCTTTTATGACAGCAGATGTAGTATGTGTTTGAAATATATAATATGATTTTGAAATCATTTTCAGATTTGTGTTCTTATATCTTTATTTCTTGCTCTCTTTTAATACTCTCCTACTATGCCTCTTCCCTTCAAAAATAACCATATAGACTAAAAATAAAATCTACATTATTAAATCATTGTAAATAAATTGGTGAAAAAGTCTTGCAATGTACAACATGCCATATAATATATTTAATATTATAGATACCAATAAAATTTTAATATTCTCATTATTTATGTTGCACCATGTGGTTGGCTACGATGCTAGCTACATGTTAGTTGTAGTCTACTAGTGAGAAATTAAAGTATCTAATTGAGATTGATGTTAATGATGATATGACTCTTATCTTAATAGAGGACGCTTAATTTCAACTGTACAATCTTCAATGTCGTCAGTAGATCCATCTTCCACCCCATATTCTAATGGATTTGTTTTTTCTTTATCCTTTGATTTTCCCCACAGAGCAGTGTAAAGTCCTGCAATTGTCAAAATGCCTCCTATCACGCTACAAAATAGGTGAAAGCCAATGACCAAAAATGTCGAGATAACAGTAATAATTTTTGGAATGCATGGATGACTAAAGATATTGCAAAGGCAGTATTGTGTTCAGCATTTATATTTTATGTGCAAGAAATTATCTAACCTTCCCACATGAAGGTTCACATGAAGGATTGACAGCTCCAAGATTGCAACTAAAATTGTACATAATGGATTGAACAGTGTTGAAAAGACAAGTCCTCTTTTATTGATGTAGTAGGTTTGCACAAAAAATGTGAGTGTTGAACACAATGCTTCCTGCATCAACATCAATTAAGATGAATGTTTATTTTGTCATTTACTACAATGTAATTGAAACACATATAATCCTTGAATAGAACTCCAATGTTCTTCTCAGATCACTGCATAGCTTCATAAGGTGTGATGTCCTCTATTTATAAGGAAAAAAAGTATAATCTTACTATTGCACTCATCATTAACGAATTGGCGGCTAAATCTTTCCTGTTGCAGGAGGTTGGTCACGAGGTCTAGTCTCCCCCACCCCCGTGGTACCAGAGGGCGTGTCGCACCAGCACTGTCGGTCACGTTAAAAAGTTTACCAGGCGCACTGCAGTTTATATGGGGTCGTGCTACCCAATTCCTGCAGTCTAAAAAAAAAAAAAAATCATTAACGAATTGGCTTTCAATTTTGTCTTATTGATATTTTCTAAGGCTATGGATAGATTTATTTTGGCTATGGACAATATATTTTGGCTTACAAAACTAAAAGAGGGGTAAAAATTTATTAAAGAAAGAAGAAGTACAATGCAAGGCTTTCAAAAACCCTGTCAAACTCAACTAAGTTGTCCAGCTCATGAGACAAATCTAGGGGTAATTGACTCCTATCCACAATGTTCCAATTTTGCATATGATTAGAGGCCCACTTGGCCAAACAATCCATAATAGCATTTCATTCTCTATGAATATGATTGAAAGTAACCGACTCTAAAAAAGCACAAATATTAAGAATTTGTTTAGCAATCGAAGCTAAATTCCAACCAACATCCTCTAAATCTCTCCTATTCAATAGATCATTCACCACCACCTAAGAATTAGACTCACATATGATCCTTCTCCACCCAAGCTGATAGCCACTCATCACTGCTACCATCAAATCACATTTTACTGCATGTTCAGTTTCTCCCAAAGAATGAAGAATTTTCCACCACAAATGATGGGCCACCATCATCACATCCTGAAAAATCTTGCAGTTCCTTTCCAGCCATATATTCCAAATAATAAAGGAGGGGCCAAGAGCCCAAGCAACTTGAAGAAAATAAGAAGCAATAGGGGCCTTGCCCCACTAGTCAAAAAACTTAGCCAAAGATGAGACATGCCAACAATACATGTTCCACACACCCCACCACAAGTGCCAAATCTCCCTAGCAAAGGAGAAATGGAAGAAGAGATGAGAAACACTCTCCTCATAGTTACAACACAACACACACATTGAGGGGCCTTAAAAACCATGCTTGCACAAATTATCCCAAATAAGAAATCTATTGTGAACCACTAACCATATGAAGAAGTTACACTTGGGACACAAAGATGAGTGCCATACTTGTTTCCACCAAGGGACCTCAATGTCTCCAAACATCTGCCTACCAAGTTTCCCATATCCTGCAGAAATAGAGTACTTCCTAGATAAATCATTGCTAGCCCAAGCCAAAAAATCCTACCCCCCCAAGGCATTACATTCACGAGAAGAAATAATTTGAGCCAGCTCATGCCTATCCACTTCAGACCTCCCTAGTGGCCAATCAGAAGAATGCTTCCATCAAAAAGTAACAACTGACCCACAATGCTAAGCAACCTTATAATTCTCAACTATGTACCAACTAGCAGCAATAAAAATATCACACAAAGACTAGAGGTGAGGATAAGTAGAAAAGATAGGAGGGTTCCCATCCCAAGAATCCAACCAAAAAAGTGTCTGAGACTCCGAAAGACAGATCCAAAAGAGCCCACTCTTAACCAACTAAGCCCCCACATTCAGAGTATGCTAGATCATAGAACCCCTTCCCTCTAAAGTGAAGCGAGGAACATCAAAAGTATTGACACCTTTAAGATACATATTGATTGAGAATACAGGCCCAAAATTGATGTTGATTGATACACCAGCGCCAATAAAGCTTAGCAGCAAGATCTTTCCAATTCGAAATAGCAAAGCATAAACCAAGACCACCCTCTTTCTTCGGCCTGTACATAGTTTCTCACTTAACAAGGATCCACTTAGCCGACAACAAGTTACCACTCCAAAGAAACTATCATGAGAATGTATCAAATTCCTTAAGGAAATACATAGGAGAAACCTGAACAAAGCACATGTAAATAGGAAGAGCCTAGATAATAGATTTAAGAAGGGACACTCTAGCAGTAGTAGATAACCATCAATGATTCCAATGAGTGACCTTCCCCCGCAACTTATCAAGCAACTTTTGTCAAGAGGACATAGGTTGCCTGCCCACAATAAAAGGAATTCCTAGGTAGACAAAAGGAAGAGATCCAATTTGAAACCTTAAAATAGTTGCAATCCTCCTTTGAATAGATTGGGGAGAATTAAAAAAGAAAATAAAATACTTCTGCTCATTGACTTTTTGTCCCAAAGCAGCCAGGTAAGTATCCAAAGCCTGGCAAAAAGATTCAGCTTCCCAAAGACGAGCTAACCCCATAAGAGAAGTATCATCCACAAACTGGAGATGAGAAAGCATTGTTAAACCATTGTCCCACTGCAACCCATGAATCAAGCCTTGAGAAACCCAAATCTTAAGAAACCAATCCAACCCCTCAACCATAATAATAAACAAATAGGGAGAAAGTGGGTCCCCTTGGCAAAGGCCTCTGGTGGCGCCAAAAAAGATTTGAAGGTTCTCCATGCACAATAACCGAAAAGGAAAAAGAAGTAACACAACTCATAACCCAACTCACCCAATTAGGACAAAAATCAAAGGCCAAAAGAATCTTTTGAAGAAAATGCCACTTAACTCTGTCATAAACCTTAGCCATGTCCAACTTAATGAACATAGATTTCTACTTTGAAGTCACCATAGAATGAATGAATTTTGAGGCTGCCACCACTCCATCTAGAATTTGATGGCTAGCTACAAAGCCCCCTTGCTCCTTAGAAATGGCAAGAAGAAGACAAGGTTTGAGCCTCTCGGCAATCAATTTAGTAATAATCTTGTAGACCACATTACAAAGAGCAATAGGCTTGAAGAATTCAAGCCTATCATGACCTTCCTTTTTAGGAATGAGAACCAAAAAAGTAGCATTCAAGGCTTGAAGAATTTACTTACTATGGAGAGATTCTCGAACAACCTCCAACAAATCCAGATTAATAATATCCTAAAATTACTAGAAAAATTCAACAGGGAACCCATTAGGACCAGGAGCTTTACCCTTGTTCATCCCAAACACAACTTTCTCCACTTCAGACATAGAAATAAGATGAATGAGAGAGCCATTCATCTCATTGGAAACCAAAGAAGATATGTAAGCAAGGACCATATTCTCATCAACCTTAGATGAAGGTGAATCTTCCGTAAAAAGAGCAGAGTAAAATTGTTGAGCCTCTCTAGACAAAGCCTGCAAAGAAGAAATCATAATACCCTCTGAATTAACAAGAGAAGAAATATAACACTTATTGTGACGAGCCTACATAGAATGATGGAAGAAGGCAGTATTCCTATCCCCTTCCTGAAGCCAATCAACCCAAGCCTTTTGTTTCCAAAAAATCTCCTCCCGAAGCTCCCACTCCTCCAAATTTCTCATAGCCTGGGATTTAGCTTCCCCAAGAGCATCTGAAAATCCCAAGTCCCGAATTCGGTAAGTAATCACATCAAGGGGTGTCTGAGCTTCCCTTTTCTTAGCCCAAAGGTTACCGAAACACAACCTATTCCATCTCTTAAGATGATACTTAACATATTGCAGCTTCTTAACAAAAGAGAACATAGCGGTACCATAAGCGAGGGCCCCATCTCTTCACCACTGGGCAATGAGATCATGCAGGGAAGAATCCTGAAGCCACATAAGCTGAAATTTAAAAGGAGGATTCTTTGGAATGGTAAACAATGAGGCTGAAAACTTAATTGGCCAATGATTTGAACCCCTCCAGTCAAGAATTTTTGAGCAAGTGATGAAGCGTCCACCCACCCAAAAACTAGAGACAAGAAATGTATCTAACCCTTTAGAGATCGCATCCTACCCACTCCATCGATTATTCCAAGTGAAAATACAATTAGAAGGTTTCATGTCAACTAAAGCAAGAGAATCCACATTAACCTGAAAGAGATCAGAAGCAGGTCCAAGCCTATCTAACCCCCCTCTTTTCTCCTCCAAACTCAACATAGAATTGAAATCACTAGCTAAGACCCAAGGCAGATATGGAGCACTTGATCAAACATATCTTATATGAGCCCAAAGATGAATTTTAGCATGGATATCAATCAAAGCATAAACATTAGTAACTAAAATAGTCTCACCAGATTCCAAAATAGAAGCAACCATGGAGATAGAAGACTGGCTAGAGATCCACCAAAGAGGAACTACCTTATGTGGATCCCAAGAAAGGGCCAGACCACCAGAGCTACCCTGAGAGCCAATACACTTACAATGACCAAAAAACCAAATACGAGGAGCATGCTAAACCATGATATCAATAGAAAGCTTAGTCTCCTAAACACAAAATAGGTCAAGAAAATGAACAACAACCAAATCATGAATAGCCTTTTGAAGGGAGGTGCTATTGAACCCCCTTACATTCCAGGAAAGAATAATCATGGAGAAGGTTGGGAGAAGTGAGCATTGATGGGTTTAATAGACCCAAATTCCACCAACAAATTCCCAGTAGATTTAATCTTCTCTATATCCTTCTTACGTCCAGCTTTAGAGGAATTATCAAAATGACCTTTCTTAAGGGGGCATTGCTGCACACCCAGAGCCTAAGAAGACCCCCTTCCTTTACCTGAAGTCAAAACCTCCTTAGCCAAATCCACTAAGACAATATCATCCTACAACCCTTCAGACTCACGAGGATTTTCAAGCTCCCCCTGCCCCTGCACCCGAGGCTTATCCCTAACAACAATTACTTGCTCTAGCATTGTATCAAAACCCATAGCATTAGCCCCAGAAGAAACCTCTATAGGAATCCCCTCCTCCAAGGCCAAATTATCCAAGACCTCAAAACGGTTGAAAGCCACCTCACTCTTCCTATCCTTAAAAGTCCGCTTCTGACATCTCCCTTTAGCCCGCATCTTGGCAGGAATAAAACCATCCTTATCAGGCACCTCATCTATCATAGGAGCTTTATCTCTATCCCCCTTATCCATCCCTGGCCCTGAAGGAGGAGGAGAAGAAACCCCAGCCGATTTGTTAACATGAGACATTGGCACTGCGGGTGTCCATACTCATGACAAATTCGACATCTAAAAAGAAGAGACTCATAATCTAACGGCTAAACCCAAGAAGCAAAGCCAAGGAAAATTTCCAAAGAATCCGACAAAGGGTTATTTAGATCAATCTCAACACAAATATGAGCATAAGAAAATACCTTTTTTATCCAGGGTATGTTGAGCAATGGCAACCGGCTTCCCCAACAAAGCAGCAACCCGGTGCAAAATATCCTCCCTCCAAAACTCCAAAGGAAGTTGTGGCAACTGAACCCAGACAGGGACACTTGAGGGCAACGCTTCTGCAGAATTAAATCCTCCATGCCAGGGCTTAATGAACAAACCAACATGATTGTAAAAATAGGGCCCTCCCTCAAAAACTCAATTCTGATCCGAGATACATGAAATAACCATTTGCAACCACTAGAATTTCAAAATCTCCCTCAACCTGCCAGGTTCAACGAATCCAAGACTCCAATGCTGAGAGAGAAATACAGATTCCAAGGAACTTGCAAATCAAAACATGTTGGCTCCAATAAGAAATATCTTCCATTGCCGATTCAGGGGAAATTACCTGAACCAGACGATCTCGGCTCCGCGGCAAACATCCATTCACTTTCTGGAGTTTGGAGCTCTCACCCAAAAAAGAAGAATCCGACATCCGATAAATCACTTGAACAAGTGAAAACTTAGAATATATTGTTCACATATCCTAAACATCATAATGATTCAATTCAATACACAACCAGCTAAACACACTTAAATGTTAAAAACATTTGGAAGTTTTTGCATATAAAGCTTAATATACTGACCGAGAATACAATGCTCAGGAGCTCCATGTCCCACTTTAGTTTCCAGGAAGAGATCTATGGCTCAAATATTAAGCCCACTACTGTGCTTTGGAGTGTCGCTACTAGGAATGCCAATGCTATGAATGATTTTTGAGCGGGATACTTCTTCAAAACTGGGACCTGTCAGGGAAACATTGATCTATTTTCTGTCTATAAACATATGATTATTGTAATAAATTTTATATTCTTAATGTGCAAATGGATTGAAGGAGACAATGAACACCTGAAAATTAAGGTATGCCGACAAAGCAAGGATGCTCGCGAACGACGACACTGCGCCCACCAACCATGTACTCAGTTTTAGAAGGAGAAGCGTCCCAGTAAGCGTAGAGCCTTTGTATAATGTTATAATCATAGCCCCTCCAACACATATAAGAGTCCCTATTATTTTTTCTTGTCCACGCTTATTTTTTACATCAAATTTCTCTAATCTGAAAAGTCGAAATGCTTAAAATAATCAAACTCTTGGTTATTTTAATGATCAATTATTTGATAGTCCTCGAAGCTTGTAACGTCTATTGTGGGCGCTGTATTCTATAGCAGAAATTTCGTTATATTGCTCTAATATTTTCATGTGGCTGTGTTTTCTTATGGACAATTTCATATAGCGTCCTTCTGGTTATATTGCCCTTACACAAATATGTGGGTATATTGTTATATTATTAATGAATATTATTTAACAGAAAACTGTCAAACTTTTGCTACAAAGTACATTATTAGATGCAAATGTCCTGATAAGAAATGTATTGTCTAGGACAAAGCCTGTAAATTGGCTTACTATATATTATACTGATGCACATCAAGTTATCTTTGGTTTGATTACCACCAACTATTATTGATTTACTCACCCACATGTCGCTGCTCACACAAGTATTAGAATTAAATGGGATCAAAAATTTATTAGGTTTAAATCAATACCGAAAAGCCATGGCCATCACAGATGTGACAACAGGAACGAGGTTTGTGATTGCAGATGTAAAGGTGGCGGAAGTGTATGCCAAGCCAATGAAAAACAAATTCTGGCTCACAGTAATCCTGCAATATTACCACAGGAGTTAGTCCCCTTACACCGAACGCCAAATGATCAAATCAATTAGAAGCTAATTATCATATTTAGAGTAGATGAATTTTTCTACTTATCCAGAAAGACCAAGAAGAAAGATCTGCCAGAAAATAGTACAAGTTAGTGGAGACGTTCTTTTCTGCACGGTAAATTAGAGTTATGCATATGGCTTGGAGATGTTGATGTTTATATTGTATACTGTATCTATTGCCATGGCTACGAAGATATAAAAATTCAACTCACATCTGGGATTTTCCATGCTTGTACTAAGTATAATGAATATACCTTTCTAGAAAATAAGCAATAGGGGCCATCACAAGTGTAGCAACAGCTTGTCTGTAAGCTAAAAATACGAAATGGTTCATTCCATTGTCAAGGGCAATCCTGACTATGATAGTCATGCCTGCAATGCAAGCCTGGACTAAAATTTTACCTACATAAAGCTTGTATTCTTCCATCATTTTCTCTGTGAACAGAGCAGAGGACAAGAATAATTCGAAACGTCCAAAACAAACTTGAATGTATTTTGAATTATTCAAACAACAATAGCAAAAAGATCAATTATTGTAAACAAATTATTAAATGAGTTGTTCCCTTTGAACGGAGGATCCATCTTGTTGGAAAAGGTAATCGCAACTTCCATAGTTATTGCATTCACATGTTCAGTCTCCAGTTCTATCAGACAGGGCGCTGCTGCAACATTTAGTGCATGGAGACTTTATTTATAATCCTTATCTCTTCTGCCTTCTTTTCCAAAGCTTATCTTATCCTGTCATTGATGGATGTGGAAATAAAGGGTTTAAGATATGTTTGGGAAAGCAAGAAACTTCAAATAAGGGGAAGAAAAGACATCTTTGGTCTGATGTGGTAATTCTAAGACTGTCATATGTTAATGGAAGGAAAATATGTAAACTCTAAAAGTATGATAGGGCAATGTAGGATCAATTACAAGTAATTGATGGTCAAAGGATGGGGCATGAGAATCAAAATTTGGAATATTTCATATTTGGACAAGCATAAGCAACAAATCATGCTACACATGGGAATGTTTGATAAGTATTATGGTAAGAAATAAGAAGGCAATATGAGAAACCAAAATGGTTAGGCTAAGAAACATGAATTTAAATAAAAGCTCTATACACATAAGGATGTGGAAGCTAAAATATGAAAATAATAGGTAAGAGATCAAACAAGGTGGGAAATAAAGGTAAAGGTTGGTAAAGAATAGGCATAAAGAAAACCCTAAACCAAAAATGGGAACTTAAAGCTAAGAAAATAAGGAAGAAAAAAATAAGAGGTGTAAATAAATATGCCTAAGCAATGAAATTTCCATATCTTAATATTGGGTGGTTCTTCTTTTATGTCATGTGTAACCTCAACTTAAGATGCAATGTGGTGAACAAGAGTAACCTTTGGGCATGCATGATATGTTTTCCCATGACTAATCTTATCAAGTGAGGGAGTTATGGAATCATGAGTATGATTAATTTTGTTCTTCTCTTTGTCTATAAGTTCTTTAATTTTATGTTTGAATGTAATGGATCTATTTATTGAATACCTATGTATGCAATGTTATAAACAAAATTACTCAGTTGTGTGTGGTGTAAGCTTAGAGTTATCCATTTTCTTAATTGGAGGTAAAATAATAAGACTATGGTTCAATATTTTTTTCAAATACATTGTGTGGAGTCTCTTCCAATGTAGTGAATTATCTAAAGGTATTCAGTTTAGAAATTGTATTACATGATCGTTATGAGTATTGTCACTTAATCACTATGAAATGAAAAATGAAATGAATAATGAAATGATGAACAATTCAAATTGAAAGGTGAATCTCAAATCAAAAAATAAAAAATGTTACCAAAACATAAATTTAAGGACTCAACAATATACTTGCAATTCACAAAACATGCACGCTAAGGTACCAATTCAATTTGCAAGTCAACTCTCCTATATAGTTTCAAGTATTACTTCATGGTTCAACTCAAACTTTCTACAATTTATTATTCTTTGGTCGACCCCAATATTTGATCAAATGAACATTTCATGCAAGAATAATATTAGAGTAATGAAGAACTTTTTATCTATCAAACTCCTAAAAAATGCACATAATAGATTTCTTCATTGGGTGCCTTCTAAGACACATTCCAATTAAAAAAAATAGACCTTATAGGATACTCATTAGTCTCTTCATCAACAACTGTGGTATTCAATTTAATTTTTGTCTCTATAAAATAGTACAAATTTTAATAATGTATTCCTTCTTCATTATTCTCCTCAACAATAACTACATAAACATGACTTGTATTCAATTAAATGAATAAAATAATTCTACTAAATTCAACCTAAAATATTTTACAATATAATAAAATATTAATTTCAACTAACTAATAAAATTATAATACCTAGAACTTTGTATCAGATTTGATACATGGTCAAAGTTGATTTATACTTTAAGCTCATTCAATTGTAGTGCTTGTGGAAGTCAATGCATGTCAAGTGGAACTAAAGGTCTACAATAACATTCATCAACCCACTCTTTTGACTGACACTTTTTTCATTGGTCTATGGAGCTTGATCATGCTCCAGTATTAATATTCTAACCACTTTGGCAATCATGTTTTCCTCAAAATTAATGAACACGAGAATTTTTTTATTAATTCAATTAAAAAACTAGTTTGTAACTATTAGAAATGGACAGTTTATTTTTTATGGATTGAAGGTGGATAGTCGCAGTGTGAATGTGAAGAGCACACAACAAGCAACATGCAAAGGTATGGTGAGTTTGCAGGTCGTGCATTGGAAAGAACACGCAATAGTGCAAGGAGAAGGTTGCAATTTTTTGTAGTGAGAATGTTGTTGGCCTTGCCATTGCACCAAAAGGTCAACCTGTCAATACTCAATACAAGCACCAATTAAGATCCATAGGAGGTGGTTAGACCATGTCACAAACCCAGGCGTTGTGCTGCAAGTAAGACCAAGGGACATACCATCTTGCAACAATCCCCCCCACCACAAGCGATGGGTTTGAACCTGTGACCAACTCAAATACCAATTGTTGGCTTTACCATTGCACCAAAAGGTCAACTTGTCAATGCCTGATACAAGCGTCAGTTAAGATCCACAGGAGGCAATTAGACCATGTCAAAAACCCAAGCGTTGTGTTGCAAGGAAGACCAAGGTACCCACCATCTAGCAACACATGCAAGAACAAAACTTGTGTGCAAACTATTGATGTTTGAGTGTACATGCAATTGTGATATATTTGATAAATTGGACCATTGTTTCTGTACATATCCCACATTGGGTGAACTACATTAAATTTTTTTGTCTTTGTGAATTCGTTTCCATTAAATTGTATGATTTGCATTTAAAATTGTGATATCTTATTTCTCTGTTCTACTAAAAAATCCCAATATTCCAAACAAAATCCATACATGAAAAATAAAAACATGTCATCTACCTTGTTTAAATAGTCCATGAATCTACATTTGAACTTTTGAATGAGTGGAATTCACTTGATCATATTATTATACAAAATTATCCATAGTTTTTAATAATACATTTTTCTACCAACTATCAAATTACTTTCATTACTATTGTGTATGTTCACAAAATGTCCCATTTAGCATTTTGCAAAATATGGACACCCTCTTTTTCCTTTTCTTTGGATTTTCCTTGTGGCTTGATGCAATTTCGTCAAAATTCCTTAATCTCAAAATTGGTTTCCCAAGGTGTAAGAATTTCTCCATAGGCAAAAAAAGCACTAAAATATACCTAAGTTTACTTTTTGATTTGTCCAAAATTCATTTAAAAAATGACCAATTTAATTGAATGTGTGTGTTTTCCATCCAATTAGACCAAATTTCTAGTTCACTTACATTCTCTCATATTGTCCAATTCCATAATATTTACCCATATTTGGAGGACTCACATTGAGTAGTGAAATAATCATCTTTGATCTTTGATCCCTCATATTGTGTGTATCTCTCCATAATCGAACTAATTATATGGGTGAGTGCATGATTAGGATGGTCCAAACAATGCCTCTAAGTGACAATGAAAATATAGTAAAACAAACTTAAGAAACTTCACATAAAAAATTTGAATAGGTTATTAACATAATTTGGAAAATATGTAAGAATAGAATTTATAGAAAATTGAATGTAGTTTGTAGGCTACTAGGCTTTTTTGGAAAAACATAATTTTATTTGGTGAAAATTTAAAATTTTAATGTAGTTGTAATTTAATTTTTTTTTTAAAATAAAAGTATGTGTTTGTTCGACAAACCTAAGTATGAGAAAAAAAAAATCTTTGAATATAAGTAGAGGACACATTCCCAAATGTGATGCATAATTTTTGTGGTTTTTTGCAAGTAAATAATTAGTTATATTTTTTTTAGCAGAAATTTATAAAAATATTAAAACCGTAGTACCATAAATTGTACTCCCTTAAGGTGAAAGTATAATTTCATGCTCTATTTGGAACTTGCTTTAGTATCCTCTCCATTAATGCATTTTATACATTCCCTAGCCTTCAACTTTCCTATCAACCCAAGAGAATGTGTTAGTGCTACCCTAAAAAGTTCTTTTGTCTATCATATGTCACCCAAATAACCCCAACAAGTGCTCATCTTTTGGACGAGTCTTGATTAAGAAAACCCTAGACTTTTGAATTAGATTTGAATGTTACAAAAGGGATAGCAAGGGGTGCTAGTGCCCTAGTCCAAATGTTTGTCTGATAATTTTGATTTCCCATTGATGTCAGTCTCAAATTTTAGAGATGTGAATTCAAACCCGAGACTTGGTGATAAATTAATCCCAAAAAATAAATTTAAATGAGTCAACCTACACTTTAATTTGTTCCTATGCTCCACTATAAATATAAGAATTATTATTTCAAATTAAAAAAGGAATCAATTACAATTATAGCTAGGCTCTACCAAAATACATCCATTTTTTTCTAAATTTACAAAAGCAAATTGAAGAACTATTCAAGTTAGCACAATGATTGCAGTTTGATGCCAATGGAAGGAGATGATGGAATCTAGGTTTTGGAGATAGCTTTTTCTTCTTTCAAGCATCTAATGACTTGTTTTCAGAGTGTTCTAATCTTTCAACTTTAATTTACTTGCTATAAGAAATCTATTTATGCATTTGGATTTTCCCTAGGGTATTTGACTTTCTCTTGGGTTAATCTTGTTCATGACATTTAGGAATCCTTATCTAACACAATTGAGTAGGAGTTTTATCATTTTAGCTCATTATATCCTTAGACCCACTTAAGGTTAGGAGCACACATATTTTATCTGTCAATCAATTAGCTATTCGTGGAGGTAGAAATAACAAAAAGGGGTTTGACCAGGGAAAATTATTATATAGCCACCCATTTCCCCCTATTTGCTATGATATTGTAGGTTTAGATCCAAAGATGATAATTTGTAGAGCAGAAGAACAGAGTGTAAACCTGTAGGTTTTAAGTCAAAGAGTTTCAGATCAAGATCTACACTTCTTAGTCCAGGGCACTAATGCCCTTGACCTCCTAATTCAACTCCAAATTTATAGGATAGGTGCACAAAACTCTTAACTTCTTATATTTTTCTTCAATCTATAAATTTCCAGTTTCATTTCTGTAAAAAAATAAATTCAGATTAGGTTGCATAGTTAAATAGGTCAATTAATTTATATTGATCCAATCAATTTTCAAGGCAACAAAAGAACCAGGTCTAGGGCATATTGGATCTCCTTTTAGGTTGTTAGCTAACCTTATCACCTTGTTAACTTGGCTTCTAATATTGATGTAAAGAAATATTGATCTTAATAATCTATTTACTAGGTATAGGATCTCTTTTTCCACATCACATTTTGGTGAACCTGATATATCTTACACTAGATAAATCTTCTTATCCATATTTCATATCCTTTAGATCTAAATTATCAAGCAAAATTTTAGAAATTAAAACTCCTATTTACAAAAAGTGAATTTGTATGGGAAAAAAGTGTTCTTTGTTTTTTTTTTTGTAATGACTAGAAATAGTGACTTATTTGAACTTCAATAATACATCAAATATATAGATAAATTAGACAATTTTCTGAATTAGTTCATTAGTTGGTTTAAAACAATATCATTTTTGAAAAATTTAGAAACCTGAATTCATTACATTAGATCACATTTTTACAAAAATAGGGAAAACTATAGCATTTTTAGTTTTTGACCTAGAGTGTGTCAGTCTTAGATCTCTACTAACTATAATTACTATCACAAAATTAAAAAATTCAAAAGCTTGTGCCTTTGGTCTAGGGCACTAGCACCCCTAATTTGCTCAATTTTAACCAAATTTTAGAGGAAAATTGATATATGTACTCTTTGTGCAATCCTAAAGCCTATTTCTAAAAACTATGTCTATAATAAACCTGAGTTGTGTTTGATCATAAGTAGTGTTAAGAGGCATAAACATAAATTGAATCTTGTAAATAATGTTGTAAAATTAATCTCTTGGTGAAAGTATAGTAATATGATCATGTTAGATCTCTTTCTACAAGTTTGTTATTTATATGATGAGCCTTTTAGTTTTAGTAGTGATGATTTTAATATATTAGATGAAGCTCTTGATGATTTCATCTCATTAAAATCATCCACTAAGACTCCTAAAGCTTTAAAATTTTAAAGATTAATAAATGCATTAGATTCAATCACACCATAACTAATTATTTACCCTCCTTTACATAAACCTCAAATGAAAAATAAACTTGTGCTTATTATTGGACCACCATCAAACAAACACAAATATCCTAGTCATATCTTAAACTTTACAAGAAAATTGACTCAACATAATCACATACAACAAAATATGTCACACCAACACTATCATGTCGTTGCTCATACATATAACACAAGAAATAATAAATAATCAAAATAAATGTTAGTCATTTTGTCATATATATCATTCCTGCAACCAGTTCACCCTCTCACAGCTCATTTGCCTCAACATAATGGTAAGGAGTATGATCTTGTTGAGCAGCTTCATGCTACTACAACTAAGATTTCATTGTGGGACTTAATTCAAAACTTACCTATCTATCATAGCATGCTTCAAGAGGCTTTACAAAAAAAAATTGTGCCACCTTATGCTAAACCAAATGGTGTAACATCCTTGCTTAAGGGTATGAACTCAACAAATTTTAATACTGTCTTTTATCAGAGTGAGTTACCCCCTCTTGAAACTCAAAAGAAATATGATACCTTGATGATAATGGTGGTCATTAATAAAACTGGTGTTAGGTGTACTCTTATTGATAATGGGCCAGATCTTAATGTTTGTAGCATTGATCTTTTAAATAAGCTTGGTATGAATAGGTCTCTTATTCAACCCAATGCTTTATATGTTCATGGTTTCAATAACATTGGTAGGAAACCATTAGGAATTATCAAATTACCAATTAAGCTAGGTCCCATAGTTTTCCCTACCCTTATCCATGTCATGCTAGATTCTCTTTCATATAATCTTCTCCTTGGAATGCCATGCATTCATACTATATGAGGATTCCCTTCCACCCTTAATTTCATAATGAAGTATACATATAACAACAAGGTTTACATGGTGAAAGTTGATCCTAAGGTTGAGAGTTGTTTGAAAATTGAAATAGGACATAAAACACCCTTTAACACATTTATTCCATCTTCAAAGGTGGAACCTATGTCTAGCAATGATAAGGACTTAGATGATAGTAAGTTCTCCACGAAAAAATTATTGGACAATGGTTGGGATTTGTTATATTTTACACCTACTTTCATGGGGGAGTATAAAATATCACCACATACATTTGAAGAATAAAATGAAGCCACAGTGACATCTACACAATATTCCATAGAATCTTCTCAAACATCTAATTTTATAAATTATAGAAATAAAGATGATACCAATTATACATCTGCATATGATGTGAAGAATTATGAGAAACCACCTTCCTCGAAATAAATGGAATCTATTTATGGAAGAGGATATAATTTTTTTCTTAGTTTGGGTATAAAGGCAATGGTTGTGGCATAAAGTAATAAGGTATCAAGGTCCCCATAGAATTGACTATGTAAGGTACAAAAATTGGTCTTAGTTTCCATCCTTTGAAACCCACCAAAGCTTCTTGAAGACCTTCTCTTAACATGAACACAATAACACAAGACTCTCCTAAGGTGTCTCTCAAATTAGTTCATCCTAAGTTGAAAAGTAAAATATTTCATTGGATATATTTCTGACTGATGAGTCCTTAGGGGAATTTTTGGGATTTTATGACAACTTACCTACTTATCATCATGATCATAGATTTCCCTATTATCTATATGTTGAAGAATACTTTGGGAAAGATGTGTGTATATTAGATAACATAGTAGATTAACAAGGCATACACCAACCTTTCCTTAATGTTCCAAACCACAATACACTACTAGTGGGAGATACTATTTATGTCTTAATTGATCCATCTAACATGGATAAGGTAATTTTAATTTGAAAATTTATTGAATCTAATGAATAACAAGAGAATACTACATTATTACATGAACTTATTGAAATTTTTGCTTGATCTTATTCAAATATGTCTAGCATAGACCCTAAGGTAGTTACACATAACATTGTGTTAGAAGATGATGCTAAAAATGTAAGACAAAATATTCATAAAATGAATCCCAAAGTGGATTTGTTGGTTAAGGATGAGATTGAAAATATTTTAAAGTTGGTTTCATCTACCCCATCAGCTATTCACCTTGGATATCAAACAAAGTGGCTATCATGAAATTAGATAATCATATTAAAATGTGTATGGATTTTTTTATCTTAATAAATCATCTTTGAAAGATGATTTCCCTCTCCCTAACATAGACATGATTATTGATTCAACCATAGAACATGCTTAAAATTGTCATTTATAGATGAATTTTCTGGATACAATCAAATATTTATCAATCCTCAAAACCAATGTAATTTTTTTTTTTTATGTGCCTTGGGGAACATTTTGTTGGGTTCTCATGGGTGATCCCACAATACTGGTTTACAATTTCTAGGAGATCATGTGTTTTGCTGAAATCACATATTTTTAGAAAATATAATGATTTAAGCCTTGAAAATTTCCATTTAAAGGATTCCAATTGAAGAGGGTTAGATCGAACTACCTTAGTTCAAACCCCCTTGGATAGAACCCCGCTAGTTTTAAACAATACCTATAACGGAGTCTCCTTTACCTATCAAAATGCTAATAAAAAACCACTTTTGATTTACCTTATGGGGGATCCAATGAATTCATTTAAAATTTATTTTTTGTAAGTATGTAGTCCTTATTATAAGCTTCCCAAAAAGTATATTTTTAAATAAATTTAATTTTATTATTATATTTATTTTTTATTTCTTGTGAATGTAGGATTTTCATCGAAATCAACCTCTATGTTCTACACATGTGGAAAAATAGGATATTATCAAAAAATAAAATAAAAATATATCATTACACTAAATATTGAAGTCCCTAATCCAACAAAAAAAAAAAAATTCAATACATACCAAAAAAGTTATGTTGTCTACAATCCACCTATGTCTGAATTGTAATTGGTTTGACTTCAAAACTTGATTAAGGAAAAAATATTCAGTTAAACACTATGAAACCAAATGAAAGCACTAGATATTGTAGTTATAAATCTAAATTCGAAAAAAAATAGAATTTTATCCTTCATGGAAAAAAAATTATGTTGTATACGATGAGCATCACTCCTTAAAAATGGTGTTTACTGAGAAAAATTAGCTTTTGAAGGAGATGGAAAAAGAAGTGCAAATTTGATTCCAAAAATTTTGAAAAAAATATATTTAGAATCTCCAGACAAAATTTCACAAATCACTAGTTTGTATCATCTTTAAATTCCTCACGGTTTAGCCGCTATAGGTGCCCGAAAGTGAAGATTTAGTTAGAAAAAAATTGTTTAGTGTCCAGTTTGGCCAAAAATTGTAAACCAGTATGGTGGGATCACCCTCATTTCTTTTGGATTGAAAAATATTGGAGCAACATACCAGAAGGCTATGAAATTAATATTTCATCATTTTATCTATAGATAATATCTTAGTGGAAAATGTCAAAGATATCTTGGTTAAATCTATATCACGTCAAGACCATATGTCAAAATATATCAAACCTTTGAACGAATTCGTAAGTATAATATGTGGTTGGATCCAATAAAATGTGTCTTTGGTGTGGATAGTGGAAAAATATTAGGATTTATTTTGTCACATCTAGGTATTGAGGTGGAAACAAAGAAATTTGATGCTATAATAAACATGCCACCTCCTTAAACAAATTCTCAACTTCATAGCTTATAAGAAAAGATTCAAGTTATTCATCATTTTTTTCATCATTAGCGGATTATACTCTTCCCTTCACTCAATTGCTTAAGGAAGATTCTCATTTTAAATGGAATGCACAATTGTCAAAAATCCTTTGATAACTTAATGCAATATTTGGCTAATCCTCCTATTTTACAACCACCTACCTTGGGATGTCCTTTTATTCTTTACACTTATGCTTCATCTAATACTCTTGTTATGTTATTATCACAACATAATGTGAATGGTAAGACAAAATGGAATAGATCATGAGAAATTCCTTTGGTCAAGGGTGGAGTCCAAAGCCAGGATTCCCCTTGTGGCCTGGGATTTGGTTTGTAAATTGAAGAAATAGGGTGGCCTGGGGATTAAAAATCTTAAATCTTTTAATAAGGCTTTTTTGGCTAAAAATATTTGGAGGCTCCTGAATGGGGATGCTAGGTGGACTCATCTAGTGGGTAATAAGTACTTGTTTGGTCTTGATAGGCCTTGGGATATGCTTTCTTCATAAGATATTTTGTTTGGGTCGTCCTTCTGGAGGAATATTTTTCTCTGCAAAGATGTGATTGCTAAAGGTGTAAAGTGGTTGTTGGGAAATGGGACTAGCATTCTCTTTTGGGAAGACATTTGGTGTGGGGTCTGCCCTTTAATTTCTCTCCCTTGGGCCCCTCCTATTGCTCCCCTGTGTAAAAAACATTTTGGAGTCAAGGTGGCAGATTACTTTGAGGATGGGGAGTGGAAGAATTTTGATGTTTGGGATCCATCTTTGAAGATTCTTAAGGATTTCTTATGTAAGGTTTGGATTCCAGTGTTTCTTAGACTGGATAGAGTGGTTTGGGCCCCATGTGGAAGTGGTAATTTTTCTATGGCCTCTACTTTTTTGAGTTCTTTGGTTACTCCTGATTCTTTTCCATTTTGGGGGCGACTATGGAATAAGCAATTGATTCCTAAAGTGAATGTTTTTTACTAGTTGATTATGCAAGGTAAAGTTCTTACAATTGACAACCTCTGTAAGAGGGGGTTTGTCATTCTAGGGAAAATTATTTTCATATCCTCATTGGATGTGAGTACTCGTTTGCCCTGTGGAGTAAGTTCCTTAGACTTTGGGATTTGGGGTGGGTTTTTCCAGACTCTTTGGCTAATTTTTATTATCAGTGGAAGTGCCCTTCCTATTCTCTTGTATTGTGTGGGCTCTGGGATCTTATGGCTCCGCATATTGCCTGGGGAATTTGGAAAGAAAGAAATAGCAGGATCTTTCTAGATTCTAAGCTGAAAGTTGATAGTCTTTTCATCAAGGTTTGTCGGGCTATGTTGGAGAATTTTTCTCTTATTAGATCTGACTCTGCTCGGTGTGATCCGATTATGTTCCTTGCTAGCTATGATGTTATGGTGACTTTGAATTGGAAAATCTCTTCAGTTCTTGTCAAGACTCCCAAGGCTAGCAATGTTGTGAGAAGGAACACAAGATGGCAGCCTCCTCTGGCTGGGTGGATTAAAATTAACTTTGATGGGGCAGTGAAGGGGAATCCTAGGCCTACAGGATGTGGGGGGGTGTTAAGAGATAACTTTGGTAGACTTATTGGCATCGTGGCACTCCCATTAGGTACACAGACTAATCATCACACAAAGGTGGAGGTTGCGTTCATGAGTGTTAGATATGCAATTATTAAGGATTTCTCCAAAGTCTGGTTGGAAGGTGATTCTATGAATATCATAAATTATTTGTGTGGTACACATCCCTCGAGTCATAACGTGGATTAGTTAATAAAGGATATGGTAATTATGTTACAATCTTGTGGTGAGACTCGTATCTCTCACGTTTATCAGGAAGGAAACTCTCTAGCTGATTATTTTTCCAATTTGGCTATCAACCTTAGTGAATTTCGCTCATGGGAGGAGCGATCAATCATTCCCGAGAATGCTAGAAACATCTTAAGAAGAGATGACGTCGAATAAGGTGCTGTGGCTTTTATGGCCTTGTACTTCTCCCCATCTGGCATACTTTTTGGGTGTTTTATGGTTATTTCACTTTCTTCTAGGTATCCTTCACCAAGGTTTTGTGTGTTTTGTTTGGGCTACCATGGGCGGAGACAGATGTCGAGTTGAGCCAGACTCCTGTGGTGATATTCAGAGAAAAATGAAGCTCTAGAACATTCTTCATCATAGAAATTTCACTCCATTTTTGGAGAGATTGCACAAGAATGACCCTAATGCCTCGGCCAAGTTTGTTTCTTTCTGGCATAATTGCAAGCTTGTGATGAAATGGCTAGAGGTGGAATTGAATGAGGAGCTTATTACCACTGTTATAGGGATGCTAACTGTGGGAAGGAAGTTTTTCAAAGACAAAAAGAGCAATGAGGAGGCGATGACCCAGTTTTTTATGGATGATGAGCAAAAGAATTTAGTCAAGCTGGAGAGCTGGGATTAAGATAGAACCTCTCTCAAGAAGATCTAAGCTAGGTTTGCGAAGGTGATGATGTGGTAAGTGACATTGGAAGGAAGATTTAAGGCTCTTCTCGGTCACCATTTCACTCTTCTTAATCATTTCAGGCATGGCTTGTTTACTTCCTTTCCCTTTTTTCTTTTATCTTCATTGGAATCCTCAGTGTATGATCATTTGAAGAATAGGAGGACCCCTATCCTCCATGAAGGGCTTATTTTTCTTATAATGGAGCACATCCAATCTCTTAACCTAGCTCCATCCATTAAAGGAAAAGAAGAGTTTTTAAGTGCTTTACTTGGGTCATCGAATTCGTATTCCTCTTCAGATGAGGAAGAGGAATGGAGTGAGGATGAGGATGATGTCTCCCCTGTGGGTGTGGCTTTGGCTTCAAAGAAAAGGAAGGTGGCAGGTTCTAAGAGTAACAGGGAACCTAAGAGGTTGACCATTTATGGGAGTGATGATATGGAGTAAGGGTCGGATGGGTCCTCTCCTAAGGCTGTGGAAGTGGTTGTTGATAAAGGTGTTGTTGGTGGGGCTCTTGAGGTTGGGACCCAGGGTAATGTAGGCTCAGTTGAAAAATCGAGAAGACTATCAAAGAGGCTGGCTAATTTGAATAAAAAGGATTTTGTAGTTGTGGCCAGGGACTCCAAAGAGGCTGAGGAAGGTAAGATTCCTATTGACAAAATGGTGAATGTTGAGGATTCTCCAGTTCATGACATGCCTAAGGTGTCTCTAGACAAGGAGGTTGGGGATCTGAATGTGGAGGAGGAGCAAAAGAAAAATGTTAATCTGCCCTTGAAGATTGATCCTCTTTCGAAGGATTTTTTGTACCTGGATGAAGATGACACTTCTATGTTTGGTTTGTTGGATATGGCTAAGGCTAGGGCTACGAGTACCTTCAAATTGGCCTAATGGACTTTGCAAGAATTCAATAAAATCAATATCAAGATAAGAGGCTTAAAGATGAATATGCAGAATATTCAGAAGGCCTCTGTGTCTGACATTCTCATTGATAGAATGGTGGAACTGGAAGGTTCATTTAATGACTTTAAGTCGTTGTGTGAGAAAAGACTGCAGGCCCTTGAGGCCAAGGTTGTTGGTATAAATGTTAATATTAAAAAATTGTTGTAGGTGAGCCATACCTCAATTAAGAATAGTGCAGAAGCTTTGGAATTTCTCTTTAAGAAAATTGGTCAGCTCAAAGAAGATCAGGTTCTCTTCTTAGAGATAATGGAGAAAGAGAAAATGGCCAAGGGCAAGGGTAAAAAATTTGTGAAGGATGATGACAAGGTACCTATTGGTAGAAGTTTAACTGAATGGAAGAAAGCTTTTGATGCTAAGAAAAAGGAACTATTGGATATGGTTGAAAAACATAAGATCCAGTAGATTGAGGTGGCCAAAACTTTAAGTGGCCTTAACTAGTTTCTTGTTTCTTTTTGTTTCTGTTGGATTTTAGTCTCTTGTAGGTTGTTTTGTTGTTGTTTTGTAGGTGGGTGTTGCTAGTTGTTGTTTGTCTTTTTTGTTTGTTGGGTTGTTGTCGGTAGGCTATTGATTACTTGTTGGAGCAGCTTTTTGTTGTAAACGGTTTCAGGTCCCTTCAAAACATGTTTTTCTCATTTAATCAAAACATAATTGGAATGGTTTAAAGAGCATCCTATCTACTATATTAGTAAAAAATTGACTGATTATGAAACACGATATACAAATATATAGAAACAATATGTGGCTCTTGTGTTTTCCATAATTAATTTGAGACATTATTTATTAAATGTTGAGGTGTGTGTTGTTACAAAATTTAATCCAATAAAACATTTTTTCTCCAAAACTGAATTATAGAGATACTTAGCCAAACGGGTAATGTTGTTAACAAAATTTTATCTTAAATTTGTCTCTAAAAGGGTAATTAAGGGTCAAGTGTTGACTGACCATTTAGTTGAAGCTCTTCACCATTAGCTTTACCAAACCAAGAATTATTTCTTGATGATCATGTCTTGAAATTAGAATAAAGCATGGGATTTATATTTTGATGGTTCAAGTGTCGAACTGGCTTCGATGATGGGGTTATACTATTGCCTCCTTTAGGTAATCCAATTCCCTTAAATTTCTTAGTATTCTCATCTTTAGATTTCATTCCTCTTGCATCCTAAAGCAAGGTATCATTTCATTTCAGATTTACTTGGGGTGTTTGACTTCTCCCTAATTGGATCTTGTCATTTTTCATATAGGAATCTCTCTCTAATACACTTGATTAGGGTTTCTTTGCATTTAGCTCATAAAAACCCTATGTGCACATAAGGTTAGGTCTCTCACACACAATATTTTATCAAATATTTGGCTATTTGTTGAGATTTAAGTACAAAATAGGGGTTTGACTAAGGCAAATCCCCATATAGCCACCCCAAACCATCTTTTTTGTAGTCATTGCAGGTACATATCCAAATACAGAAGATTTGTGAGGTAGAAAATAGAGAGTGGACAGAGAGCTACAAGATCAATTTTTGAAGTTTTGGAAGAGCTTTCAAAGACCCATATGCCCTTGGGCAATTGTGTCATCTTATGCATGCCAAGTTCAACTTTTGGTGACAGGTACACTTCATCTGACACTTTCTGATCCAACTACAATTTATAATTTCCATTGATCAATATGTTTTAGTAATAACTTTAAGAAACCCCCCTCAAAAAAGATATAAAATCCTGGAGAATATTTCATTTTTTAAGAAAAAAAATTAATTTCTATTGGTGAATATTTGTTTTTTCAAAAAAAAAAATTATTGGCTGTTTTTTTTACATCACTAAAATTTTGTAGAAAATTTTGGAAAATCTTGAAAAATAATAGGAAAATGCATTAGTTATGATGGCAAATAATCCAATATAAAAATTAATTCTCATGAAAAAGTAGGGGCGTGAGAGTGAAAATTATTGATGGGTTTAAGGGGTGGACTATAATTTTACTTGCCACCATTGTTTTAAAATATAATATAATGTCCCTCATTGTATTCTGCAAGGTAAAATGTACCCACAATCTATAATTCTCATGGGGCTCAAAATTGCTTTTAGGTCATTGACTTAACGTCTCTCATTGTACTCTACAAGGTAAAATGTACCCACAATCTATAATGCTCATGAGACTTGAAATTGTGGGCCCCATGAGCATTACAAATCATGGGTACATTTTGCCTTGTCGAATAAAATAACAACCATTAGATTATATTATAAATTAATGGTGGAAACTAAAGATTAGAAACATGGTCCTAAAGGAACTAATAATTATGATTTACTATTGGCGAATTAATATAGATTCCTACTATAATTTATAAAATTTAGGAGAATCTAATATAATCATATATCAAATATTATGGTGAATTTTTGAGTTAAATTTTTTAATAAAATAAATTCTTTGGCTATTTAAATAAGACTATAATAAAATTTTGTAAAAATGTGTTGATTCAAGTCACATTATAGCTTGAACTATTATCCAATTGGCAAATAGTAGCCACTAAAAAATCACTCGTGTATTTCTTGAATATTACATTTATCTTATTAGGTCACATAGCTCAATCAGGTTGTTCATTCCAAATCATTTCTTGTCCATCTTCAAGATGACCTTAAGAGTGTAGATCCAGGTCTGATTGTCTTACCTTTATGGTTGATAGTCAATCTATTCACCTTGTTGATCTACACTCAAATGTAACTTGGAATAGTGTCCCCAAAAGCAATAGGTTTACACACTAAACCTAAGGTTCACCTTTTTTTAAATTACATAGAAATTTATCATTTTATAAAAATTTAGACAAAAAAAATTATATTATGATTCCATATTATGCTCTCTTTTTACCACATAAAAACCTTGTTATAGTACTTATTTTATCATTAAAAATAACCATATAGACTTGTAAGAGAGGGGGGCCAACCATGTTCAAGGCCATAGGTGATAGAGAGCCAAGAGCGGAAGGCTGCCCTAACTTACCTCAGCTTAACAAGGTGTTAGGAAATGTAGGACGAGACTGATGGGGACTATTAAGTCCCTAAATCACTTCACAGACCCAAAACATAGAATGGGGCTAGGCGAGCTAGTTTTCAGGTTCAACTTTGTGCTTTAGGAAGCTCTCTACCCGAGGACGGAAGCGCGGTTACGGGATGATAGCACGATGCACTAGTGTCTCTCAAGTGTACTGGAATCTGTACGACCAAAGTACTAAAGAAGCAAGATCAAACCTAGAAAATTAACTAACAGCCTAGATAACTACTTCCAAAGGGCCAAAACAAAGCTATGAAGTAGGCAAGATATGTACGAATATGATAAAGAAAATAAAAAAGAGTTAGGATGACGAGAATAACCTCACAAAGGTACTCGCTCACCAACTAACTGCCAGCCACATGTCCACCTACACACAATGAAGAGGAAAATTGTTGAGTGGTCGTATAGGGGCCTACCTCAGTTAGACCCCCATTTTGGTGTTTCCACCTCCACAATAGAGAAATAGTATGATAAAGAAAGTAATAAAGTAAAGAAAGCTAAAACACTACCAACAGTAATGTGCTACTCAACCAAATAGTACAGGAGAGGAGTAGAAAGATTACCACCTCCACCAAGAGCACTCAAGGCTAATGGAGGAGAAAATTAGAGGACTCGAGCCCCTCCTACAATGGTGTTGTTCCACACTTTCTCTATTGACTTGATGGAGTGATGTTGTTGCTATTGAGTGCAAGAGTGTTGCTAGAATTCTTGAAGAGTGTGCTTAAGGATGCCAAGAGATGAAGTAGAATGCTAGAAGGATGCAAAAAGAGATGAAAAGCATGTAGAAGGAGGGAATTTGAAGGAAGAATGAAGAAAACAACCATATTCATGTCAGTCAGTTGAAGGGGTGTTACAAGTTGACTTCCAATGAGAAGTGTAATGCCTCTATAGGCTCCGGACGTGGGAATCTTCCAGGGACGTAAGTGCACCATGTGAATGTTTGTGTGTCATGTGAGCATCCCTGACATTTATTCCTCTTCTAACACACAAAACAACCACCAAGTGGAACGAAGGAAATGGCCTTATGTGGAATTTAGCCTTCAAATTTGGTTTTCTAAAGTGAAGAAGGGCAAAAGGGGAATTTTCATAAGGGGTGCAAATTTGCTCCTATACATTTTCCCCCACTTTAGGAAGCACGAATACCGATGAGTGCTTCGATAAAGTAGATCAGAGAAGTAGTAGAGTTAGAAATTTATATCTAAACTGTCGAGGAAGCATACCATGATCTGGCGAACTTGAGAGCACAAGAAAAGGAAAGGACTTCATAGCACTGCAGAACAATGAAGCTAAAGAATGAAAGTGTCTTACAGGTCCACAGACCTGCAAGTAGGAAACCCCCAAGATCTCTCACATGAAGGAAGCCCCGTGAAGTAAGCAGCTCATAGGCCCACAGACCAGCAAGGAAGGTATCCCCCAAGAACTATCACATGTCCAGGATACCCAAAAAAGTGCCTTACAGACCTATAAAACTGCAAGAAGCGACCCCCAAGATCTCTCACATGGAGGAAGATAGGAAATCACCCTATAGACCCATAGACCTATAGGGAAGGTGTCCTTCAAGATCTCTCACATGAAGGAAACCTAAGAAATCACCCTGCAGACCCGTAGACCTGTAGGGAAGGTATCCCTTAAGATCTCTCACATGGAGGAAACCCAAAGAAAGCACCCTACAGACCTGCAAGGGAGCCACCCCCAAGATCTCTCGGATGGAGGAAGCTCAAATGAAGTACCCTACAGGCTTATAGACCTACAGGGAGGTATCCCCCAAGATCTCTCGCATACAGGAAACCTAGGAAACTGGACTCCACAGAGTCAAGAAGCGACCATGTAAGCAAGTAAGCAGACAGTTGCACAGATCGTCGATAATTTGGAAGAATTTCACACGGCTCTCTGGGGAACCCTGGTGTGAACAAGGGGTCCACTCAAGGGACACGATGTTCGAAAGTGCAAAGAAGGTGTCTTTTTCTCGAATCGATTCATCATAAAGGAATCCTTTTGAAAGATGTTCACTTCATCAAGGAATTCAAAAGGAAGAATATGACACCACATGAGGGGAAGATCAAAGTTGTTCCCACTTCAGAGAAAGGTTTTCAAGTTCTTTCTTTACGAACCTGTGATGAAGGAAACATGTTCCATTAGGGTTTCAAGTCGAGAATGCGATTCTTGAAAAGCAGTTTATGAAGATTTTTTGAGAAAAGGTTCGTTGGTGACGAATACATTTTTTGAAAATCAAGATATTGAAGAAGAGGCATTGTCACACATAAGAGGGACAACTCAAACAAAGAAGAGAGAAAGATAAAGGGGAAAGAAAAAAAGGAAAAAAAAACACAAATAGAGGGCATAGGGGTAGCCTAATATTTCGGGGTCAAAACTGCTCATAAATATATGTATATATAGTATATAAAATGAATTGTCATTAGCCCCCTACTATATCAGACCATGTGAAGAATGCATGAGAAGACAAAGTAAAAATAAAAAATTGGTTCAACATGGAAGGGAAGCCTAAATGCCCCCAACACTTTGTATTGTCCCCAATTTATCGAAAATCAAGTCACAAAAATGGAAGAATGATGATACAAGTAGAGGAAGGTTTACGAGACAAAAACCATGCATGTATCCAAGCACCAATAGGGGTGATGAGGGTCATCCAGGCACAAATAGCACGATCATGGGGGAACACGACACAAAACACACACACATATCTAATCTAAAGATAAAGAAGAGGCCTCCTCCTAACACTGATCAACCAAGAGGTCATTTGCTTCCCATTCTAGATCATCATAGGGGGAAGGAGGACGATCCTATAGTGGTGGGATGTTAAGAGGAGAAGCATCTAGCCTTCCCACAACAAGGACCAAGGAAGAGGGCCCAGCAATTTCCTCTCCATCGAGCTCTTGTGGAGCTAAGTTCAAAGATTTCGCGAAGATCGCCAAAAAATTCATAACCTCATCTAGAGAGTTGAACATGCACTACACAAGGGTTCCATGTTTTACCTCAATGGACAGGGAAGGTTGCACCCAAGGTTCACCGCTAGGCTCACCGAATGATTCGTGAGCGGTGACAAACTCAAGGGAAGCCAGGACTGGTTCCATCACTAGGACAGAACAAGTTAGTGCAGGGCCACCTTTCAGAGAAGGTGGACTCTCCTTACATCCTCTGTTGCTAGAAGGACCACTCTCCACCTTTGGCTTCGTCGAGGGAGGCAAACTCCCCATAGACGAGGCAAGAGGTGTGGAGAAGGAGGAGGAAATAATTGCAATAGATACGACCGAGGTGCTAGTCATATCCATAGGATTTGGGAAAGGTGAGATAACTGAAATAAACATCAACAGCAACAGCTCCACTAAAGGAGTGATGAACACCTACACCTTTTTAGGGTCAGGCACATTCATACTTGCAGTGGAAGTCAAAAGTGATACAAAGCTAGTTTGAACAGAAGCAGAGGGGAGGAGAGAGGAGGATGCGATAGAAGGTCCTGATACAAGGGTGGTCATCTCCTCTTCCTTCTACAAGGTGGCTTGCTCAGCCATGAGATCCCTTCACTGGCGCTTATTCCTGCACATAAGGTGGTTTTTGCGACTCTTTCAACCAAAGTCCGAATGCTCCGAAGGAATGAAAGGCTCTTGCTCAACCATGGGAGTGTCCACTACAACCCTTTCTGACAGAGGAACAAACTCCTAAATGGGAGCAGGAGGGGTAGGTTGAGAAGTAGTGGGTGAGTCAGCTCAAGCACCTCGGCAGTGGGCCTGTTCCCATTCACTGCTTTAGGGGCAGGAGTGGTAGGAGGCCGCGAAGGTCGAGACGAAGAAGACTCTCCATGGGGGCCTTTTCCTCTACCATATAGGTAGTACCACGGTCTAGGAATTTTGGTAGGAAGGTTCGATATCCTAATTTTGGGTCTACACCAAGGAGGGATCATCGAACTCAACGGGTAGAAGCCAGGCTTTCTCATCCAATACTCCTCCCAAGAGAGGGGAGTAGATAAGTCATCCTAAGGGGAGGTCACCTTCTCCTTCCCTTTTCGGGAAGGGGAGGAAATTGGTTGTTTTGAGACAGGAAGAGACAATTTTGGCTATCCCTTGCCCTCAATCTTGTACTTTACATAGTTCTTGTAAAGTATGTTCATTCTTGGAGGAAGTAGATCAATCAAGGTGGGCCAAAAATGGCTTAATGGATATCCCCCATGGGACACTAGAGGTTGGTATCCAGTGTCATGCACTATGTGCACAACACCTTCATGGGAGAATTTCAAACATTTATGGATAACGAAGGAAATTCCATTCATAGAAGCTAGCCAAGGTATGCCTAGCTTCATCCTGAACAGATCTGACTCTAGGATGACATCAAAAACTATGTCAATAGCCCTAGGTCCAACTAGGATGGACAAAGTTATTGATCCATAGGGCTTCAAGGAGAGACCGTCATGTGTAAGGATGGTATATTTCATTTCTTCGTATTTCTTTCTATGTAGCGAGTTAAGCCACAACGTCTCTTCTATGATAATGTTCACTTGACTCATAGGGTCTACTAGGACCCCTATCACAATGTTACCATTGAGGCGAGTGGGAATAAAAATAGGTGCAAGCTTGTTATTTAAGGGTAAGTCCTATGACATAAAAGTTATATCTAATGAATCGGTCACAGGCTATGCCGTAGAAGTAACCGTGACCATATTGACATAGGCCTCGGGCTGAGTGATAGAATTAGTGGGACTGACAATCATGTTAGCAAAATGTGATAGAAATGGGTCTTTGTATATCTGCAGTTCATGATTTTCTTTCACCACCGATTTGTTTGCATTTTTTTTGCTACCATCGAGACAGATAGTACCATCCTTGATATGGTCTTATATCTCTTGATGCAGGCACATACAACATTCAATATCATGTCTGTTAACTCAATGGTACTGATAGTAAGTATTTCCATCATACCAACTAGGGTATGGTTCCTTAAGAGGTTTAGGGCTTGGCAAGGTTACGATCTTATCCTTCAACAAATTTTGCAAGATGGAGGAATAAGATTCTGATAACTTTGTGAATTTTTGGTTGTGCCTAAGGCCATTTTCATCTGCAATGGCTACTACATTCATAATAGCTTTTCCTTTTCTATAGATTGACATAATAGATTTTCCTTCAGAATGGGAGCATGAGGAGGACCCCCCAAACTGAACCACCGTCTATTGATACTCTCGTAGGGCTACACACAAATGTGTGAAGGAAGGATATTTTAGAAGGGAAATATTTTCTTGCTAAGGCCTTTGTAAGTTCCCTATGAATACCTTTTGTACGTCAGAATCAGGCAGCGGATATGAGATTTGTGAGAAGAGCACTTGATATCACACTATAAAATTAGTAATCTTTTCATTATCACCTTGTTTGCATCGGATGAGATTCAAGAACATCATCTTCGGCCTAATGTTAGCTTGAAATTGTCAAAAAAATTGGTTTACAAGTTGGTCAAATGAGAAAATAGAATTATCAGGAAAGGAACAGTACCACTTGAGTGTTGTATCCTTGAGAGATCAAGGGAATAGTTTGGCCATCAACGTATCATGATGGAAGAAATCTATGCATGAGGCATTAAAGGTGGACACATTTGTCTGTGGGTCCCCTTTGCCATCATATTTCTCAAGTTTAGGAATCTCCATCCCTTGAGGGAAGGGAGTGTTTTGAATTACAACTGACAATGGGCTATGTCGAAAGAAGGGTTGGAAGATAGGCTGGGCAAAAGCTTGGGAGAGACTCACTAATTAGCTCTACATCTTACCCATATTCTAAAGAAGTGTATTTAGAATAGGGTCATTAGAAGATAGAGGGCCAGAGGAACCTCCTCCAGAACCACCACCAGAGCCACCACCAGTACCACTAGTGTGACCACCATTGGAACTACTTCCACTAGCACCGCCCTCGCTACTAAAGCCACCGCCACCAATAGAGCCTCTGCCAAAGCCACCTCCACTAGAACCACTTCCACTAGCACCGCCCCCATTGCTGAAGCCACTACCACTACCAAAGCCTCCACTGCTAGAGGTGACAAGAGGAGTGAAGCTAAAACCCAAGGGAATCTTGTTCACCCTGACAGTTTCAGATCCCTCAGGGGAAATGGGGATAATTATCGAGGGTATGACATCGGCCATGTATACCAACATAGGAGGCAATGATAGTCCTAGTTGTCTCTCATGGTCTTCAAAGGTGACTCCGCATACAATGTTAGGATTTTTTGAAGGAGCACATGCATCGGTCAGACTATTGAGACTAGCCAAGAGCTCTATGTTTGTCTGGTCTTTTCCAACCATATACTTCAACTCACTAATGACCCATGTGGCCCTGGCCTTCTTTAGGTTCCTTTCCAGGTGATTTTCTAATGTGCCCAACCCTTTGCTAATGGAAAATACATATTCCAAAGGGGTTTGAATAGCCTCATACTCATCCACCGACAATGGTGTAGGAGACCCAGGAGGAGTGGGGACCTAATCGATCTCATAAGAGAATCCTATCTCGCCACATGACAACTACTCCTGCGCAGCCATACCAATGGCAAGACTAGAGAAAAGGCCTGTAGAGAAACTGTTAGTGACCTTCATCCTTTCCATCGAGAGGTGTCGTATACTTCTCCTAAGAATATACCTGAAACTTGTAAAATGGGTTGTGATGCTCATAAACCTTCATAACAATTAGGGGCACAACAATCGCAAGGTATAAGAGGAAAGCCCCTACACCAACAAATGAACAGACGTTGGTTCACATCGGGTTCACCAAAAATGTAAGAGAGGGGGACAAACCACGTTCAAGGCCCCAAGTCACAAAGAGCCAAGAGCGGAAGGCTGCCCTAACTTACCTCAACTTAATGGGGTGTTAGGATATGTAGGATGAAAATGATGAGAACTATTAGGTCCCTAAATCACTCTACAGACCCAAAACACAGAATGGGGCTAGGCGAGCCAATTTTTGAGTTCAACTTTGTGCCTTAGGAAGCTCTCTGCCCAAGGATGGAAGTGCAGTTTTGAGACGACAATGCGGTGTGCTAGCATCTCTCAGGTGTTTTGGCATACATACAACCAGAGGATTAAAGAAGAAAGGTCAAATTCTAGAAAATGAACTAACAGCCTAGCTAACTACTTCCAAAGGGCCAAAACAAAGAGCTATGAAGTAGGCAAGATATGCACGAATGTGATAAAGAAAATAAAAAAGAGTTAGGATGAAAAGAATAACCTCACAAAGGTACTTGTTCACGAACTAACTCCAAGCCACACATCCACCTACACACAATGAAGAGGAAAATTGTTGGGTTGCTGTATAGAGGCTTGCCTCAGTCAGACCCCCATTTTGGTGTTTCCACCTCCACAGACAACCAAGTTTGTAACAATAGAAAAATAGTATGATAAAGAAATAAATGAAGTAAAGAACACTAAAACACTACAAATAGTAATGTGCTACTCAACCAAATAGTAGAGGAGAGGAGTAGAAATCTTACCACCTCCACCAAGAGCGCTCAAGGCTAATGGAGGAGAAAATGAGAGGACTCGTTCCCTTGCTACAGTGGTGTTGTTTCATACTTCCCCTAATGAGTTGATGGAGTGATGTTGTTGTTGCTATGGAGTGCAAGAGTGTTGCTAGAATTCTTGAAGAGTGTGTTAAAGGATGTCAAGAGATGAAGAAGAGGGTATGTGCAGGATCATCATGGAAAAAACAAGCCCTTAAGTGGCAAAAAATTTAGAAAAATTAGAGTTAGGCAACTTGACAGAAAAATTTGAATGAGTTATCTATATTATTTCAAAAATATGTAAAAATAGAATCTATAGAAAATTGAATGTAGTTTCTAAACTACTAGGTTTATTCTATAAAAAAATATATATCTATTTGGTGAAAATTTGAAATTTCAATGCAGTAGTACTTGAATTTCAGGAAAAAAATAAGTAGGTGTATGTCTGACCACCCTAACCACAATAAAATGATAATATTTTTTTATAAGATTTTAGATATAAGTAGAGGACTAATGTTCCGATGTGATGCATATTTTTTTGTAATTTTTTTCCAAGTAATTAATTATGAATTTTTGATTACAAATTTTAAAAAATATAAAAACTTGTATGTCTAACCACCTTAACTTGGTCAAAACTTCATGAAATTCAATTTTTTTTTTTAATCCTATAGTATGTGAAGCATAGAATGTGACGCATGTTTCAGATTCAAAAAATGTGATACCGTTTGAAAGCTACAGATGTTTTTCAATCAGCCTATCAATTAGGACTTTAGTTGTAATTCAAATAGAAAATGAATAATAATTATTTATTAAATTCAAAGTAAAGAATAATTTATATTGGTGAAAAGCTGAGAATCTCCTTTAAAAACCCTTTTCGTTTCATCAATTTTGGGTAAAAAAAGGGTCATCAGCCACATGGGCCATCATATCAGTTACAGATTGCCACTTTTTGGCCCATCATGGTCCTACACATACCCAAGAATGCTAGAAGGATGAAAAAAGAGATGAAAATCATGTAGGAGGGAATTTGAAGGAAGAATGAAGAAAACAGCCATATTTAGGTTAGTCAGTCGAAGGGGGTGTTACAAGTTGACTTCCAATGAGAAGTGTAATGCCTCTAAAGGCTTCAGACGTAGGAATCTACTAGGGACATAAGCACGTCGTGTGGATGTCTGCACGCCACATGGGTGTCCCCAACACTTATTCCTCTGCCAACACACAAAACAACTGCCAAGTGGAATGAAGGCAGCGAGCTTATGTGGAATTTACCCTTCAAATTTGGTTTTCTAAAGTGAAGAAGGGAAATAGGTGAATTTTCATAAGGGGTACAAATTCGCTCCTATACAAGACTAAAAATAGAATCTATTTTATTAAATCATTGTAAATAAATTATTGAAAAATTCTTACAGCATACAACATGCTAGATATATGTCTTGAATTTCACACTAGTTAATGTTTTAACTTTATATTGAAATATTGTAAGAAAATCTATTTGAACAACATTATCAACTGCACAGAAATTTAATATATTTAATATTATAGATCATGTGGAAATGGAAACATGAAACCCACAAACATAAATAATAATATTGAAGCATAAGTTAGTTGCAAAGAAATAATGAATATTTTAAAATGGAATTATAGAATAGTAGACAAGACACATATTTACGTGGTAAAACCCTGTCAATAAGTCAAGGAAACATCCACAGGGAAAAGTATTGGTATTCTTATTGCTTAGAGAAACTAGTTACAATATTCACACATTTGTTTCTATTCAATTACAATTTATTACAATGATTTTTGCTTCAAGGTGACAAGATATATATAATATCTTCAAGATAACAATCTTTGTCAAACTTAGAAAAAACCAGCTTTTCTTTTATTAGATTAAAATTGGAAGGGCCAATACCCATTACAAAATAGCCATAAAGGTAGAGGATGAACTCACGAGAGGTGAGAAACTCAAAAATAAAAACTAAAACTAAAGCTTAAACAGTTCGACAAGCAAAAAATAGATAAGTAGGAGGTATTTTTCCACAGCGTGTCAAATTATGATATTGCTATCAGGATTCAACCATGTAGTTTCGAGTCAAACTCATTGACCCATGTTTCATGAGTAGTGGTTCAACAAGAACCCATCTCTCATGATATCGAATAGTCCACTTAGCACTCATTGCATCTAGGTGATGCTCACAGAGGTGAAGCACTAGTCAGTCCGGGAGGTCACCCATCCCGATCTTGCTCCACTCAAGCGCGCAACCAAGGATTTTTCTCCAAGGTTAAGCCCGCTTGAGTTGTTACCCCATTTGCAAAACCTTCAGCAAGTGTTGTGCCTTATGAACCATTCATAATAGAGCCCCTTTAGCTCATCAATTGATAAGTAGGAGGTATTTTTCCACAGCGTGTCAAATTATGATATTGCTATCAGGATTCAACCGTGTAGTTTCGAGTCAAACTCATTGACCCATGTTTCATGAGTAGTGGTTCAACAAGAACCCATCTCTCATGATATCGAATGGTCCACTTAGCACTCATTGCATCTAGGTGATGCTCACAGAGGTGAAGCACTAGTCCGTCCCGGGAGGTCACCCATCCCAGTACTGCTCCAGCTCAAGCGCGCTTAACCAGGGAGTTTTCTCCAAGGTTAAGCCCGCTTGAGTTGTTACCTCATTTGCAAAGCCTTCAGCAAGTGTTGTGCCTTATGAACCATTCATAATAGAGCCCCTTTAGCTCATCAATTGATAAGTAGGAGGTATTTTTCCACAACGTGTCAAATTATGATATTGCTATCAGGATTCAACCGTGTAGTTTCGAGTCAAACTCATTGACTAATGTTTCATGAGTAGTGGTTCAACAAGAACCCATCTCTCATGATATCGAATGGTCCACTTAGCACTCATTGCATCTAGGTGATGCTCACAAAGGTGAAGCACTAGTCCGTCCTGGGAGGTCACCCATCCCAGTACTACTCCAGCTCAAGTGCGCTTAAGCAAAAAATAACTAAGAAAGCACACAGAGCCATGACTAGTACAGAACCACAGGACACCTACAAGTCTCCCAACAACTTGAGATTAATGATTGCATTCCATTCCTGAGACAGGAATTGGAGCTTATTTTCAAAATTCATAGACCCCTATTGAATGGCCTGAGTATTCATCATGATGTCACAAACCAAGTATCTACCATTTTACACTTCTTCTACATATGACCATCCTCTGGACCATCTGCAACCCATTTCCCCTGGTACTTCCTTAATTCATCCTGAAAAAACCTAAAGGGTGAGGGTAGTGTTCTTCACAATTTCTTTACTATAATCGGTGATGACCCTGAGGCATTGCATGGTTTTCTCCTAGTTTTGATGGATAGCATCAATCTCAGTCAACAAATTATTTTCTTCTTCCTCAGTACCAATAATGGCACACAAATATTCTAGCTCCTTTTCCCACCTTGGCCATTTCTCAAACGACTTGGCTAAAGAGGAAATCATATCCTAGTGCTCCTTGTTCTCCACCTCCCCCATTCACGAGACCTACTACTCGAGAACCTTTCCCTCCAGAATTTGGATTCTTTCTTTAGTTGTGATCAACTAGCCCAAAAGCCACTTCATGATATCCTTCTGGATGTTAATTGTCTCTTCAATATTTTATTGATTGTTTTACCAAAGGGGTCAACAAGGGCACGAATCAACCTAGGTTCAATTTTGGTCTCCTCTAAATTGATGCACAAGTTGGGAGAATTTTAAGGGTTAGGGTTAGAAACAAGGGGTGTTGGGAACATCAGAGATATTCACATGAGCATAAGAGTGCAAAGGAGAGTTAGTTCGAGTGGGATTCCATGATTCATTGTTTGAGTTGTCAGACTCCCCAGACCTAGAATAGGTGTGGGTTCTAACAAAGGGGTGCATTTGATGGGGTAAAGGGGGATTTCATTCATAGGGGATTTTCCTCGAGCTCGAGGCAGATGGCAGGATGGGTTTCATCAAGAGTAATAGAGGGTTTGGGATTTTTTTTACTAGTTTGTTTTTATTATTTTTATTGTTTAATATTTTTGTTTTATTTCTTTATCTTTTCCAAAGATGATATTTTTCTTTATTTCTATTTTATCATTGTCATTATAAAACAATCTCCACCTTGAAAAAATTTTACCTGATACTTTTTCATGCCCATTTATCACCTTTTCTACAAGCCAAGAGAAGTCAAATTCCACTTCAACTTCTCTAACTCCACTAGTTTTGTAAACATGTCTAGACAATTTTCTAGTGTATGAACATTCTCAAGAGCTACTCCACCTCCATCAATAACCTGTCTTAAAAAATGGTATTTTATTTCAATATGCTTAGTTCTACTATGATAAGCTATATTTTTAGTCAAATGTATATCACTTTAAGTATGACAAAATACAATCACTTTGTCTTGCACTTTTCCAAACTCACCCAAAAGACCCTTCGACCAAGTTTCATCTTTGCATGTATGTGAGACAACCATATACTCTACCTCAATAGTGGATAAAGCAACTATTTCTTAAAGCTTTGACATCCAAAAATAGGTCCTCTTGAAAGATTAAAGACATAACCTAATGTAGATCTCCTTTTTTCCTAAATCACCTGCAAAATCTAAATCAACATAGCCACAAAATGAACCACTACAATGATAAAAGGTGATACAATTTAATCACTTATCCCTCTAAGATACTAAAGCACCAATTTCACTACTACCTAATTCTCTTTACCTAGATTTTTAACATATCTACTAAAAACACCAACTGCATGTGAAATATCTGGTCTTGTACTGGTACAGGGGCACCATGAAAATTTAAATTTGCAATTTTTTGAAATAAGGTCTTTTGATAACATTTTGGGTGTGTTAAGTTTTTTCAACAAAATAAGGTCATTCTAGACCATTTGTAATGTTGAAATCATCTAGGGGGTCAATTTGAGTCCATATTTTGCAAAATTGTCAAAAATGTTGTCATGAAAAGATGTAAAAGTGCAAACTAGGAATGCCAACAGTCAAGAGGATTGAAATGGTCATTTGAGTTAGTTTAGGGAAAAAAATTGGAGGGGAAAGTCTATAAATGATTGGGGAACTCGATGTAATCAAATTAATGAAGTTTTGATTGAAGAAAATAGTGAAAAGCTCTTAAAATTTCTGTGTTTTCCAGATAATCTACTGCTCTTTGGATCTGTATGGCTCCATATAGTTTTCCTTAGTCTAAATTGCATTGGAATTGATAGATATATGTGCTAACATCATTCTAGAGTTGGTTTGAGTTATTTTTATTAATTTTGAAGAATTTGGTGGATAAATTATTGTAGGTGGCCAAAGAAACAGGGTTTAAGGGTTTGATAGGCCTAAAATGAAAAATTAAGCCATTCCATTGGTGAATCCTATAAATTCTTGGTGGAATGGAATAAGTAGATGTAGGATGGTGTCTTTACGTGGATTTTGAGAGAAAGGGAGGTTGTCTATGAGTTTTAGGGTGATACCATAGTTGTGGTTTCTTGTATTTTGGCTTGAAAATGGTGGTTTTAGATAGGAGTTTGGTGAAATAGTCTTAATAAAGGTTGGATAATGTATTTTTAAGAATTTTCATGCATAACTTGATGTGTTGGAGAGCCTAGAAAAGTGAGAAAATGTCTGGAATGGTGATTTCCAATAAACCCTCTTGGAAAGTGGCTTAAATGAGGGTTTTAGGGTTTGTTGACTTAGAGGTCACTGCTCTAGCAAAAAGTGTTGGATTTAGGGGTTTTATAACCTTGTAAAGGACTGTTCTTAATAATTTTGGGTTGGCAAGTTGTTTAAGAGAATGTTTCTTTGCAAATTAGGGCTAATTAGAGCCCTATTCGGCGTATAAGTTCAATTTCAAAGGATTTGTTCCAAAGTAAGCATATGTGGTTTTGGTATATGTCAAAGAAATGGGTAATGGGTATCTAAAAAGCTATTTGGGTTTTGGGTTTGAGAAGTATTCAGGGAGATATGCTCCATTTTCATTATTTGCACACTTACAAGGAAGTTATGAAGGAATAGTGGAAGCCCATCGAGTTAGGGTTTGGGAATTGGAAATTGTTCAAATGAGCTTGAATTGAGTTTGTTTGGTTAATTCCTCCCTGATCTACATCACATACATACTATCACATACAGTAAACTTCCTAGTGCATTGGCATACAGTACATGAGACATATAATCCTTTTCTTCTTTATTGCTAGGACATAAACTTGAAGAAAACTTCAAATGAAAAGCTAAAGGGATATTTACTAGTTTTGAACATTCATCATACCAAACCTTATGACAATCTTCTCCACATACTCTTTTTTTGATAACAAAAGCTTACCATGCTCCTTGTCTCTTTGTATTTCCATGCCCAAAATGTCTTTTGATGCTCCTAGACCTTTCATATCAAAATTCTTAGCCATCTAAGCCTTTAACACATTGATCTCAACTATGTTTTTTCTTGCTACAAGCATATCATCAACATATAATAACAAGATAATGAATAAACCATGTTACAAAATTTTAAAATAAACACAATGGTCATACGCACTCCTTGTAAAATTTTGGCTCACTATGAAGGAATCAAACTTCTTGTACCTTTTCCTAGAAGACTACTTCAAGCTATGCAATGACTCTTTGAATTTACAAACAAATTTCCTATTGCGATCTTAAACAAACCATTCTAGTTGTTCCATATATATCTCCTCGTCCAAATTTCCATGTAAGATGTTGTGTTAACATCTACGTGCTCCAAATCAAGATCAATTAAAGAAACAAGTGCTAAAAAATCCCAAATAGAAAATAGATTAACAATTGGTGAAAATATTTCATAAAAGTAAATACCTTCCTTTTGAGAAAACCCTTTTTCTACCAATCTTTCTTTGTACCTTTCAACTTTATCAATAGCCTTCTTTGAAATTTATAAATCAATTGACAACCAACAACTTTCCTACCCTTTGGGAGTTCTACCAAGTTCCATGTTTTATTCTTCTCTAAGGCATCTATTTCTTCTTTCATTGCTATTTTCCATATAGCAATTTCAATACCATCCACTGCTTCCTGATAACAACTAGGTTCCCCATCATTGGAAATCAAAGCAACAAATGAAACATAATCATCATATCTTTTAGGTTGATTTATAACCTGCATAGATCTCCTTAGATGTAGTTGTAGAGTTTCCAAATTTTCTTGTAGATTTTTTGTATCCTCATCGTCTTCTTCAGAAACTTCTTCTTTCTCCCTATTTTTTGTAGATGGATGAGTTTCTAATTGAATTTTATGATGTTGAGGTACTTGTTCCTATTTCAAATCAACTTATACTATGTCTTATTTTATGAGAGAAGATTCATAAAATACATCCCTACTAATAATGAATTTGTTGGTAGTAGGATCCCACAATATGTATCCCTTAATTCCATCAAGCCATAACCAACAAAGATATATTTCTTGGATTTGGGGTCCAATTTAGAATGTTGATCTTTTGAAATAAGAGCATATACATCACAATAAAAAAAATCAGGTTTGAATAATCACAAGAATGACCTATCCATACCTCTTCAAGAATCTTACAATCTATTGCAGTTGATGGTGACAGATTTAACAAATAACAATTTGTAAAGACTACTTCTGCCCACAACTCTTACTGCAACTTGGTATTACTAAACATGCTTCTTGCTCTCTAGAAGAGTCCCATTCATGCATTCAACATCATTTTGCTGAGGAGTGTAAATAGTAGCTTTATTCCTTTCAATCCCAACTTCCTTATAATAATTGTCAAATTCCAAACATATGAACTCACCTCCATTATTTGTTCTTAAACACTTGATTGATCTACCAATACACTTTTCAACCAAAAATATAAACTGATTAAATACACTAAACATGTTAGATTATCCACACCTCTCTAGAGTAGTCATCTATAAAGTTCACAAAATATGATGATCCTCCAAATGAAACTATAGGGGATGACCCCCAAACATATTAATGAATATAATATAGAATACCCTTACTTGTATGACTACCTACTTTAAACTTTTGTCTAGATTACTTCCCATAAACACAATGCTTGGAAAAATTCAAATTCAAAGATTTAGATTTGGAACTTATAGTTTAACAGTACCTTCAACCCTTTCTTGCTCATATGACCTAGTCATTGATGACATAAATGAGTATATTCATTTGTTTCCTTAGATACTTGTTACACAATTTTCACCTACGGGCTTAATTAGGGGAAATTATATTTCAAATTTGCATGTGGATCAAAAGTGGCTCCCATAAGGGTTGAGCCCAGCATGCAGATGGTTGGATTTCCTTGGAAAGGTCCTTATCTGGTGCTACCTCACAAGGAGGTCTATTGGAAAGCCTCGCCTTGGTCAGTTTTGGCAAAAAACTCATCGGAGCAGAAAGTCGGCAAGACCCTCCTGTTGTCTTGTCGACTAGCAGTGCATTTTATTTGTTTGAATACATCGGTCGCCAGGACATTCAGGTCATCATGAGTCTTTATGTATGTCTCTGCTAGCAAAGTCACGCCGAAGGTTGTTCACAAGTTAGCGTTGGGGAAAGGTCTCGGTGACTAACAAAGGTCTCGGCAAAAAGAGATGCCAATGGGGACAAAAGGTGGGCCTCACTGTAATGTCTCGGCGACTGATGATGTCTCACCGAAACAAAGTTCCTTTGCCAAAAAATGAAGACCTCGCTAAGAGGTCTCACTAACCAAGCGATGTCACCCTGAGATGAGGTATGCTCTCAGCGAAAGAAAGGAGTTCGCCGTGATGTCTCGGCGACCAGCGAAAGGTCTCGGCGAAAGTTTTGAGCTCGATATGAGGTCTCGCCGACAAGGTAGGGTCTTGCCGAGATAAAGCAAGCTCACCAAGAGAGTTTAACATCGGTATATCATCTGGCCGACAGGGCGATGTCTCGCTGAGGAGGTTGCACTCGCTGACAGAAGGTTTGGTTGATGTAATGTCTCACCAACCGAAGGTGGTCTCGCCAAAGCGGAATGAATTCGCCATGATGTCTCACTGACCCGATGACCTCTTACTGAAATAATGTGAGCTTGACGCAAAGGAAAGTAGAGTCACCATGATGTCTTAGCGAAAGCATGAGGTCTTGCCGAAGAATGAAGGGTCTTGGTATAATGTTTTGCCTTCGGCAGGAGGTCTTCCTGACTTGCCAGTGTCTTGCCGAAGGAAGGATGTTTGAGCTCAGGGAAGGTGGTTTGTGTTTGCTATGATGTTTTCGATAGCGATGGTCTTGAAGAAGTAGCTATCGTCAGGATAATGTCTCACCAACCAAGCAAAGTCTCCCCGACTGAAACAAAGAGAGCTCGATAAGAGTTCTTGCCAAAGCAGGGTGGCTTCGGCGAGAGGTCTTGCCAACAAAGGAAGGTCTTGCCAAAATAGAATGAACTCAGGAAAAAGGAGTGAGCTCACCGAAGGATCTTGCTTTTGGCATAGTGTCTGGCCGACCTAGTGGTGTTTCGTCGAAGTATGAGGGGCTCGTGTGAGGTCCTGCCCATAGCGATAGATTTTCCAGTAGAAAGGGGACATCGGTGTGACGATGGGAGCTCAATATAACTCTCACTGATGGTTGTAAGCTATCCTGATGCTGCTGTAGAGTGTAATCACATTTGGGAGACATGGCCAGTGTCTCACAGATATGCGATTTTGATGAAGATTTTTGACCGCCTAAGGAAGCTTGTATGACATCTGTTCAGCCAATCAGAGGAGGCTACAGGCGAGTCATGCTAGTTTGACCGGTGAGAGGAAGATCAACAGAGAGAAAGCAACGTGGATTTTCTCTAAGCCCAGGAGCATTCAAAGTAGCTCGGCAAGGAGGTTCGAAGGTGGACATGAAGACCAAGAAGTTAATGTTGTAGTTGCAAAAAATCAAGAGGGTCATTCCTAGAGCAACTCTTCACCGACATAGACAGCAGTGATACACTTGAATGCAGCATTAACTTCATTCGAAAAGATCTAAGGGGTAGATCTTTCTGAAGACTAATATTTATGTAAGCCCTAGGGGGTCGACATATTTTTGTATATAAGACATTTTTTCCTCTTTGTAAAGGGGTTCAGATTATGCATTCTAAAGAGTTAGTGATTTTTAACAATCCTTTCTCAGTTGTTGTATGCTTTGTAACTCATTTTGATTCTGGAATATAAAACATAGAGTTTACCTTAAAAGCTAGTGTTAGTGTTCAAACTACTCTCATTTCTGTATTTTTAGACTATGCAAGTTTTCAACTGTGCATTTCTAAGTCTGCATTCATACCTTAAAGCTATGAAGTTCAACCTGCCTTCTTAAAATATGTATGTAGATCAAGCCTTTTAAGAATGATGCATAAGTTCAATAGGGTTATGTTGAGTAAACGAAATAGCTACCATTAGTTTTCCAGTGTATGTTCATCTTGTTTTTATTTTATGATTTCTTATCAGTTCGGTGCATCACCATAGTATTTAGTTTTATTTTTATGCACTCTTTCTCTCTTTTCTTTTACAAAAAATCAGTAGTTTAGGTGACACCAAAGGAAGTCGACCTTCTCCAGAGGTTGACCTCTGTTTATAAGTGACCCACAACTTTGGAGGTCTTCCCATGTTACACTGAGGTGTTGAGCATCAGGCTCAACAAGGGTGCAATTTCAGGTGATAATAGTTTCTGGCACGCCCGGTGGGACAAGTACCACATTATACCGTTGGTTTAGTATGCAACCAACAGGTTTCAAACTTTGTAGAGGTCAAGTTTGCATACTTGGCGACTCCATAGAGAGGAAGAACTACAAAATTAGTGTTTTTATAGTTTATGAGAAGAGTTCAGACAAGGAACAACCTAGTTCCTTTTGAATATTTGCAGTTGTCATCACCAAGAAGACAAGGCAGAGCAACAGAAAGGCCAAGGAAAACATTTATCTATTCTAGAAGAACTAAATCTACTCCTCTATCTGTAGGATCTCATATTGTTGTCCCGCTTTTTGTTTCACCTAGAGTGCAAGTAAATCCATCTCAGCCACCTCCAATGGCTACTCCGAGGAATCAACCATTTGTTACTTTCAATGGGGGGAGTCCCTTAAATTTGGCACATCACAATGACATTCCAATGGTAGCCTTGAAAAGTCTGCCAACTTTCACTAGGGAAGATCAGACTACCCCGATTGAACACATGTGAGATGTGGCTTTGTTATGCGAAGTCCATCACATAACTCAAGAGGATGTTGCTTTGAGATTATTAGATGCTTCACTAAAAGGAAGAGTTGTGCAGTGGTATAGGGGCCTAGCAGCCAGCTCAATCGTAACTTGTGACGAATTTGGAGACAAGTTGCATAAACAATTTCAAGGCAGGTCTGATAATTTATCTTTATTAGAACAATTAACTATGATTAAGAGGGCTCCACAAGAACAAATGAATGATTTCAATTTCAGATTTCAAAGAACTTGGGATAGAATCCCTGCAACGGTGAGGCCTTCATAGCCAATGGGAGGAGTGTCTTTGCTAGATGCTTTTGAAATAGCAATCAAAGTTGAAAATAGCCTAATACAAAATGGTAAACTTGCTCCTAGGCAACCAATGCCTATATTTTCTGATATTCATTTGAATATCCCTTTGCAAATACTACCTTTTGCACCTTTTCCACCTATTACAGCAGTTCCAGCTACTGCAACATAAGAATTTGTTGTTTCAAGTTCTTCAAATGAGCTACAGGAGATCAAAATTTTATTACATAATTTTGGTAATAAGCTTGTGAGCTTGGAAAAGCAACAATCATATAACAAGTTTTAGCAACAACAATATCAAGGTAATAGACAAGCTTACCAAGGCAACTATCAAGGCCTGAGATAGGGGGTAAATACTAAACCTTTTCGGGCTTATGCTCTAGCACCTGTTAGTGTAGTCAAGGATCTTGTCCCTATTCAAAACAACTTAGCAGTAGATTATGAGTGGTGCTACGCTTGTAACCAGCCTCATAATCAGGCCACTTGCTCAAACGGACTTATTAATTAGGCACTTATGGTACAGAATGCCTCAAGTTCACAGCAAAATGAATTCAATAATGCATCTCTACAACACCAAGATCAGCCTACCAATGACACTACTCTTCTTAACTGGCAAGGTGAAAAATTTTGTGGATTGAATGTAGATGTTTCTTCAGTTGCAGCTAACACAAGGGCAAAGAAAAGAGCTTTTGAGCTTGATCAAACAGCTGATAAAAGAAAATCATCAGCTGTAGAACCATCTACCTCTCAAGTGATTCATGGATCGCAAAGGAATCAACAACTCCCAGTGAAGGACCAGCCACGCTTACAAGCCGACCACGCTGGCATAAAGGTACATCATAAATTAAACCCAACTGTACCCTATAACATTCTTGATAGTATGAAAAAGATAAATGTAACGATGTCTATGTGGGATTCATTAGCCATCCCAAGTCAAAAAGATCTGTTACACTCAGCTTTGTCAAATTTTAAAGTGTCTGGTGAATCTGAATCTCCAATAGGTCAAGTTAGGACTATGTTGATGAATAATACTCAAGGAAATGATAAACAACCCAGCAAAGAGATAGGAAAAGAAGTTAAACCACCTCCATTCTACGTGTTAGTAATTATAGGTGATAAGTTAGTTCATAACTGTATGGTAGATAGTGGAGCTAGTAGCTCAGTGATGCCAAAGCAAATTGTTGACAAACTTGAATTGAAGTATCAGCCTTTAGAGAAAGGAGTGATTCAATTAGATGGTACTTTGGTTAATACATTGGGTGTTATTAAAGACTTGAGTCTTACCCTTTATGCTTGTCCTAATTTTTCAATTCCTCAAGACATATGTGTCATAGATCTCCCACCTTTTTTTTTCCTTGTGCCTCTCAAGAGACTTTACAACTAAGATCGGTGGTTATGTGTTAGCTGACTGGTCGCATATGTTGTTTAGAACCAGATATGGAACCAAAGTCACTATTAAATCTGAAAAGTTGGCTAAAGACCACATTGAGCCATATAACACAAGTCCTATCAACGTTGTTCCTACTGCTGCAGACACAAATTGTGTCATTTTTTTCTAACAGAGAACTAGCTGTTGCTCAAGAACTTCAATCAGAAGTTGTTCCTGATATGCTTCTACATGAGTGGGCAGCTAAAAATGTGTGGGATAGTCCTATAGATCTTATTCAAGATGCTGGTATGGGTAATTATGTGATGCTTGAACCTGATGCAGAGATCCCAAACCTTGAGAAGGGTATAGATCAGTTGTTGCAATAGCAAAGTGGACTTTGGGAAATATTTTTTGATGGTTCTAGAAGTAAGAATGGAGCAGGAGGAGGTGCAATGCTAGTTTCTCCATAGGGTGATAAGTATTTTGTAGCCTTTCATTTTTCTTTTTCTTGTTCTAACAACAGTGCTGAGTATGAAGGACTTATCCAAGGCCTCGAATGGGCAAGGAAAAGAGGAATTAACTGTTTGAAAGTCCATGGAGATAGTGAACTGATAGTTAATCAGATTAGGGGGCTGAATGTTGCCAGGAATGATGCTTTGAATTCTTACAAAAATAGAATATGGAACATAATTGAAGAATTTAATGCCTTCAATCTAATTTATATTCCACAAAATCAAAATAAGCACGCTGACAGACTTGCAGCGATTGGAGCATAGTTTGATATCCCAGGCGATATTAAAAAAGACAAAATATAGCAGTATGTTAAGGTGGTTATCAAGCCATTAGTTCTTGATAACAACATTAATTGGCAGGTATTTGAAAATGATGAACAAATTTTAACCTTTCTGCTCCAAGAAGATCAATTTTTTGTAGTAAACCAAGAAAAGATCAAACAGTAGTATGATGATCAAGTGATATAGCTAAAGACAAATAAATTTCCCAAAGGGCTAGTTAACTTGGAATCCATATTCAATTCTGATGATCAGCTTAAGAAGAACAAAATTGGCATTCAAGTGAAAGAACAAAATCGGCATTCAAGTGAAAGAGGATCATTATGAAAAAGTGGAAATCTTTAAAGGCAAGCTTCTCAAATTAGGCCAAATCTGTTCAGCTGAAGATAAGAGAGCTTTCTTTGTTTTATGTCAAGAATATCATGATGTTTTTGCTTGGCAATATTATGATTTAAGAGGGTTTGATCCTCATATTGCACAACATACAATTGAGTTAGAACCTGATTCCAAGCCTATTAGACAAAAACAGAAGCCATTGAACTCCAAGCTTGAACCCTTGATGATCAAAGAGCTAACCAAGTTAGTTGAGGGGGGTATTGTGTTTCCAATTAAACACACATCTTGGGTTTCTAATCTTGTTCTAGTTAGAAAAAAGAATGGTGAGATAAGATTATGTGTAGACTTTAAAGACCTTAACAGAGCATCTCTAAAAGATCATTATCCCTTGCCATCTATGGAACAAATTCTTCAAGCTGTTGCTGGATCAGAAAGATTTTCTCTTTTGGATGGATATTATAGTTATAACCAGATTCTAGTCAAAGAGGAGGATCAGTATAAAACACCATTTACAACAAAATGGGGCACTATGGCCTACAAGAGAATGCCTTTTTGTTTATCTAATGGTGGTGCCACCTTTCAGCGTGCGATGGATATGGTATTTCAGAATTTAATTCAAAAATGTCTGCTAGTTTATCTAGATGACATAATTGTATATTCAAAAAATGCAAATGAACATTTGTCACATCTTAAGTAAGTTTTTGAAAAATGTAGAGTATGGAATATCTCTCAATCTGACAAAGAGTATTTTTGCAGTTCATGAAGGTAAGCTGTTAGGTCACATAGTGTCAAAAGATGGAGTTACCATTGACCCTAAAAGAGTTAAAGCCATACTTGAACTGCCATTACCCAATCACAAGAAGGGATTGTAGAGATTTTTAGGGAGAATCAACTTTTTAAGAAGATTCATTCCTGATGTTGCAAATTTACTACAGCCCTTGACCGCCATGCTTAAAAAGAATGCAGTTTTCAGCTGGACTGGAGAAGCAAAACACAGTTTTGAAGAAATCAAGGAAGCTTTAGCATTAGCTCCAACACTGGTAAATCCAGATTTATCTAAAGACTTCTTCTTGTATGCTTTTGGCAGTATTAGTTCACTTTCTGCTATGTTGGTTCAGAAAAACAATGATAATTTAGAGCAGCCAATAGCTTTCTTTAGTCGGGGACTTGTTGATTATGAACAAAAATATACATTTGTGGAGAAACACGTTCTTGTTGTGATCAAAAGCCTAAAAAATTTTAAACCTTTGGTTTCAAACAACAAAATTTGTGTTCTGGTTGCACACCCAAGAGTGAAAGAATTTCTGTTAAATAAAGGTCTAAATGATAAAAGAGCAGGATGGGTCACTAAGGTTATGGAATACAATGTGGACATCAAGATTACCAAATTGGTTAGGGGTAAAGGTATTTGTGAACAGCTTGCTACAAGGTCAAGCAATAAAATGACTTAGAAAAGGATATTGTTTTTGTTAATACAAATGAACCTCAGAATGCTCGGGATGATGTGCCCCTGATAACAACAAATTGGGTTCAAGACATCACCCATTTTTTACAAACTGGGGAGTGTCCACCAGGTCTAGACAGAGCTAAATGAAGATACTTCAGACTACAGTCAATACCATATGTGCTAGTAGATAGTGTTCTTTTCAAAAAAGATCTAAATGGTGTTCTCTTAAGATGTATTCATAGTGATCAAGTTGAGAATATACTTCGTGAGTTTCATGATGGAGCTGTAGGAGGTCATTTTGCTCCAAGAACTACTACCTGAAAAATCATGAGAGCTAGTTACTACTGGCCCAGCTTGTTTAAAGATGCATATGCATTGTCAAGAAAGTGTATCAAATATGTTTTATTTGCAGGAAAAGAAAAGTTTCTTGATATACCTCTACATCCAATTCAGGTGGATCAGCCCTTTATGAGATGGGGCATCGACTTCATTGGGCCAATTAATCCACCATCTAGTGTCGGTCATAAGTGGGTGCTTACTGCTACAAACTATTTTACACGCTGGACAAAGGCAGTAGCTTTGAAAGAAGCAAATGAATCTTTAGTTCTGAGCTTTTATGAAGACATAATCACCAGGTTTGGAGTTCCTGACTCCATCATTTTGGATAATGCTCTTGCATTTGTTGGATTAAGAGTCATAGATTGGGCTATTAAACATGGGATTCATTTGAATACTTCCTCTAATTATTACCCACATGTTAATGGATTAGCTGAAAATACAAATAAAAACTTGATCAGAATCATTAAAAGGACTATGGAAGAGAATCAAAGAATTTGGCATACCACATTGAAATCTGCACTTTGGGAAGATAGAGTAACCCCTAAGAGATCAGCAGGTAATTCTCCATATGTCCTTGTTTATGGTAAAGAGGCTAGGTTACCTCTGTCTGTAGAGCTTCCAGCTCTAGAAATCATTCATCAGTTGGAGATGTATGAAGAACAGGACCCAATGTCCATATGTAAGGTATGTAGAGCTCATGGAGCTTGAAGAATCAAGAGATAGGGCCATGAAAACTTTGGAGTATCATCAGCTCCAAACAAAGAGAACATTTGACAAGAAAGCTACAGTCAAAATTTTTAAAGAAGGTGATATTGTTCTCAAATGGGATGTTCTGAAAAGCAGGCCAGACCATCACACCAAGTTTGACAACATGTGGATGGGTCCATTTATTGTTAAAGACTACAAAGAACACAATGTGTACCAATTGGCCACAACTGAAGGTGAAGTGCTTCCTATCCCAGTCAATGGGATACACCTCAAGCCTTGTTTTGAGGTTTGATAAGTTCCTCCATTGTACATATTAGATTAGGTTTTATGTTTTCAATAAGTGCTTCTGCACTTTGGTTTTAATGTTGTTCCATTCCCTAAGTGTTGTTCCAACACAGTTTAGCAGTTTCACCTCGGTTTCTTTGGTTTCAGCAAGTTCCCAATGTCTTGATCTGTTCTATGAGTCTCAAGTGAATTGCAACCATGTGTGAGCTACTCTTGGTCTATTCTGAGGTTTTTTCCTAATGACTCCATGCCCAATGGACAAGTTTTGGCTATTGGTTTCCATGTTTAGTAGGCAAACATCCAGCTGAGGTTGCCAGAAATGTTACCCAATTTTCACCTATGGGCTCAATCAGGGGAAATTATATTTCAAATTCGCAAGTGGATCAAATGTAGCTCCCATAAGGGTTGAGCCCAGTGTCCAGATGCTCAGATTTCCTTGGAAAGGTCCTTATCTAGTGCTACCTCATAGGGAGGTCTATTGGAAATCCTCGCCTCGGTCAGTTTTGGCAGAAAACTCATCAGAGCAGAAAGTCAGCAAGACCCTCCTGTTGTCTTGCCGACTAGCAGTGTGTTTTATTTGTTTGAATACACTAGTCACCAGGACATTCAGGTCATCATGAGTCTTTATGTATCTCTTCGCTAGAAAATTCACATCGAAGGTTGTTCACAAGTTAGCGTCGAGGAAAGGTCTCGGCAACTAACAAAGGTCTTGGTGAAAAGAGATGTCAACAGGGACAAAAGGTGGGCCTCGCTGTAATGTCTCGATGACCGATGATGTCTCACCGAAATAGAGTGCCTTCGCTGAAAAATGAAGACCTCGCTAAGAGGTCTCACCGACCAAGCGATGTCTCCCCGAGATGAGGTACGCTCTCGGCGAAAGAAAGGAGTTCGCTGTGATGTCTTGGCGACCAGGGAAAGGCCTCGGTGAAATTTTTTAGCTCGATATGAGGTCTTTCCAACCAAGTACGGTCTTACCAAGATAAAGCAAGCTCGCCAAGAGAGTTTAACATCGGTATATCATCTGGCTGATAGGGCGATGTCTCACCGAGGAGGTTGCACTCGCTGATAGAAGGTTCGGTCGGTGTAATGTCTCACCAACCAAAGGTGGTCTCGCTGAAGCGGAATGAATTCGCCATGATGCCTTACTGACTCAATGACCTCTTACCAAAAGAATGTGAGCTTGACGCAAAGGAAAGTAGAGTCACCATAATGTCTCGGCAAAAGCATGAGGTCCTGCCAAAGAATGAAGGGTCTCGGTATAGTGTTTTTCCTTCGGCAAGAGGTCTTCCTGACTTGCCAGTGTCTTGCCGAAGGAAGGATGTTTGAGCTTAGGGAAGGTGGTTTGTGTTCGCTATGATGTTTTTCTGATAGCAATGGTCTCGGCGAAGCAGCTGTCATCGGGATAATGTCTCACTGACCAAGAAAAGTCTCCCTGACTGAAACGAAGAGAGCTTGATAAGATTTCTTGCCAAAGTAGGGTGGCTTCAGCGAGAGGTCTTGCTGACAAAGGAAGGTTTCACCGAAACAAAATGAACTCAAGAAAAAGCAGTGAGCTCGCCGAAGGATCTTGCTTTTGGCATAGTGTCTGGCCGACCTAGTGGTGTTTCGTCGAAGTATGAGGGGCTCGTGTGAGGTCCTACCCATAGCGATAGATTTTCCAGTAGAAAGGGGACATCGGTGTGACGATGGGAGCTCAATATAACTCTCACTGATGGCTGTAAGCTATCCTGATGTTGTTGTAGAGTGTAATCGTATCGGGGAGACATGGCCAGTGTCTCACAAATATGCGATTTTGATGAAGATTTTTGACCGCCTAAGGAAGCTTGTATGACATCTGTTCAGCCAATCAGAGGAGGCTGCAGGCGAGTCGTGCTAGTTTGACCGGTGAGAGGAAGATCAACAGAGAGAAAGCAACGTGGATTTGCTCTAAGCCCAGGAGCATTCAAAGTAGCTCAGCAAGGAGGTTCGAAGGTGGACATGAAGACCAAGAAGTTAATGTTGTAGTTGCAAAAAATCAAGAGGGTCATTCCTAGAGCAACTCTTCACCGACATAGACAACAGGGATACACTTGAATGCAGCATTAACTTCATTCGAAAAGATCTAAGGGGCAGATCTTTCTGAAGACTAATATTTTTGTAAGCCCTAGGGGGTTGACATCTTTTTGTATATAAGGCATTTTTGCCTCTTTGTAAAGGGGTTCGGATTATGCATTCTAAAGAGTTGGTGATTTTTAACAATCCTTTCTCAGTTGATGTATGCTTTGTAACTCATTTCAATTCTAGAATATAAAACATAGAGTTTACCTTGAAAGCTAGTGTTAGTGTTCAGACTACTCTCATTTCTGTATTTTTAGACTATGCAAGTTTGCAACTGTGCTTTTCTAAGTCTACATTCATACCTTAAAGCTGTGAAGTTCAACCTTCCTTCTTAAAATATGTATGTAGATCAAGCCTTTTAAGAATGATGCATAAGTTCAATAGGGTTATGTTGAGTAAATGAAATAGCTACCATTAGTTTTCCAGTGTATGTTCATCTTGTTTTTATTTTATGATTTCTTATCAGTTCAGTGCATCACCATAGTATTTAGTTTTATTTTTATGCACTCTTTCTCCCTTTTCTTTTACAAAAAATTAGTAGTTTAGGTGATACCAAAGGAAGTCGGCCTTCTCGAAAGGTTGACCTCTATTTATAAGTGACCCACAACTTTGGAGGTCTTCCCATGTTACACTGAGGTGTTGAGCATCAGGCTCAACAAGGGTGCAATTTTAGGTGATAACAATACTATCAGTGCTTCATTTATTACCATACTCCCTTCTAGCTTGTAAAGGTTTCTAATATTTGAAGACTTGATGACCACCAAAATCCCCTTAGACACTTTTAGTGATCCACCTTGACTTGTAAATTTATAGCCTCTAGAATCCAAAACTTCCAAGGAAATTAAATTCTTTTTTTATTTTTGGTGCATGTCTTACAGGTTGTTAATGTCCTCACAATACCATCAAATATTTTAATTTTAATGCTGTCAAACCCAAAAGTATTACAAGAAACATGATTTCCCATAAGAACAACACCACCATCAATAGCTTGGTAAGAATAAAACTATTTCTTGTGTAGACACATGTGATTAGAAGCACTAGAATCTAATAACCATTCCTCACAATATGGTAAGGAATTACAAATAGATAAAAATTCATCAACCGTACCTAAACTTGTCTCAACCATATTTTTCTTCTTTTGGAGTCATCATTGTCTTCTTTTCTCTTCCAACAATCTTTCTTGAGATGTCCCGATTTATTGCAGTACCAACATTTTACCTTACCGTTTTTTCCTTTTTGACTTAGAATTGGATGTACCTCTCGAATCTTCCTTTTTTTTTGTGCATCGACCCCTAACTACCATTTCTTTTGATGTGGAGGTTTCTATGTTAGATTTCCTTCACACCTCTTCAGACAACAAAGCTCCCACAAAAGAATTAAATTCAAGGGTGTCAATTGTGCTAAAGCTAATAGAAATGACTAAGTGGTTTTAGGATTCGGGCAATGAAAACAATAATGTAGCTTCCTTGTCAAGTCATCTTCAACTTTTACACCCATACTACCTAATTGACATATAAGTGTATTGAAAATATTTAAATGATCAACAATTTTTATACCTTTTTCATCCACAAACTATACAACTGCCTCTTCAAGTAGATCCGATTCGTCAAGGATTTTGTGATATAAAAACTCTCCATTTTACACCATAAGCCTATTATTGTATCCTCTCCAACAATATTCAAAAGAACATCAGCTGCTAAACACAACCAAATTGTGCTAAGAGATCTTGTATCTAGATCCTCACAATCCTCATCAGTCATATTTGCAGTTTTCTTTGACTTTCCTACCAACGCTTTGTACAATCCTTGTTTCACTAACAAATCACGCATCTTGAGCTTCCATAGCTCAAAATTATTCTTTCCATTGAATTTCTCCACCTCGAACCTTGCACTCGAAATATTTGCCACTTGATGCTACAAAACAAACACCAAATCTTAGCACAAACACTACAAAAGTAATTGCTTTGACACTACTTGTGGAAACAAAAACATGAAACCCACAAACTTAAATAATAATATTACAACACAAGTTAGTTGCAAAGAAATAATGAAGATTTTAAAATGGAATAACAAAATAATAGACAAGACACAGATTTATGTGGTAAGACTTTGACAATATGTCAAGGAAACATCAACATGGCAAAGTATCAATATTCTTATTGTTCAAGAAACTGATTACAATCTTTACACAGCTGCTGCTAGTCAATTACAATTCATTACAATGATTTTTCCTTCAAGACAACAAGATATATATAATATCTTCAAGATAACAACCTCTATCAAACTTAGAAAAAACCAACTTTATTTTATTGTTTTGTTTTTATTATTTTTATTGTTTTATTTCTTTATTTTTTCAAAATAGATTGCGTTATTTCTATTTTATTGTTGTCATTATCCCACAATAGATACCTTTAAAATTTTGATATCTTCCATATTTAAATTCCACCATGTAGTTGGCTACCATGCGACTATATATTTCTTACAGTCTGCTGGTGAGAAATTTCTGTTTGAGATTGGTGTTGATGATATGATTCTTATCTTAACAGAGGCTTCTTAATTTCCACTGTACAATCTCCAATGCTGTTGGTAGATCCATCTTCCACCCCATCTTCTAATGGCTTTGTTTCTTTTTTATCCTTTGCTTTTCCCCACAGAGCAGTGTAAAGTCCTGCGATTGTCAAAACTCCACCTACCACGCTGCAAAACAGTTGAAAGCCAGTAACAAAAAGTCTCGAGATAATAGTAATAATTTTTGGTATGCATGCATCACTAAAGATAGTGTATTGGCTGCTCGCTCTTTATGAGTTAAAATTCTATGTGCAAGAAATTATCTAACCTTCCCACATAAAGGTTCTCATGAAAGATCGACAGCTCCAAGATTGCAACTAAGATTGTAGATAATGGATTGAAGAGTGCTGGAAAGACAGGTCCTCTTTCATTGATGCTGTACGTTTGCACAAAGAATGTAAATGCTGAACTTAATACTGCCTGCATCAATATCAGTTAACATGAATGTTTATTGTGTAAATATTGAAAACGTTTAGAAGTTTTGGCAAACAAAGCTTGATATACTGACAGAATATACAATGCTCAGAAGCTCCATGTCCCACTTTAGTTTCCAGGAAGAGATCTCTAGCTCAAATATTAAGGCTATTGCTGTGCTCTGCAATGTGGCTAGCAGGAATGCCAATGCTAAGAATGATTTTTGAGCGGGATACTTATTCAAAACAGAGACCTGTCCGGGAAATATTTATCAAATTTCTTTCTATAAATATATGATTACTGTAATAATTTTTATTTTTTTTAGTGTGCAAATGGATTGAAGGAAACAATGAATACCTGGAAAGTAAGGTATGCCGACAAAAGAAGGATGCAAGCGAACAACGACACTGCACCCACCAACCATGTACTCAGTTTTAGGAGGAGAAGTGTTCCTGTAAGCGTAGAACCTTTGTATAATGTCATAATCATAGCCCCTCCCACACAGACAAGAGTCCCTATTATTTTTGCTTGTCCACGCTTACTTCTGATATCAACTTTCTCATATCTGAAAAGTCACAATGCTTAAAATAATCAAATTCCTGGTTATTTCAATGATCGATTATTTGATAGTGCTGGAAGCTTGTAACATCTATCATGGGCGCTGTATTATGTAACAGAAATTTCGTTATATTGCTCTAATATTTTCATATGGCTATGTTTTCTTATGGACAATTTCGTATAGCATCCCTTCTGGTTATATTGCTCTTATACAAATATGTGGGCATATTGTTATATTATTACTGAGAATTGTTTAATAAAAAAGTGTCTGAGACTTTTGTTACCAAGTGTAATAGTAAATGCAAATCTCCTGATAAAAAGTCTGTTTTCTAGGACAATGTCTGTAAATTGGCTTACTATATATTATACTGATGAATGAAACCTGTACTCGAAAAGAAAAAAATTGACTCACAAGCTTTGCTACAAAGTGTATGATCCGATGCAAATTTCATATATTACTGATATTTTCTGGATCAATGTCTTAGAGGAGATGCACTAACAAGCTATGTTTGGTGAGAATGCCACCAACTATTATTGATTTACTCACCCACAAGTACATGAACTAAATGAGATTAAAAAATGGTTAGGTTTAAATCAATACCGAAAAGCTATGGCCATCACAAATGTGACAACAGGAATGAGGTTTGTTATTGCAGTTGTAAAGGTAGCCGTAGTGTATGCCAAGCCAATGAAAAACAAATTCTGGCTCACAGTAATCCTGCAATATCACTACACTAGTTAGTCTTCTTACACGAACGCCAAAATATTAAATTAAGCAGAATTCGAAGCTAAATATTATATGTAGAGTAGATGATTTTTTCTACTTACCCAGAAAGAGCAAGAACAAAGATCTGCCAGAAAATAGTACAAGTCAGTGGAGGACGTTCTATTCTGCACAGTAAATTTGAATTATGCATATGGCTTGGAGATGTTTATATTCTATCATTATACTAAACCAACGTACAGTTTTCCAGTCATACTCACATTTCTAGGATTCATCCAAACCTTTTTATATGTATTGCCGTGGCTACAAATACTAAAAGTTCAACTCACATCTGGATTTTGCTATGCTTGCACTACGTGTAATGAATATACCTTTCTAAAAAATAAGCAAAAGGGGCCATGACAAGTGTAGCAACAGCTTGACTATAAGCTACAAATACGAAATGGTTCATTCCATTGTCCAGAGCAATTCTGACTATGATATTCGTGCCTGCAAAGCAAGCCTGAACTAAAATTTGACTTACATAAAGTTTGTATTCTTCCATCATTTTCTTTTAACAGAGTAGAGAATCAGAATAATTCAGAACGTCCAGAGCAAACTTAATTTATATTGAATAATTCAAACAACGATAGCAATGAGATCAATAATTGAAAACAGATTATCAAATGAGTTATTGTTCCCATTGAACGGAGGATCCATCTACCAGTTTTAAATAGTTGGGAAAAATAATGGAGAACAAGTATCTGAACCCAATCTTCTCATTAAAGAGAGACAGGAAAAGAAGTTGGGAGGATGGGGTCGGATACATAATTACAACTTTTTTTCAGATCTGTATCGATCTGCTCACATCATCATGATCTAGGCTGTATTTGGTGTTCTGAAGAAATCAAATTTTCAAAAATGGCATAGATTTTATGTACTTCGACTTTATATGTTTAATAAATTAGCCATGGGTTGTTCTTACCAATATTTCTAACATACCCTGCAATCTCTCAAATGCTATATTACAATAGCTTTAGAAAGTAAGCCCTTTACGGAGCAAATCCAGAAAGGTTGGCATTCCCATGTTTTGCATGCTTTCTTGTGGATAGGTGCATAAAGTCATGCAAAATAGTCATGTCACACATAGTCTTAGTTCTTAGATATCACCATAAATCATAGTCGACTAACTTGATGAGGTCGATCAAAACATAAGATGCAAGGGGCAGCAAATGATGCCTTTGGTCTAATGTGGTAAATATAAAGTATGATATGTCAATGTATTCTAAAAGTATGATAAGATAATGTGGGAACAATTACATCAATGGTCAAATGATGAGACATGACAATCAATGTAGATTCTAATACATTAACAATAAACAAAGGTGAACAGTGAACACAAATTATTTCAACACACACAAAAAATCTTCTATTTCATTCAAACAAATTACACATGTCTCAATATAGAGGTAATGTCCTCTCCTCAATTACAAAAAGACTTATAAATTTACTTTATGAATAGTAAAGGGAACTCTTTATAGAAATTATAGCCCCTAAAAAATAGACAAAAAATATAACTAATTTTTCCATGCATTTCGTATGGAAAACTAAAGCACATGCATCTAAAAAGAATGCTCCTGCAAATTATGAAATTTGAGTGAACTATATGTTGCATGGAAATATATGCTAGCACCATTTATCCAACACATAGTTTGATATACTTCATACACATAGGTATGATAATAAATTTGGACAAGTATAAGCAAAGAATCATACGAGGAATGGGAATATTTGACAAAAAATATTGTAAGAAATAATACTTTAAGGTAAATGAGAAACCAAAATGGGTAGGACAAATAAATCCATGAATAAAAAAAAGCCCTATACACTTAAGGATGTGGGGCTAAAATATGAAAACAATAGGTAAAAGATCTAACCAAGTGGGAATCAAAGGTAAAGGTTGGTAATGGATAGGAATAAAGAAAATCCTAAACCAAAAATGATAACTTAAAGCTAAGAAAAAAAAGAAAAAATAAATAAAATGTGACTAGAAATAAGAGGTGTAAATAAGAATGCCTAAGCAATAAATTTTCCATCTCTCATATCAAGTAGTTCCTTTTATATGTCAAGTATAACCTCAATTTAAGATGTGATGTGGTGAGCAAGAGTAACCTCTTGACATGTATGATATGTTTTCCCATGAATAATATTAGCAAGTGAGGAAGTTGTGGAATCATCATCATCATCATCATCATTATTATTATTTTATTTTTTTGGTCTCAGAGGGTATCCCCGCGGCCCCAGCCCAGCGGCCCTCCCTTACACTGGTTCAGGGGGGTGCGAGCGGGAGGCAAGACTAGTCCCTTCGACCACGAGATAACCAACATATCCCCCAAGTGTCTGTGGCGGGGTGATTACGAGCTAGAGAGTCGACCCCAAGACCTCGAGGATCAAACCCAAGACTTAAGACCAACTACTCTAACCCGTGGGGGCATCATCATCATTATTATTATTATTATTTCTCTTTGTCTATAATTTCTTGAAGATTTTTCCTAAATATAATGCATTTATCTATTGATTGTCTATGTATGCAATGATATGAAAATAATTACGTAGTTGTGTGTGGTCTAAGCTTAGAGTTATCCATTTGCTTAATTAGAGGCAAAATAATAAGATCATGTTTCAAGATTTTTTCTAATACAATGCATGGAGTCTCTTCTAATGTAGTGAATTCTCTAAAGGGATTCAATTTATAAATTATATTATATTATCATCATTACTATTGGAACTTAATCATTATTGATAGGATTGTGAAAAAAATGAGCCACGAGATCAAACAACAAACAAAGAAACCTTCCACACAAGAGATTTGCAAACAATATGTGCAATATTCCTCAACAAGAAAAAGCTATGGAATGAACCTCAAGAATCTTCAAGGAAAACAAAAGTCCTCAAAGGTTGAGAGTTTGAGAGATCAAAAGAATAAATCTCAGAGTGATAATACAATGAGGGTTGAGTGCTATATAGGAGAAACCCTAAATGGTAAAGGGATTAGATCAAGACAAGTGTCAATGTCGCATGCGATGAGACAGAATGATCTAAAAATAGCTCACTTCATTTAACATAGAAAAGCACTTAGTTAACTGAATAAAGGACTCCTAAGTTTAGCTTAAGTGGATGACAATAAATTAGACTAATAATTGATTAAAGAGTAATTAATTATTAGTTATTGCATGATTACTCTAACAAATATGAAATGAAGAATGAAATGATGAACAATTCAAATTGAAAGGTGACCTCAAATAAACAAAAGTTACTAAAACATAAAATTAAGAAAATTCAGTTCAATATACTTGCAATTTGCAAAAAACATGCATGTTCTAGGGTACCAATTCAACTTAATGAACAATGCAATTCATCTCTATTTTTTATAGTCTCAAGTATTACTTCATGGTAAAACTCAAAATTTCTACAAATTCTTATTCTTTGGTTGACTCTAATATTTGATCAAATGAACATTTGATGAAATAATAAAATTAGAGTAATGAAGAATCTTTTAATGTGTCAAAGTCATCAAACAACCATATATTAAATACTTCTTCATTGAGTACCTCCTAAGCCACATTCCAATAACAATAACAAGCCTTATAAAATAATCAACATCCACTTCATCAATGTTTGTTGCAGTCAATTTATTTTTTCAAAGATAACAAGTTTCCACAATCCATATAGTTAATTATAAAAGATTTTTGGATTCGATTGTGTTAATTTTTGCACCAAATTAACACACAATCGAATCCATAAATATTTTACAATTAGTTTATTTTTTGTCTCGAGCAAAAATAGTACAAATAATAATCTATTCCTTCTTCATTATTCTCATCAATAATAACTACATAAACATCACTTACATTGAATTGAATGAATAAATTAATTCCACTAAATGATCTAAAATATAATATAATAAGATAAAGTATTGGTTTCAACTGTTTACTAAATCTATAATACCTAGTTACACTAGATCTAATACATTCTCAAAGTCAACTGATACTTCCATCTTCTTCAATTGTAGTGCTTGTGGAAGTAAATGTGTTTTTGATAATAAAAATGTTGATTGATTATTCAAAGTATAGAGGTATATTTATACAATGGAGTAAATGTACCCTTATCATAATTAATAAAACTACTAATGAAATTCTCATTACCACCTAAACAATGTAATATAATAAATTTATGCTAACATTCTACAGTGCTTCAAATTTACCTTTATTTTATGCTATTTTTTGTGTGGTTTCTCTCTTTTGTTGGGAAGTTGATTGGTTTGGAGGTGTGTTTTCTCATTTATTTTGGTTGTTGTTGCTACTCATTGGGATCCATTGTGGATTTAAACTATGTTTTGGCTCCTCTTAGGGATTTGTGGTGCAGGTATGGGGGATTGATTTCTTCCATGCATGATGCTCTGTGAGGTTGTTGATAGGCCAAATCTTTCTTCTTCCTTTCTTGGTGGAGGTTTGGATCACCTAAATATGGCTAAAAATGGAGAGGGTTCATCAAAGAATGGGTTTTTTATAATGCAAAAAGCGAATGGCTACTTAGAGAGATGTCAAGATTGCTCGCTTTTGGTGATCCAACTGAACTCGATAGTTGAGGATGTGATTTATTTGAGAAACCATGTATTAATTTGCAAGTTTATGGGGATGTGAGTCTCCCTCCCATTTTTGGAATCGTCGATATGAAAGACGTGGAATCTTGTGGGTGACATAGAAATTGTGCTAGTGGCTAATAATTATTTCATGGTGGATTTTTCTTGTTTGTCAAACAAAAACAAGGATTTTGAGGGAGGGCCACATTTCTACAATCAGGTGGTCCTCTTTACTAAACCATGACATGCAAGATTCAATTTTGTGAAGGACCTCCCCTCTAGAGTTCCTATTTGGTTGTGTCGCCACATTCACCTCTAGAGTTTTGGAGAAGTGATATTTTGCAAATGGTTGTTCTTCTACTTAGGAAGCTTGTTGGACCTTCTTAGAACACATTGAACAAAAAGGTAATTTATTTTGTGCATGTTTGTGTGGAAATTGATTTGAATAACCCGCTACTAAATTTTGAGGAAAAGTGTATAGGATCATATTCCTCTTGGAACCATTAGTTGGACTATTAGGCTTTTCCTTTCTGATGTCAGATATTCCATGAGTATGGCCATCTTCAACAAAATTGTCCTAGAATCATGTACTAAGCTTGCTTTACTCCCTTATTTTGAGTCTACAACCATACATCAAATGTTCATCGAATGATTGAGTAATTTATGATATAAATAATAAACATGTGTTTTAAAGTTTTTTTTATTTTTAACCATTAATGTACTCAAATTGACATCAAGGCATTTATAAAATGAATTAAAATGTCACATTAATATCACAACCATTAATATCACTAAGCACAGTAACACTTAATGTTGCAATTGCAAAGGACTTAACAAAAGGATTACAATGTCACATTAACAACACAACCATTAATAGCACAGTAACACTTAACGTTGCAAAGGAATTAATAAAAGGAATTACAATGTCAAAATTAATATCACAACCATTTATTTTATTACAACTGAATTACAATGTCACATTAGTACATAGTACAAATACAAATGTAACTGCAAGCGCCAAGCTTCTACTAGATCGTTGGTGAAAATGTAAATGTAATACATGTGTGTCTAAAAATAAATGTGACTTTTTGGGTCAACCATATGCTTTGTAACTAAACACCTGGGACTTCCAGGATTAGCCATGGTGTCTAAAAATAAATGTGTGGGGAAAGGTAGGCTAATCAAACCAGGGAAATGGGTGTTGTGAAGATACAAAATGTACGTCTCCCCTTTGAAAATCAAAGTCATGCAGAAGATAAGGGGTTGTAAAACTACTCCCATCTTCTACTTGTAGCTTCCATGCACTGGGAGAGCACTTATCTCCATCAGAGCTCCTCATCTTGGCTCAAAACCTATTTGAGAAGTCAGGTGAACCAAATTAACTCTTTCCAATTCCACCCATTTTGAACTTGAAGGAAATTGGTCTTTTACTTTGTAACTACATAACTATAGGCAGGAGAATTTAGAGTATCCCAATAATACCACATCATCTTCTTCCTAAATCCTATTCCTTATTAACCTTACAAAATGAAAACCCTTTTGACAGTTTCAACATTGCCCTCAAATTCGCAATAGTAAAGCCTTTAGCCTTCAATGAATGATTTCAATTTTCAGTTGTGCTCACTATCCTTATTTATGGGCACCAGTGCCACCAATAGTGCCACTACCAACCTAGTCCCTATGTACACCTCACATGTGCCATGTGTGAGGTTAGGTATAATCATGATTCATGAATCATAATCGTGATTCGCACAAACCAAAAAACATACTTAAATTTTAATCGATTTGTGTAAATTAAGCCTTACATTTATTTAAATGTTTAATTTGATTGGCGTTTAGACTCTAATAGGCTAACAATCATCAAAATCACCAGAGCCCAACAAAGTTCAAATGATATGAAATTATTACAAATCTTGTTTCACTAGCCATTTAGTCCTACATTGGTAGCAAATTCTAAATTGTTGATAATTGTAAATCTAACGGTTAAAGGGTGATTCTGGAGGTTTAAGTTCGCAAGACTAGTGCTCTATGCATTTCATTCTGGAATGAAACTACAATCATGTACATCAAATTTTCATCGAACGGTTGAGTAATTTATGAATTATGATATAAATAATAAACATGTGTTTTAAAGTTGTTTTAAACTTGAACGTGCTAGGATTGATATCAAGGCCAAGGGGCTGGTAACTTAACATTGCAAAGGACTTAATAAAATGAATAATGATATTGGGAATTGGGGGAGAAGGTCAACGAAAAATTAGAAATCAATAACATTTTAATTTTTGGTAAACCCTAACAAGGTTACAAGAGTGACAAATTTTAGTGTTTATAATGCTTTTTTGTCAATTTGATGACAACTTTCTTTTTCATTTGTATTGCTCTATGTTTTACTTTTAAATCTGCATGCAATTATTTCATAAATAGATAATACTTAATTTCTCAAAGGAAAAAAAAACTTATTTGAATAGATTCATAGACATTGAACTCAAAAAATAACTCTTTGATGGCAACTTTCTTTTTTCATTTGTATTGCTTTATGTTTTACTTTTAAATCTACATGCAATTATTTCATAAATAGATAATACTTAATTTCTCAAAGGAAAAAAAAATGGATTTGAATAGATTCATAGACGCTGAACTCAGAAAATAACTCTTTACTGTAAATTTATAACCATTTATTTTATTACAACTAAATTACAATGTCACATTATTACTATCACTATTACTAACCCTATTTAATAATTTATGGGCCATTAGTGCCGCTACCGGCCTGATTCGCACAAACCAAAATACCAACTTAGTCGATTCATGTATCTTAAGCCTTACATGTACAATTAAAAATTAAAATGTTTAATTTGATTGACATCTAGCTACATGCTAATTGTACCTCAATCTGACAAGTTGTCAAAATCACCAGACTCCAGTCAGCACTACCAGTGCCACTCAAACAATATGAAATCATTACAAATCTTGTTTCATTAAAGCTATGAGTTGTCCAATCAATTGCTTCGGATGTTCAAAAGATTGAGAATTTCAATTAAATGGAATGTAATATGTCTAGCATTGAAAAGAGAGAAATGAGCCTTGATCTCACCACGTGTCTGCATCTAACAATTCTAGTGTTATTCTGGAGGTTTCAATTTGCAAGTCTATTGATTTTCCTTTACATCATTTTTGTTAAACATTCTTAAGTTTTTAAGCCTTGTTCTTACGTTCTTCATAGGTAGTTCCTCTTTTAAAACAAACTTTATGCACGTGCGTATTTCTGCCACTTAAGTTCTTTTATCGCTCATCACCAAAATCCAACCCATTGGGTTCATTTAATCATTACCACAATGATGAGCCTTGATCTCCCCATGTGTCTGCATCTAACAGTTCTAGTGTAATTCTGTATGTTTCAATTTGCAAATCTACTGCTTGAGAGATATACTTTCAGGATGCAACTATAGTCATCCATGAAAAATTCATCGAATGGTAGTGGTCCATAATGTCGTTTGTTTGCTGAAACTTGGAACCATAGAACCAAAGTCTAAAGTTTCAAAGTTTTCAAAACTTCTAAACCATCGACTACATAGATGACCAATAAATACTTTCAACTAAGGTTAGGAAAAGCACCAAAACCTTGACTTTGGTGGATTAAGATAGGAAAGGTGGCAAGGACAGTGCATTTATGAAGTGAAGATCACGAGCAGATTTTAGCAAGTCAACATGACTAGATGATCAATGGGTAATTAAGATCGGTACGTGTGGAGTTTGGAAAATTATTACCTCTTGGCCCTTGATTAGCAAAGTTAGATTGAAAATTCATCAAACGGTCGTGGTTAGATTGATTTGGACTGACACTTTGCCACTACATTTTATTTTATTAAATTATATAAAGAAAAAGTTACATATACTTCATATTTATCTTCATCCATCAATTACTTAAAATTTTGATTAACTAGCACAGTTTCCATTTCCAACATATCAAATTATCCCTAAAAATATACTTCAGATTTATCTTCATCCATCAACTCTCAAAAAAGTTGATTAACCAACACAATTTCCATTTCCAACATATCAAATTATCCCTAATCATACTCACTTGAAATCTACCCTTCCAACCATTTTTTATGCCCCAAAGTGTTTTACAATTATAATGCAAATCCAGGAATAACCCCCAAAAAACAAAATCAAAAACAAGATTTAGTACAGTAATCTAAAAAAAAAAAACTTGTACTACTCTGATGCTTTCGATGAATTACCATCTCGAATGGCTCTATCTCCATTAATGGCTTCATCTTCTTTATCAAACGCAAACCCTTCTTTTCATGCATCTCTACTTTGGTGATGTCTTTGATATTCTCTATGACCTCCTCGACCTCCATTAACTCACTACGGATTTTGAGTGCTTGCCACCCATGCTCTGCACCTTCTCGCCACAAATATTTGGTGCATCCTTCTAGCCACCTGATAAAGAGATGATTTAAATCCATGAGCACTAGGCCTCCACCTTGCATGCATTCAACCTTAACATGCCCCACTCTTGGTATCACTCATTCCAAAATTCCTTCCATATCCTCTAAAAAATATTTGTGAACCAGAGTTTTCATGACTTTCCTCACTACATCCACTAGCTCTCCTAAGTCCAGACCCCAAGCCATGACCACAAAATAAATATCCATACTGGTCTTGTATCTGTACTTTAATTTTTCAAAGCCATTACCCAAAATAAATTGAACTGCTTGCACCACCTACACATCCTTGAAGAGAAATAAACCTCATAGCCACTTCATAGACGCTTTTCCAATGAAAGGGTCCAACTTCCTCCTCGATGTCAAAGTGAAACTGGCCTCCATTGTTTCTTTGGATCACTTGCTTCTAGACAACCACCCACCGTCAACTGACTACGTGAGATGTGTGTCTTTAATACATCTCAATTTATCAGCCATCTCTATTAATGTCAATTCCTGAAAATACGTCCAATTCCGACCAAAAAAGCTTCATCAATGCTTCACTTCTTACAGAAACATTTGTGCCTCCTTCGCTTACTAAACAATTTTTAATTTGCCAAAAAAAAATTCTTAATCATTTGAAAATAGGTTTAATTCACCAATGAATTTTATTTTTTAGTTTGAAAAAAAGTTTTAATCACCAACAAAATTATTTTTTCTGGTTTGAAAACAAATTTAATTCACGAATCGAAATATTTTATTGGTTTGAAAATAGATTTTAATTGCCAAAATAAAAAATTTAGTGGTTTTAAAAAATTTGCATTTCACAAGGATTTTCCACAGATTTCTAGCAATTAGAAAAGATTCAACAATGGACATTATTTTTCTTTTCATGAAAAATGAAAAAATTTGCCACTAAAATTAATATTTTTATCGGGAAGTATACAAGATTCGCCAGGATTTTACACCTTCGCTGAGGGGGGGGGGGGGGGTTTCTTAAAGTTTTCCCTGAACTACATCATCATGAATCTTATCTAACACAATCTCTTCATTGATATTTTCCAACTCACTTCTCTTGTATTCTTTTTGACTTTTTAAAATAGATTTTTAATTGCAAAGTGTAATGTTGGAAATAGGGTTCCATATTTTTGGAAGATGGAACACAAGGGGGATGAGACCCTCCTATTTTGGTAACATAACATTCAAAGGGACCCCTAAAGATCTCAAGCTTAGGGATGAAATGATAGAAATAGATCTACAATAGGGGTGTTCTAGGATATAACAAATGACTAAAGAGGGGTTCACCACCAAGCTAGGTCTTGGAAAGACAAATGATGTGCAAGATCAAATATTAAACCTAATGTCATGCAAAACTAAAATGAATGACCTAGAAATGGATGCAAAATAGAATAGAAAGCTAGAAAACTAGAGATGTGCACCTGGAAACTATAGTAACGAAAAAAGTATCCCTTTTCCTTGGTTTGATAATTGACATTAAAACTACAATAATGATGTCTTGGATTGGTGTTGTAATGTGTTGTACACGTTCTCACTATTCTAGGACCTTTATTTAACTAAAACATGCGTTAATTGATCCCTTGCAAGGGTGTTGTAAAGTGTTGTAACAAACTTTCACACTTTTCTAGGATGTATTTGATTAATTGAGCCTAATGGGCCTCTTTTTGAATAAAATGTACATAATGTGCACCTTGTTTAAGTGTTGTAAAGTGTTTTAAGGCACTTTCACACTTAGCTAGGTGGTCTTAATTAATTGTGGTTAATTGAAGTTATTAACCCTATTTTAATTCAAATTTAGGCCTTAATTTTGACACCTCTCGAAGATCTATCCTGACAATCATTATTTGATTAGTAAATTATTTCATTAGGAAAAAATTTGGTCCTAGCAAGTTGAGCCATGACCCATTCACCCTTGATGGTGAATGGGTCCTCCCTTAACAGGACCCCCCTTTTCTCAGCTGATTCAAAATGGGTTTTTAACCCTCTTTCAATCCACTGGGGTTAGGTCCTAGTAAACTGAGCTAGGACCCATTCACCCTAGGTGGTGAATGGGTCCTCCCTTAATGAGACCCCCCTTTTTGAATTTCATTTTGGCAGAAATTTAATTATGTTTCTTTCCAGATTTGGTGTCGGCCTTAATTCTTTGAATTTTGAGGTTAATCTCCTAATTTAGTATAAATAAGGGGTTAATTCACATTGTTTCTCCTAGAAAACTTATGTGACTTCATGAGATCAAGAGAAAGAGCATTATAGAGAATTTTAAAGGAATTCATAAGGCATTTCAAGGCAGATTTCAAGTGTTTATCGCAGCAATTCAAGATCATATCATCATTTCAAGGGTTTGATGCATGCATTCATGTTGTTGAGCTAAGAGGCAGATGTAGTAGTAAAGATATACTTACAACTATTGTTCTCATTAATTACAAGGATCATAGATCTACATTCTTCATTCCCACTACATGTTAGTTTGCATATTTTTTTCACAAGACATCATCCAAGGTGACATCATTTACATTATTTCATGTTCATGCTTCAATTCCTTATTTCATAATTTGGTTAGATTACCTACAAGGTGTTTGGCTAAGGAAAACCCCCATTCACTAACAAACAACAATTTTTTCTATCGTTGAGTGTGTGATTGTAGATTTACAAGTTGAAGAGCAAGATTTGGAGCAAAATTGTTAAAGTTGCTAAAGTTGTCATTCAAAGTACAAAATCACGGAAAGAGCTCTACAAAATTGCATACAGACTTCCTAAACTTGATAATAGGGAATTTAAGAGTGTAGACATCAAGGAATAGGATCCTGAAATTAGTTTTCTAAAACCCTAAAAGGACCCATTCACTATTGAAGGTGAATGAGTCCTCCATAGCTCAAAAACAACAACTTTTTGGCTAGGTACAAAGCTTTTTATGCTCTAAAAATATCCCCCGTAGTTGCTACAATAGTTAGGTAGTGTTTCTAATTGTTATTGGCATCTTATTTTACATAAATTAAGGTGTTTAGGGTCTTAGAAAAATCAGTGGTCCATCACTTTGATTCATTTTGGTGGATCCTATATTTTACCTTTACATAAACCTATAGCAACTTGATTGAAAACATGAAATGCTAAAAGTGATGAATTTAATGCCTATTGGGACTCATACGCCAGTCTGGGTGATTTAGTCCTATATTAGGGTTTCTAGGCAGAAACAAGATTCTCGCAATGTTGATTGAGGATCTTCATAAATCTAGAAAATTTCCTATAGTGGGACTCATACACCACTTCTAGCATATCAGTCCCACTTTACTTTTTGAAAATTCAAAGTCTCAATTTTCTCTCTAATCTCTACTTTGTTACTTCAACTTGATTTCTAGATCCAAACCTATAAAAATATTTGCAAAATAAAATAGAGTATGGATTTGCTTATATGGGGGGTTTGCCTTGGTCAAACCCCTAGTTTGGTAGTTAAACCTTGACAGAAACAATAAATCTTGAATGCAAATATAAAGACAAACCCTAATCTTAAGTGCATCTAAGATTAGGAAATCCGAAATACAATGCAAACCTATTCTAATGTGCTAGAATGAGATGCATGAATGAAAAGTGGAGATGAATGACTCACTTTAGGAGATCCTCAATCACCCTAATAAGTCATAATGAATGCATATACCTTCCGTAGGTTCAATGTAGAGTGATCATGGAGGATGGAATCACTTCGGAAGCAAGTCATTAGGCTTGGCTTGATGGCTAGTTGCATCTCCCCAACCTAGAATCCATGATGATTCACCTATAGGAAACCATTGTTGAATGCTATGGATGTGTTTCTGATATGTGGTTGTCATTGATGTCAACACTAATAGCATTTGGTGTATTGTAGCTGACTAAGTTGTTGATGTAATGTCATGTTGTGGATATATAAGAGTGATTGTTTGAGTGAAGTTAGTATGTGCATAAGAGTAAATGTATGTCATAGAAAGTGTAGATGTGCGAATAGTGTCCAGATCATTTCGTTGCAGAGCAGAGTGAGAAGAAGTTTGAGCAAAGAGTGAAGAAGGTTTTTTGTGCTTAACTGGAACTGTAATCAGGCTTGTGTGGAAGCTATTTTCTCAGTTCACAATTTGGATGGTCTTAATCCAAACCTTTCTTTGGATAGTGAGCTCTAGGAAATGTGCCTAAATACATGTGCATTCCCATTATTCTTATACTTTTAATGGGGTATAATATTGTGGGCTAACCTCCACTATGGTTTTTCCCCTAATAGAGTTTCCACGTAAAAATCTTGGTGTTCTCTATGTTTCTGATGTGCTAATTGTCTATGGTTTATTATTCATTCATCATATTTTAGATTAAGTTAAGTAAAGTTTGGAAAGTTTAAATATTCTGTGACAACTGATTCACCCCCCCTCTCAGTTTTCTATCCTTTTTTTCCCACAATTGGTATCAGAGAAGGTTCCTCTAAAGAAAGTTTAAAAGCTTGAGGTGATCCAATATGGCATCATACAAGGAGGGTCCTAGATTTCATGGAATGAACTACTCACTATGGAAACCTAGGATGGAGTGTCATTTGAAGTGTATTGGTTAACCCTTTTGGAGAATTAAAAAGAATATATATGTTATTCCTATGACTGGTCCCTACACTGTGGATGAGATTAAATATGTTGAGAATAATGTTTGGGCTATGGAAGCTTTGTTGAGTGCTCTAATAGATTCAAAAATGAAAAATGTGTTAGTTCTAAAGACAACTCATGAGATGTGGAAGAAGCTGGAAACTTTGTATGAAGGAGATGTGCATGTGAAGATGGATAAGCTATAGAGTTTTGAAAGGAAAGTATGAAAATATGAAAATGGGTGAAGATGAGAATATTTCTTCTTTTATGCAGAAAGTAAGTGAACTAGTGATGGGTATTAGATGTGTTGGTGGTATTCTGAATGAGGAATAAATTGTGGCCAAGGTTCTCAGATCATTGTATCCCTCCTACAAAGAAAAGGCACATGCTATTGAAGAAACTAGATCATTGATGAATGTGACAAGGGACACACTGATTGGTAAACTTGCTACCTTTGAGCTAAGAAAATTTGGTGATTATGTTCCTTAGACTAAAACTGCATTTAAAGCTAATGTATCTAGAAGAAACAAGCAAAGATATGATTCAAGAGAAAGTTATAGGAAGACATTCAAGTATGAGGAAGAAATGAAACAACTTGAAGATGAAGAAAGATAAGTAGAAGAGCTAGAAGCACTAATTGTGAAGAAAGAAGGTAGAGGACAAGGTAAGTATAAAGGAAAGTTGCCTATCAAATGTTTTTCTTGTAGTAAAATAGGTCATTTTGCTTCAAGGTGTCCTGAAAGAGTCCCTAGATCTAAGACTTACAAATCTATATTTCAAAAGAAATGTTATTTTTCTAAAGAAGGAGTGACTAATGATGAGTTTGAAAAGGAGAATGGAAATGAAGATGATTGGGTTTTCATTGCTATCAAGGAAAATAGTCTTGAGGCTATTGAATCTGCTAAAGATGAGAAAGCACTTGCAACTTGAATTGAAGAAAAGGATAAGTGGGTCATTGGTAGTGGATTCTCACATCATATGACTAGTGACAAAAGAAAATTTGTAAGTCTAGAGAAGTATGACAGTGGGGTTGTGATATTTGGTGGTAACAATGCTTGTGTGATTTGTGGCAGAGGATCTATTTGTCTTGGTGGTAAGCATAACACTGATGATGTTCTTTATGTTGAAGGATTAAAGCACAATCTGTTGAGTGTTGGATAGATGGTGGACAAGGGTTATGATCTTCAGTTCAAAGATGGAAGATGCAGGATATATGGAAGCTCTAGAAATGTAATTGCTTCAGGTAAATAGACAAAAGGTAATATTTTTCACCTGAATGCAGCTAGTGAAAGTTGTTTGATTGCTCAAGTAGATGAAAGTTGGATATGACATAGAAGGTTGTGTCATGTGAATTTTGATAACATAGTTAAAATAAGTTCCACTCAAGCGGTAAGAGATCTACCTAAGCTAGTAAATCCTGCTAGCACAATTTGCAAGGAGTGTTAGATAGGAAAATAGACTAGAGTTTCTTTTCAGAGGAAATAGCATAATTCAATTGGATTTTTGGAGTTGATACATACTGATCTATTTCATACCTCTAGAGTCAAAATTATCCATGGTGATAGGTACTTTATGCTGATTATTGATGATTATTCTAGAATGATATGGGTTGCTTTCTTAAGAGAACAATGTGAAGCATTAGAAAAGTTCAAAATTTTCAAAGCTATAGAAAAGAATGAAAAAGGTTTAAAAATCAAATGCTTAAGGTCAGACAGAGGTGGTGAGTTCACCTCTAGGGATTTTAATTCTTTCTTTAAAGAGCATGGAATTAGAACACACTTATCTGCTCCTCAAACCCCTCAACAAAATGGTGTTGCAAAGAGGAAGAACAAAACAGTTCTAGATGTTTCTAGAGTTCAATGATGATTGAAGGAAATGTGCCTCACATATATTGGAGTGAAGTTGTAAGCACTGTTGTGTACACTTTGAACTGGGTAAATGTAAATGGTAATTTCGGTAAGATTCCTTTTGAATTATGGTTTGGTTATAAGCCTACTATTAAATACTTCAAGCTCTTCAGAAGCAAATGCTACATCAAGAGAGATGATGATATAGACAAATTTGATTCAAGAAGTGATGAAGGAATATTTTTAGGATAATCTACTAAGATTTAGGCCTTCTAGTGCTATAACAGAAGACTGAGAAAAATGGTTGAGAGTGCAAATGTCAGAGTTGATGAAGATTTTGCTAAATCATCCAAACCTTATGGATATGATTCAGATGAAAACAATACAAACAAAGGCAAGAATTTTCAAACACAATCAACTTCAAATTGTGCCATATGTTCCATATGTTCCATGTGTACTAGTAAATCAAGGCAGTCAGGAAGTAGAGACAAGTGCAAGTGCAGAAGAAATATCAGAAGAATAAGAAGTTCTTGAGAAACCTAAAACTCTAAGGTATGTAAAGCTAAATCACTCTGAAAATCAAATTATAGGAGACAAAAATAAAGGTGTGCAAACTAGAAGAAAGATTACAAAAGAGTATTGTCTAATGTCCAAGATTGAACCTAAAGATGTCAATGAAGCTTGCAACGATGAACACTGGATGGAAGATATGAAGGAAGAATTAATGTAGACTGAAAATAATAATACATGGGTACTTGTTCCTAGACCTAAAGACAAAAATGTCATTGGTACTAGATGGGTCTTTCGGAATAATCTGAATTAAAAAAGGTGAAGTAGTCTGAAATAAAGCAAGACTGGTATGTAAAGGGTATTCACAAATGGAAGGTATTGATTTTGAAGAAACCTTTGCCCATGTTGGTAGAATTGAAGCTGTAAGGTTATTTCTTGCTTATGCTGCATATAAGAACTACAAAGTCTATCAAATGGATGTAAAGTCTACTTTTCTAAATGGTGAGCTAGAAGAAGAGGTTTACATTGAGCAGCCAGGTGGATTTCAACTGACTGGTCAAAAGGAAAACATGGTCGGCCGATTGAAGAAAGCTCTATATGGACTCAAGCAAGCCCCCAGAGCCTGGTATGCTAGACTAGACAAATATTTACTGAAGCTTGGATTCAATAAAGGTATTGTTGATAGAAAATTATATTTCAAGTTGGATCTTCATAAAGCGTTAATTATTGAGGTCATTGTTGATGACATTATTTTTAGAGGAGACGATAATCTATGTATGAATTTTGTTGATGAAATGAACAATAAATTTGAGATGAGTATGATTGGAGAGATGAAATTCTTTCTAGGATTGCAAGTTACTCAGTTAGACAAGGGGATCTTCGTATCTCAGTCCAAATATGTGAGTGTTGTTAAAGAATTTTGGCATGGATGACTCAAAACCTATTGGTACTCCCATGGTAACTAGATGAAAATTAATACAAAATGATGATTATCCTAAGGCAAATAAAAAAGGTACAGATCAATTATTGGTGGATTGCTCTACTTAACTCATACCAGACTAGACATTATGAATTTTGTGTGTATGGTTGCTATATTTTAGGTTGATCCAAAAGAATCCCATGTGACTAATGTTAAGATAATTTTTAGATATCTGAAAGGAACAATTGATTCTGGGCTTTGGTATCCTAAGGATGATGATCTTACTTTGAATGCATATACCAATGTGGATTGGGTAGGAGATGTAGATGAAAGGAAGAGTACTAGTGGTGGTTCCTTCTTCCTAGGGAAGAAACTAGTGTCTTGGTTGAGAAAAAAGTAGAATTCCATTTCTCTATCTACTGCTAAGGCAAAGTATATTATTGTTGCAAACAACTGTACTCAAGTGATATGAATGAAACAAATGCTGAAAGATATCTGAGTAGTATATGATGAACCTATTGCCATATACTGTGACAACTCAAGTGAAATAAACATACCAAAGAATCTAGTGCTACACTTTAATACCAAGCATATATCAATCAAGTTCCACTTTCTGAGGGAGAAAGTGAGTGAGAAAGAAGTCAAAATGGAGTATGTGCCTACCAAAAAAAGATTGTAGATATTTTCACTAAATCATTTTTGAAGGATACTTTTGAGTATCTCAAAGGGATGCTAGGGGTGATTACCCATCCTAATATGAATTAGTGATGCATTAATTTGCATCAATCCATGCATTTCATGATCATATTTTGATCCAAATTGATGTTTTTGTGGCTACTACTCAGGGGGAGTAATCAGATGTGCAAATATGTGGTTCAGAGCTTGTATGTGGGAAGATAATCCTTATCTTTTCCATTGATGTCAAAGGGGGAGAAGAGTCATGTGAAAAATTGTTGCTTATCTAGAGAAAAGAGTCTTGTAGGGAGAAGATCATGTAGAAGAGGTTAAGGAAGAAAAGTCAGAATCTAAGGAGTAAGTGTTGATTGAGAGTTGAGTTGATAGTATTTTTCGGCATATGTAAAATTCACTGCCAGCAATTTATTAAGGGAAAATTCATCGCCAACAATTTACTGAGGGAAAATTCATTGCCAACAATTCACCGTAGGAAAATTCACCACCATGAAAATTCACCACACAAAAAATTAATTGCATGAATTTTTGGTGGTTAATTTTCCATGGCAGTGAATTGCTGGTGGTAGTGAATTTTCCCGCAGTGAATTGTTGATGGTGAATTTTCCATCAGTGAATTGTTGGCGGTGAATTTACCTAGATCCTATTTTTCACAGATCATGTGTTGCCATCAATGCCAAAGGGGGAGATTGTTGGATTTTTTGGATGTGTTGCTGATATGTGGTTTTCATTGATGTCAACACTATTAGCATTTCTTGTATTGAAGGTTGTATATGTCGAGGATATTGAGAAAATTGTTAAAACAAGTGTTGCAGGTTCCCTATGGAACTGTGAAGGTCATGAAGGTTTCTTGTTCTATATGTCAAAGATAATTTTTTTTGGATTAAAGGGTTTTCTACTGAGTGTATCTAGTCCATCCTCTAAAAGTTTCAGAGGTTCGCGTGAAGAACTATTTGTGCTGTGAATAATTATGTTTTGACAGTATCTTTGTGGGTTTTGTCAATGTTCTTGAATGAAACTTATGTGTTTCTGTTGTTGTGGATGTTTCTTTATTGTTTCTTGGTTCTCTTGGATGCTTCTATATCATGCTCTATCCTTGTGGTATGTCCACATTGATTTGTGTGCTCGTTGTTGAAGATTTTTCTCTGTATGTTTTGTTTTTCATGTTCTTGGCCAACACATGATGGTGGTAGCGTGTTGTGGATCTTTGAGGTGAAATTATTTGAAGCCTTTTTGTGTTGGAGTTGTTAATTTGGGTCTCCACTATGTTTTGGCTGACCTTGGTGGATTTGTATTGCAAATTTATTTGTAAATTTGGGCCGACATTGAAAATGTGTTTTATATTTTTGGCCGACTAAGTTGTTGATGTAATCTCATGTTGCGGATATATAAGATCAATTGTTTGAGTGAATTTACTATGTGCATAAGAGTAAATGTATGATAGAGAAACTGCAGATGTGTGAATAGTGTCCAAATCATTCGATTGCAGAGCAAAGTGAGAAGAATTTTGAGTGAAGAGAGAAGAAGGTTTTATGTGCTTAACTAGAACTATAATCAGGCTTGTGTAGAAGCTATTTTCTTAGTTCACAATTTGGATGGTCTTAATCCAAACCTTTCTTTGGACAGTGAGTCCTCTTTTGTATATGAGTAGTGAACTCTAGGTAGTGTTCATGAATGCATGTGCATTCCCATTATTCTTATACTTTTAATAGGGTATAATATTATGGACTAACCACCACTGTGGTTTTTCCCCTAATAGGGTTTCCACATAAAAATATTGGTGTTCTCTGTGTTTCTAATGTGTTGATTGTCTATCGGTTTATTATTCATTCATCAAATCTAAGATTAAGTAAAGTTTGAAATGTTTAATTATTACTGATTCACCCCCCCTCTCAGTTGTTTGTCCTTGTTTTGCCAACAACCATAATCAATCCTTGAAAATGTTAGATATTGAATGAAAGTGAGCTTGAAGACCTAAAAAAACACAGTAATACTACTCCAAGACTTCAACTTTTCTTGCTCTTAAAAACTTGAATGCTCTTGTGAAAGAATGCTTGAGTGCTTGTGAATGCTTATACCTTGAATTTCCTTCTCTAGATTGAAAATAATGACTTCTAGAAGCTTTCTTATATAGGAATTACACCTAAATTACTATTATTTAGATCTCAAAAGCCAACATCAACTAAAATTTTGAATTAAAAACTTGAATTTCCCACTGAAACCTTAAAAATAGGCCACACAAGACTTATACACCACTTGTGGCATATCGTTCCTACCTAAGGGGACTCATATGCCCAAGGTGGCATATAAGTCCCACCCTATATTTTTGGGGTGGGCCAATGATGGGGTATTAGAAAAATTAATGTTTTTTTTAATTTTGTGAAGATTTTTGTTGAAATAAGCCTTGAGATCTAAAATAAATGGCCTTAGGAGCCTATTAATGATGATTTAAAGAGTATTTAATGCAAGGGTACTAAATAGGTCCACATTAAATGAGAAATTGTACTAGATCTCCAAGAAGGGAGTTTAATTTTTTTCATTACATCTAGCCCCCAATTTAGCTCCCATATGACTCTACGTGCATATGCAAGCTAAAGGAATCCAAAAACTAAGCTTCATTTCATAAAAGGATACTCATATGGATTCATTCATAATGTGGGAGAATGAAGCCCCCACTATAGCTATCTGCAAAACCACAATGTTAGGAACTGCATCCTACAACACTAACTCATTAGTCGATCCAAAAATCATCTTATCTAACTTCTCATAGAAATTAAATTTGAGGGTAGATGTATGTGCCCCCTTGATTCCACTTGCTTTATGGAGGTGGAATCAAAGCAGCATTCTAACAACCACATTGAATTAGATAAGTCATATCATAGGGTATTTCCAAGTACCATACCACATAATGATAGATGTATGTTGAGGACAGCCTGAGTGGAATCACAATTCCAATGCAACAAAAAGTATTGAAAATGGAGTTTGCTAGCCCCTGATATGCTAATTTTGAAGGAAAAAGTATGTTTAACCCTAATATAGTAGAAACCTAATTTTAACATATATAAAAGCAAAAAGTGAAGTAACTTAGAAAATTCTATCTTTTACCTTCTTCTAGCTTGACTTTGTTGGAGAGTGATTAAAGATGCTAAGCCAATGAGAGTACATGCCTCCAAGTCTCGAGATCCTGCGAGAGGAGGTAGCTCGAGGCAAGTTGTAGCATCAGATGAGTTGATTTTTTTGTGCCTTAGCTTTGTCCTTACACATTTATTTTATGTTTTTATGCATTTCTAAGTTGATTTAGGACCCTGGAAGAAAATTTCACAAAGCGTCCCTTTTTTTCACAAAGTGTCCCCTTTTTCACAAAGTGTCCTATTTCTTCTTGAAGTGTCCCAAATAGGGAATAAAATGTCTAGAAAAATTAGAAATATTTCCTAGAACAAATTTAGCACACTTTTTGACTATTGATGTATAGATTTTAGATTTTAGAATACTTATAGGCGATATTTTTTCTTTTCTATTAGATTCCACCCTGATCACGACAATGTCTCGGTGGCAAATAATTTTTTCACTTATGAGACCTATTCTTGACATTACCAAAGGTAGATACTCAGCCTTTACAAAGCATTGGATTATACTAGGTGTACCTCATGCCTGCCATGAGGTACCATGATGTTATGTTGATGGTGCTTGCTAAGAGATGGGATGTTGATACCTACACATTTTTCCTATCTACTAACAAAATGATGATCACACTGGAGGATGTACACTGCATCCTTTGAGTCCCTATTTGAGGTGAGACCATGTAGTTTTCTAGGGGTCGTACATATGCGGAGATGTGAGTAGACATAGGGTATTTCTTGGGAGGAATGGTGTGAGTGGAGATTGTAGGGCCACGTATTGATCTAGCGTGGCTACTCTATGCATGATGGCGAGTCTTGAGATGGATTATGAGTTTCATAGTGGCCCTAATACTCGTCCTTGGTGGGTGAGGAACACACCTAGATGGGGGTCTCATTCATATGATCAGACAGATGGAGCACCACATGACTATATATGCTTGGGGTTGTAGCATCCTTGCACACTTATATTATGATCTAGGGTGGTTTGTGTACCACGAGGTCAATAACATGTGGTACATTGTACACTACTACAGGCTTGGTGCCTAGAGCATATCACATGTACTAGGTTGATAGGGTTTCCATCTATAGTATCAATAGGATATCCATGCACATTTATTTATCCACTAAGGCATTCATTGCAGTATGGAGATTTACAGTTTTAGAGAGTTTGATTTGACTGTTAAATTAGGAGGAGGTCCTTTGGAGACCATACTAGTTGATACCACAGTGGCTAGATGATACCCAGCAGCTAAGGATGATGCAGAAGGATAGGTTTCTTTGAGGAAAATATGATTACGTAGTAAGGCCATTCTACAATGATCATGTGATGTGGTAGTTTGGTTAGATACAGGTACCACCAATAGCACGCCCCTTTTACAGGTTATCAGTGCAGAGTGCCCAGAGGCCAAGAGATACTAGATGACTAATAGTGGATGATGTTAGATCCAATGATTCAGAGGAAAAAAATCTTGACATGCCCCAAGCCTCCAACACTGATGACATCAGTGCTACTAATGCATATGAGGAGTGGTGGGAAATAGCATGACTAGCTTCTGTATTCCCAATGGATTAGCCTATAGGTTTTGTAGGACCACTTCCAAAGCAGAGGGATGAGGAGGATGATATAGGTGAGGATATAGGGCTTAGGGCATCAGATCTATTTGCAGATGAGATAGATGAGGATTATGACAAGGGATCATAACTTTATTATGAGGGAGAGGAGGATGAGGATAAGGAGGACAAGGATAGGGAGGAGGAGGAGGAGCATCTAATGAGTGAGGAAAGTGATATGACAAATGAGGGTCTAGTCACCCATGAGTGGGGAGATCCATCTCCTACTCATGTTACCAAATCATAGTTGCCAACCACGGTACATGCCAATACCTATGAGCATGGAGAGGCTAGCATGCATCCTCCATGCCTCCTACACAAGATGAGGTTTTATTTAAATAGGAAGTCAGGGATCTAGGTGATGACATTTTATTTATTGTTATGCTTTGTGATTATGCTTTTAATTTATATATATATGATGATGTGTACTAATTATATTTAATATTTCTATCTTGCAAGGGATGTGAGAGATTTACATGATCTCTATCGATGGGTGGTTGTAGAGATAGTTCCTTTGTCACTCTTCAATCAAGCTATAGGTACAGACTACATGCCCCCATCCATCATGGAGCAAGACATGGAGCTATTCGAGCCTTATATAAAATTGAAGGCAGCATATGAGGGTGCCACAAGGTGTGTTGATCAAGTCAAGGCTGCTTATGAGGAGATTCGATCATATCAAGTTGTAGAGGATGTCGAAAGACTCCATGCAAAGGTATCTAGGCTAGAGGTAGATAGGGACCACATAGAGTGAGAGTGTCTAGAGGCCATTGGATGGGAGACTACAACTGTTGGATGATCATAGGGTCTACAATATGCTTTTGATGCTCTTATCAATTATCGATCATGATCACATACTACCGTATCTTGATGGATTGCATCTAGATAGATGTGATCACCGGATCCTAAGGGATCTAGCATCCACATGCCACCCTAGCATTTTATATCTGATGACATGTACTCAAAAATTATATATATATATATATGATCATTTGATGTTTGATGCGTATATGTTTATATGTTAAATTTGGAAATGTGATTTATAAAATAATATTTGTAAAACTATTTAACAAATGTCTCCATGATTTAACTTGTTTTATGTGATCTAATTAAAACTACTCTAGTTTCTTTTAGATGAAACATTATGACTAAGTATGTTATGCTAAATTAAATGCACCTATGATCTAATTAAAGAACATTAAATGCATATAAGGATCTAATTTAGGACAACACCTAAGATGGAGTTGAATAGTATGAAACCTAAAGTAATCATGTAAAAATTAATTTAGATAATTACTTTAGTATTCAATACACCCAAATTATTTTTTGTCAAGAATGAAGCAATGCGAGAGTACATAGAATATTATCTACTAACACTAATGCCACAGCTCTATCATTTGCACTATTCAAGAAGATTAAATATAGTACTATGTTCACAAATGCACGGTATTAATAGGCTCCTTAAGGGGTGTACCATCCATTTCTATTAACATATCTGCTCTAGACCCAAAATTTTCATCAATTATATAGGGTCCTAACCAATTAGGGCTAAACTTTCCCTTTTCATTTAGGGCAACATTGACATTATGTTTATTCTCACATAAGACTAAATCACCTTTATCAAATACTCAAGGGATGACATTATCAATGTAACTACATTGCATTGTTCAAGAATTAAGAGGTGCTCAAGAGAATTAATGCATTGTTCATCGATCATTTCAAGTTGATGTACAAACATTGTGTCTTGTAGGTATTATCATCAATAATTCCTTGGAGAGTGATTCCTAATGAAGGGATGTCTAATGCCAAGGGCATTATTGCCTCGGTGCTATAGACAATGTTATAAGGGGTAGTCCCTATTGATTCTCTCTCATTCATACAATAAGCCCATAACACATATGTTAGATGTGTATGCCAATCCTTATTGTGTTTTCTTACTATTTTCCTCAAGATTTTCTGGAGGGTTCTGTTAGTTGATTTAGCTTGAAAATTAGATTGCGGGTAAAAGGGTGTTGAAAAATGATGTTGAATTCTAAATGTTTCCAATAACTTCTTTACATATTTATTCTTAAATGGTGCCCAATTATTTGAAACTAAAGTGGAAGGAAGTCCAAAGTGAGCAATAATGTGTTCCAATATGAAATGACATATTACGTCGATAGTTGTTGAATGAAGGGGGGTCACTTCCACCCATTTCGTGAAGTAATCTTTTGTAATGATTATAAAGGTATGTCCAACGGAGGAAGGAGGTGAAATACTTCCAATAATATCCATCCTCATATTGAGAAAGGCCAAATAGGAGCTTGTGCATGAAGCTCAGAAGTAGGAGCATGAATTAATTTTTTATGTTCTTGACATTTGTGGGTGGGTGCAAAAAGATGGGGGGGCAATTTGTGGCCAAATTTTTAAAAAAGTTTTGATAGCTCATAATGCAAGTGTGTTATAATGTTCTTGTGTTATGTCTTGGTGTGTCAAGCCTAAGGCTCAGCCACATCGAGCCTACAATGTGAGCATGTTATACAATGCTCATGTTATAATGTACTCACATTATGAGCAATTAAAAGTAAAAAAAGGGAAATCAAATTCATTTGCATTATGATTGTTTTTTCTTCCCATGGCCAAAATCCCTTCTTTTGTGTGCTCACATTCTGGGAGGAGTGATTTTTGCAAATTTTTCATCAAATTATTGTTGTTTCGTCACCAGGATGTTGCCACATTGATGAGGAGAACTAAGAGGTAGGGATTTTTTTTTGTGAATTTGTTAGTTTTAGGTTATTTTTATGTTTATTTGTTTAATTTGTAGGATATGTTAATGAACCTGCAAACCCTCTTCAAAACCCTCCCCAAAATCCTCAACAAATAGAGCATCAACAATGGGATAAAAATCCTTAACAAGTAGAGCAACAACAACATCAACAAAATCCTCAAGTTCAACAACCACAACAACAATCTCCTCCACCAATCCCTCAACATCACCCTAGCACTCAACAAAATTTAATGAGTAAAATTGAAAACAATAAAAAAAAAATTGAGTTAATCATGAGGTTGAACGATCTAAACAGTTCAACCATGGAAATAAAAACGATTCCAAATTCACTGAAAGAAATGTTAAACCATGTAGATTCAATCAACAAAAAATTGACTAGTTGGAAAGATGGGAGGCAAGTAGTTAGGAATTTTTACTAGGATAAATTATCATATAAAGATGTATAAGATCTAAAAATTACAAAATTTGATTTGTGCTCATTATTCATTTAACCACACACAAATGAAAATATTAGCCTCAATGTGAAGAGGTTTCCTATCCATTGGTGCCACCATCAATAGATTAGGACTTTTTCGGGATAGGTGGTACATGGTTTTTTATTACCCACCATGCAACAATTGTGAATTCTGACAATATTTCCTGAGGAAACTATACTATGAGTTCATCCTAAATAAAATCATGAATTATTTTGATATAAAGGACTTCGAAGGGATCTAGGTGGGGGGTCAGCTCAAGATAGACCCAGTGCACATCAAGATCCTAGGTGGCAAGCGAGACGACCTCTCGCTAGGCCGCCTCATTAGCACATCATTATCCCTTCCATCGTGAAGGAGAGTGTCAAGGTAGACACTTTGTAGGCCATCAACTCTTTGACCCAGCATGTCATCCAGCATGCCATCCCTATACTATAGTACCATCCAAAGGAGTCTTTGAGCGGTGGGCTTCAATCCCACTTGTGTCAGGCTTGCAGGGCGACTTGCTCATATGACCCCACTAACACTCAAGAGGTTGCTATGCAAGATATGTTTGTAGCTATGGAGATCGCAAGGGTAGCTAACATTTTGAATGAGGCCAATGGCATCGATACTTAGGTAAATATTAGCATGTTCATTGAATTTAATTTATTAAATTTTGAAATGCAAGATTGACTAATTTAGTTTTATGATTTTAATAAAATTTTAGGGTTGCAATGTTGATATCAGATATGTCGGCCCTACACCCACTTATTACTCCACTCCATCTACCGTTGAGGTATGTAACTAGTAAACGATTATAAATTTATTACATGTTAATAACATTGTTTTATGAATGTTATTCTAATATGTGATTTTGGATGTTTGATGTAAGAGCATCCCAGGTTTTAGGCAATCTTGCATCAACCAAAAAAATATGTGCATTCATGTTTACATTTGAGTAGTTTCTGTCAAACCTAGTCTCAATATTTCATATTGCATTGTACCACATTGCAACATTAGAGCTCACGAAGTAGGATATTTGACCTTCATTGCAACATCTACATCATATCCAGAATTCAAGTGTTTTGGAGATTCCAGAACGAAGTTATCGCTAACAGAATATCAATTGCATTTGGACAAAGAGCGTTCACCGACCAGTCTTGGATTTTCAAGGGTGTAGACCTATTCCATGACTTGTGGAGCTCAAGAGATCATTCCATAAGGATGAACATTTATCGAGGAATCTCAGTTCAAATTCGCATCATGTTTTTACAAGGATCAAAGGAAATTCATTTGTTTTGGCCAACCTTCACACATTTCATATATTTCAGGGTTTAAGACCTCTTGAGGCTAATGCGGACCTTTTCTAGAGCTAGGAATTAGTATAAGTAAGGATTACGTAGTTTCATTAGAGATCATCATTATCATCATCATCTTTAGTAGTGATAGATAATAGTTAAGGGCTTCGACCCGCATTGTATTTTGGGCTTTAATGCTAGATCATTCTATAATTTTGTAATTTTGTAAGCCGGAAGGCAAGGCATGTTTCTAGTGAATAATTGATCATTATCTATATTTCCATATGTGATTGTGTTCTTTTTCATTGAGCTTCCATTGAGTTTACTCTTCCTACAAGGTTGGATAGTCCTATTCCTGGACCCTTCATTCTTGACTACACTAATGTTGAATAGGATAATATTGGAGGTTTCAAGGGAACACCTCCTAGTGCCAATGGATTTAGACAAACCTACACGTAGGTAATAGAATAAATAGTTTAACTAATGAATTTTACTTAATAGATTTGTGTATTTTATATCCATATCATTGATTACATTGCATTGCACATCTTTCAAACTCAAAGCATTACTTCACATTCCATAACTAATAACTAGATGTTGATAGATGACAAAATTTCAACTACAATATAGTTGTTTAGAAAGTCAACATAAGAAATGATGCAATTACTTCACATAGCATAAGTAATAAGTTGGAGCAGCTTCCAATTGCATTTTCTTGTCATGGCATTCCATGAGACCACTTTTTACCGAGGAATCTTTTCAAATAGTTCACTACCTTGTCTATGCTATGGATGCTTGGAAGAAATATATGAAAGAAAAATAGTAAGCAATAGCATAGACAATGAAATGAGTTGTTTGAAAAAATGCCTCAAAGAAATGTGGTCTCATGGTGATGTCCATCACCATGAGACCCAATTTCTTTGAGGCATTTTTTCAAACAGCTCAACGCCTTTTCTATTCTACCAGATTTTCCATACATGTCTACCAAAGCATTTTATCAAACAGTTAATTTCCTTGCTGCTATGGCTAAAATCCTTAAAAAGGTGCTTTCCAACAAACTATGGATGCTTAGGAAAAATCTATCAAAGCATAATAGTAAGCAATAGCATAGACAAGGTAGTGATTAGTATGAAAAAATGGCTCAAAGAAATGTGGTCTCATGGTTATAGAATGTGATTCCATCACCATAAGACCACATTTCTTTAAGGAATTTATTTAAACAGTTCACCACCTTTTCTATGCTACCACATTTTCCATACATGTTTACCAAATAATTTTATCAGGCTACTCACTTCCTTGCTGCTATGGCTAAAAGCCTAAAATAGCTTGTGCTTTCCAAAAAACTATGGATGCTTTGAAAAAATCTATCAAAGCATAATAGTAAGAAATAACATAGTCATGGCAGTGATTAGTATGAAAAAATTCCTTGAAGAAATGTGGTCTCATGGTGATGGAATGGAATGAGACCACATTTCTTTGAGGCATTTTTTTCAAATAGCCCACTGCTTGAGAAATAGAAACCAACCCTTTAGCCAAAATTCCCCTCCAAATTCTTTTCAAGGTACTCATCCACAATTTACCAATCCATGCATCCTTCCACCTTTTATTCCACTTGTTCATGTCCCCACCCCTCCCTCTTCATGTCATGATCACCCTCCATCTCATAACCAAGAGCACACTATACCATCCACCCCATCTTAGCATAATACAAAAGAGAAGGAAATGAATTGTTTGAAAAATTCCTTAAATAAATGTAGTCTTATGGTGATGGAATGCCATGACACATTTGTTTGTAATGGCATTCCATCATCATGAGACCCCATTTCTTTGAGGCATTTTTTCAAACAATTCATTGCCTTCTCTATGCCACCACGGTTATCATACATGTCTATGAAAGCATTTTATAAAATAGTTCACCACCATTCTACTATGGCTAAAATCCTAAAAATAGGTGCTTTTGAACAAGCTATGGATAGGGAAAATAGTAAACATCATAGTAAAAAATATATAGTTTAAAAATTACTCAAAATTCTATTCATTATCTTATACATTATAAGCCATGATGTGGATCTCTATTGTAGTTTTCATGATTAAATAATTTGTTGTTTTATTTTCAGATGTTGCAAGAAGATACACCTGAACCATAGATTTCTAGGTTTCCTATGGACTTCTCTAGCTCTTCTATGGTTTTTCACCTATAAGGAGAGAGATAGGGCCCAAAAATGCTAAGGATTCATTCAAATTAATTGTATGTGTGATGTTGTCTTATAGATAAATGAAGAAAACTAAATACAATTGAGTGATTCAAATGAATGAATTTGAATGCAAAACTAAGATTTAAACTATGCTGGAAAACACATTGTGATATGCAAGCAATGAACTTAATGAAGAAATAATGCAAAACAAAAAGAAATGAGATAAAACAAAGTGCACTTGGACAATGTTGTGGATGCTGATTGAAATCACTAAAATTTCACAATGGGACTCATTCACCCAAGGTGGTGAATTAGTCCTCCTACTAGTGAAAAAGTGTCATAAATAGGTTTCTAACTATCGAGATCTGGAATATGACAAAATTCAAATTTTCAATCCTAAGGTGGAACTCATTTGCCACTACTGGTGAATCAATCCTCTCCCAAAATTCTAAAAAATCAAGAGACAAATCTGCAACTCTAAATCTAGAAATCTCTAATTGTCAGGTTTTCAAAGTCAATTATGTAGGAAACAGACAGAAAACCTTCTTCAAGCTTGAAATATGAATGAGTTGACTCTTTTACCAATCTTCAACACCAAAAATCTTGTTAAATCTGCATACCTAGGTCTACAAACACACATGCAATAGGGGAAAAATGATTGAGGGTTAGCTAATAGGGGTTTCCCTTGGTCAAACCCCACTTTTGGTAATCAAACCCTTAATGAAACAATGAAATGAAAGAGAATGATAAACTAATAACATGCAATAGCTATCAACTTACCAAACCATTAATAATGAAAATATGAAGTAATGTTAATGGATGCTCTAAAGTGGTTGAGTATTGCTTAATAAGATGTTGTAAGATGCTTGAATGATGTGCGAATGAATGCTTGAATGAATGAGATTGTAGGAGATTATGGGAGATGTAAAATGAGGTGAAAATCACTAATTTATACACAATTTTGCCTTAGTTAACCATTCATACCTCATCAGAGGCTGACATAAAGTGTTTTTGAATAAAAACCCAAAAGAAAATTTTAAAATTTTTGAATTTGGAGCCAAGGGGGACTCATTCGCCACCCATGGCGAATGGGTCCCACCTAGGACCTGAAAATGGGTGTCAGGAATTAAGTTGTATTTAATGTTGTTTGTCAGGCTAACATTCAAAAATATACTTAATTAAGTCATATGAGGGCATAAAGGGGCCAAATAAAGCATAAGAAAGGGATAAATAGTGAAGTTGTACCTAGAAAAGCTTGAAATCTTGTTACAAGACTTTACAACACTTCAAAATAGGACTTGATTATGAATAGAAAGGCATTTTTTAGGTAAATTGTAATGAATAGACTCTAGAAGAGTGTAGAAATTTCTTACAACACTTCACAATACCTTCACAAGACATCATTATTTGAATTTTAGTACCTAAATATGCATCTTCAAGACATGTTACAACATAAAATTAGATAAAAATAGATCAAACACCATGAAACAAGACCTAAAAGGCCATGAAAATGACAAGGGGCCATTTTTCTATGGCACAACACCTCTCAATGTTCATAGGGAAATGGAGCTCGGTGTTTCATCTGTGATAGACTCCTTGATGGCTCTGACAAAGGAGGTATAAGGCAGATTACTAAATTTCAATTTACATTTGTTTTTATTGTTGGCATATGGCTTGTTTGATGACATGTGGATTCTAGTGTTGTCATTGATGGCAACCTAAGTCATCCCTCTGGTCTGTAGGCCAAGATTTATCCATTCAGGCAAGATAAGTAAAGATCAGAGTTTTATTGGCAAAAAATATGAAGAATAGGGTAATTGGTTAGTATATCGATTTGTACACCTCACCGGATCATCATTTTGAGTTGTGGATCTTCAATAGATTTTTTTAAACATCTATACTATCTTTTTGCTAAGTTTTGTAATATGGCAATGATCAGTGTATGAGTTAGGAGATCCGGTTGAATGCTTTGGTAGGATGTTTTTCTATTTATTTCCTCATTGTGGCCAACCTAGTGAATGTTGCATGTCGTGGATGTACAAGGAGTAATTGCTTAATTATTTCTTATGTTGGTTATTTTGTTTTGGGTCCTAGCTATGTCTTAGCCAACTTTGGTGGGTAAGCATTAAATTTAATTTGTGATTTGAGCCAACCATTGAAGGATATTTCATGTTTTGTTAAAGCAGACTTGAAGCGATGAAATTTTTGTTGGTGGATATATATATGAGATCAGTAAAAAAATTTTGTGAGAGAGGAGAAGGTGTGTGAAAGTGTGTAAATGTGTGTGAAGAGTAGAATAGATGTATGACAGTGAATATCAGAAGACCTATTGAGCGAATTTTGTTTATGTAAAAGAAGGGGTTTTGTGAAGTAGAGCAAAGTAGGGAAAGAAAAAATACAAAATTAGTCAGAAGGGTTGAAGATCATCTACTGAACTTCATTGGAACTGAATCTAGGCATTTGGTGATGCTATCCTCTCATTTCAATTTTTTGTTGTAATCACAAACATTTTGTAAGGCAATGAGCCTTCCTTATTTTGAGTAGTGAGCTCTAGGCAGTGTACCTAAATTCAAGTGCATTCCATTTTATTCATATTTTTAATAGAGTATAATTGTGGATTAATCTCCACTATGGTTTTTCCCCTAACAGGGTTTCGACATAAAAATATTGGTGTTATGGTGCTTTGATTATCTTGTTCGTGTGCTTGCATCTTTATTTTTTTATCTATTGTGGATGGTTTAAGATATGGATTTAAAGTTTAAATTTGCTAAACATTGATTCACCCCCCCTTCTTAGTGTTCCATGAGTCCAACAATTGTATCAGAGCAAGGTTCCTCTACAAAAGTTTAATAGCTTGAAGTGGATCTTGAATTGCAATGTACTCTAGGGGTCTTCAACAGTAGCTTATGGTGGCACTTGATGATCTTGATCAGTCTAAAGCAGAAGTCATGGAATTAAAAGAAAATCTTGTGGATCCTGAGAAATTCATTCAATCATTGAAGGTTAAAATCAATGAGTCAAGAGAAAAGAGAAAGGAACTTTGTGATCAGCTGAAGCAGAAAGAGAATAAAATCTTGAAAGATGTTCACCTGAATTAGACCCTAAAAGAGATAATAGAAGAATGTAAAAAACTTGCTAGGAATAATGCTACTCTAAAGCTTGAGATGGAATTTGTGGCGATGAAGCTAACTAAGGAGATTGAAGAAAGGAAGAAGAATGAGGAGAATCTAGCATAGTCTTTAAAAGAAAAGTCTGAAGAATGCAGCAAAGTAAATAGTGGACTTATTCAGATAGATATTTAATTGCAAGAATCCAGAAATAATGAAAAAGAGCTTGAAAGATAGATAGTTATCCTTAGAGATGAACTCACTACTGCAAATGAATACAAGGAGAAGTTCAGGATTAGTTCTGCTAAGCTTGATGAGTTGACTAAAGGACAAAAGGATGCAAAAGACAAGCGAGGTCTTGGATATGAGAAAGGAGAAAGTTGTGGATCTAAACACAAGGATTCCAGACAAAGAAATCAGATGAACAAAGATAGAAGGTATCTGGTAAGACAACCCAATGCTCAGAAGTTTAATGGTTACTTCTTTTCTTTCAATAAATTTGGTCCTATGGCTTCTCAGAGTAGAATTAAAATAAATTCAAGAAGACCATCATTTCCCAGTCAATGTTTTAGTTGCAATAAGTTTGGTCATAAGTCAATTGAATGTAGAAGCATGTTTGTCAGTATAAGGAATGTTAATTGCTACACCTGTGGAAGATTTTGGCATATTGCTAATCAGTGTAGATCAAAGGGAAATCAATGGAATGAATGGTCTGGACAAAGAAATATGGTGTGTTAAAATTGCAACAGATTTGGTCACATTGCAAGATTCTACAGGAACAGAAACATGGATATAAGAGGTCTGGTATATAAAAGAAGAATTTCATAGAAAGATGAAAAAGGAAAAGGAAAAGTGACTGTGGAAGAGATAAGAAATCAAATGAAGAAAATGTGGGTAAAGAAGAGTGAATCTGATGAAGGAAATAAGCCCGTATCAAAAGCAACCTCTGGTAATTCCTCCAAAAATTGAACTTAGGTCATGCGCCTAGGGGGAGTTTTTCAAGAAAATCCTTTGTCCCCCTATCGGTAGCTAGCACTAGAATGCGGAAAATTTTCAATAGCTATGATAGAAGTTTGCAAGTGCATCAGTGATCACTTATGCAAAAACATGAGAAGTAGAAGGTCCATAGACAAATTTTTCTTTTGTTGTCTAAGAAAATAGAGTACCCAGAACTCCTAGGGAAAAATATTTAATGTGGTAAAAAGGTTAGGTGCACGAAGTTATAAAAGGGTATTTAGAACCCTCATTTTTCACCTTGCATTGAAGAAGAATAGAAGGAGAACCTCTACAATGAAATTTCAAAAAGGGAGTAAAGCAAATTCGGTGGTGAATTCATCAAGTATTTTAGTTGCTTGTAGAATTTTGAATTTTGTGCTCGATAGAAAAACATGTTTCGTACAAAAAAGAAATGAAGCAAATCAAAGGAATGGTGAATTTGGATGAGTATAGTAGTGGAAAGATTAGGGTGTGATAAATTTGTTGCTAGCTAGTGAATTAAAGTGGCTTGAAGGTGTGAAACACAAGAGTTTGGACATTTGGAATGAGTTTCCTTATTTCATCAACGTGGAAGTGGTCAGGTTTATCCTAAACAGATAGAATGAGGACATTATAACCCTAGATAAACCCTATCTTATTTCAAAGGATGTGATTAGAGATTTAACTGGTTTATGGAATGTTGGAGATATTCTGAAAAAGAAGTCAATTTGGAACAAGGAAGTTGAAACCCTAACTGGAGTGATAGGAGATCAGAGGGCTCTAGTAATTTCAACGATCAAAGATATAATAACTTGGTACATTGTACATGGGATTTCATACAAAATTTTCTTCAGAAACAGGGAAGGTACAACTTCGGTAGGTGTAGTTTATATCGCTCACAAAATGATAATGGAATATGAAGACTTTGATCTGTGTAGTTTGTTGAAGGATCGATTAATGGAAAATGTGCAATTGACAAAAGTAGATTACCCCTTCAGGTTTGGTACCTTGATCATATGCATCATGATGTATTTCCTAAATTTCTTTCCTTAGAATGATAATGTGGTATGGAAGGAAAGTGAACTGGTTTATAAGAAAAAAATTGAACATTCTAATGCTTTGGGAAATTATGAGCAAGTGTATGCAAGTTTCTTTAAGGAATTCCTACGGAAGTTTGGAGAAGTTAGTATATCCCTTTCAGTAAAGATGCTTGAAGTTGGATCTTCTTCTGGTGAAGTGTTGGGAAAGAAGAAGAGAGCAAAATAAATTGTTGTTTTCACTCCTTCGGTATGCAAGTCTCCAATAACTGAAGAAAAAGATAAAATAATTGTGGATATACCATATGAGGACTCTAATGAGTATACTCCTAGAGATGAACCAAAATCAGTTGAACTAGATGTAAAAATGGCAGAAGGAAGTGAAGAAGATGATGAATTATTTAAAGCTAAGATATTACAGCTTGTTCAAGAAAAATATGGGATGAAGAAAATTGTTGACTTATGGTTGGAGAGACCTTCATACGAGCAATATGTGATTAATAACACATTGAGTTCTTACTTTTTTCACAATAATGTTGATTTGGAGAGTTTTCATAATGTTTTTCTAGAAGAATTGATTGAATGTATCAAGGAAGCTATGGTAGCTGAGTCCCTAGATGGAAAAGAGGAAGAAGTAATTCTACATCTAGTCAAGGGGTTGACCAAAGATGGCTAGGAAATCTATAAATATGGCATGTCAATGGGAATGAGAAAATCTTATATAGTCCCATTAGAGCTATTTAACATTCTCAGGGTGAGTGTAGCATGAGCATGAGTGAGACTACAGTTGAAGAAACCTAAGTCTCTCACCAACTGGGGGAATTTAAAACATAGAAGCTTCCATGCAAAGATTTGGGAGTTGGGATTTTTGTAGAAGCATGGAAGAAATTTCTTTCGGGTATGAAAGATAAGTACAAGTTAATTTTCTAACTTAAGTAGGAGTTGTACTTCAAATTTTGAATTTTTGAAAGGAGGAGAGAGCTTAGTGAAGTATATATTTTTCATTGATGTCAAAGGGGAAGGAGAGCAATGAAAAATTCTTTATCATTCCAAGGGGGAGTTTGGAGTTTGAGTTTTGAAATTTTGAATTCTGACACTTAGTCATTCTTCACTAAATTTTGTCATCAATTCCAAAGGGGGAGATTGTTGGCATATGGATTGTTTGATGACATGTGGCTTCTAGTGTTGTCATTGATGGAAACCTAAGTCATCCCTCTAGTCTACAGACCAAGATTTATCCATTATAGAAAGATAAATAAAGATTAGAGTTTTACTGGCATAAAGTATGAAGAATAGGGTATCTAGTTAGCATATCGATCTGTACGCCTCACTGGATCATCATTTTGAGTTGTGGATCTCCAAGAGAGTTTTTAAGAATCTATAATATCTTTTTGCTAAGTTTTTTAATATGGCATTGATCATTGTATGAGTTAGGAGATCCGATTGAAAGGTTTTTTTGTTTATTTCCTCATTGTGGCCAACCTAGTGAATGTCACATGTCATAGATGTACAAGGAATAATTTCTTAATTATTTCTTATGTTGGTTATTTTTTTGGGTCCTAGCTATGTCTTAGCCGACTTTGGTGGGTGTGCATTAAATTTAATTTGTGATTTGAGCCGACCATTGAAGGATATTTCATGTTTTGTTAAAGTCGACTTGAAGTGATGAATTTTTTGTTAGCGGATATATATATGAGATCGTTAATTCATTTTGTGTGAGAGAGAAGGTGTGAATGTGTGTGAAGAGAAAAATAGACGTATGAGAGTGAAAATCAAAAGATTTGTTGAGCAATTTTTTTGGTGCAAAAGAAGGGTTTTTGTGAAGTAGAGAAAAGTAGGGCAGAGCAGAAATATAGAATCAGTCAAAAGGGTTGAAGATCATCTACTGAGATTCATTGGAATTGAATCCACGCATTTGGAGATGCTATCCTCTCAATTCAACTTTTTGTTGTAATCACAAACATTTTGTAAGGTAGTGAGCCTTCCTTATTTTCAGCAATGAGCTCTAGGCAATGTGCCTAAATGTAAGTGCATTCCCTTTTATTCATACTTTTAACAAAGCATAATTGTGGATTAATCTCCACCGTGGTTTTTCCCCTAACAGGGTTTCCACATAAAAATATTTGTGTTATGGTGCTTTGATTATCTTGTTCACGTGCTTGCATATTTATTTATTTTTATGTGTTGTGGATGGTTTAAGATCTAGATTTAAAGTTTAAATTTGTTGAACACTAATTAAGCCGCCCACCTCTTTGTGTTCCCTGAGTCCAAAAGTTATAGCTATTAGTTAGTGAAAAATCAAACCATTATTGATTCATATTTTAATTTCTCTTTGGATGGTTTCTACAAGGCTTCAACATGCCTTAGCATGGGCATTTGAATATTTCCCTTGTGAAGAGTGATCATCAGATTGTGGTATTGATTATTTTGTTAAACATATCATTTTTATAATGCAATTTCTATATATTAATGTCTTTACTTGTTATTGTAACAAATAAGACTTGACCAAGAATTAAACCCTAGGAGGAGCACCAGGAGCACTCTTTGACCTCTGAGTAAATGAGTGACAAACCTATCTCCATCCGATCAAAAAGAAAAGGACAAGAGTTTATTTTCAGAACATGGAGAGCAATGACTTTCAATTCAAAAGCCTTTTGTTGTATACCTATATGGAATTTTTGTACATATTTTGTATTGGATATATTTGACATTGTATGCCTATATGGATATTTTGTATATATTTTATATTTATATCAACATATATTAATGTATTCCTACATGAATATTTGGTTAATACAAATATTTTTTATCAATGGTGTCCATATTTGCATTATAAATCCACAATTCAATAGATATGAGTTGCATATATTCAAGTGTATACTTGACAACTTACATGTATTCCAATGTATACTTTATGATTTGTGTGTTTTCATGTGTATACCTTGTATTCATTGATGCAGAGGGTATGGGAACTTTTGGAAAACAACACAATGATTTCAAAAATCTCAACAATGCACTCTCAAACATCCCTTATAGAAATAAGGCTCAATGGCTCACTTACAACTTATATGCTTCCTTATGGACCTAAACCCTAGGATTAATTTTTATAGACTCATAAAAACTTCTTGAATGTTTACAAAGACCCAACCCTATGTCTTAAGCAAAACTCTCTTTTTGCACCTTGACTAGGCTTCTAGCCCAACTAGGCCTCTAGCGGTGAATTCTTGAACTTCCACTCAATGTTCCCAAAGGACCCTCCAAAATAATGATTGAACCAGATGTGGTTTGTGATGATACATAACATACTAGATTCTTGATGGCACTTGTTTTGGAGCACACCAATCAAAATCTGTTGTTTCCTCCAATTTATGGCCTAATTAGCCCTCTTTTTCAAAGCAACCCCTCTCTAAACTCAACCCCTGACTATGAAACTTTCAACAGTCCCTTAAAATGTTCCCAAACCAAGGATTTTCAAGCTTTTAGTCTTCTATGACACCCTTAATATGCTCAAACACAAAACCCTCCATAAATTGCCTTAAAACTAGGGCTTTTTAGTTACCCACCTCCCAAACACTTCCAGATCCCTCTCTTTGACTTTTCACCATTAGATAAACATAATACATCAATCCAAACTCAAAAAAATTCCCCTTATTAAGGCAGATCTCCTGCTGCTATACCTTAGCCCCCATTTTCATGCACTTTTCCCTTTGACAACTCAGTGTACACCTTGATATTCTTCCTTCCTCCACATTAGTTTGTTAGGTTTGTATTATAAATGTTAGAAGTGATCCATTTCAAAGGTTACAGCATCATTCTACCTTGAAATGGATCAATCATCCATAAAAACCCTCAAAATCAATGAAAATTTGCATTTTCTTGAGGACAGTCAGTTATAAAATAAAAAGAATTGATTGTTGTTGCTTATCAGAGCATAAAAAGGACTTAAAACATGTAAATACAGGTTCCTAAAGCATTCAACCAGACATATCTTCAATGGTAATCAAGTTTTCATCAAATGAACATAAGAAAAATGCAAGAAATTGCTATTTTTTTGCTTTTTCCTGTAGCAGTCCTTACAAAATCCGTACCAGCAACCCAACCTCCATAAAAATGACTTCTATGGCCTTGAATAACCTTTCCCCAACTTCTCAAACCATTTTGGATTGATTAGTTTACATTAAAGTTATTAAAACATCAAAAAACTACTTTCCCGCCCAAAGTTGGAATTCAAAATTTTGAATTTCCAATTTACAATTTATTAAACTCTACTATCCAAAAACTATTGGATCCTTACTATCCAATCTTATTTGACAAAATTAAATCATAATAAACCTATCTAACCTCCTAGAATATTATTTTTCCATTTACAAAGCATTTTGGTCCTAGGGTCCTTATTAGGACCCTTAGGACTTTTGATCTTCCAATTACTCTCATCCATGCCAAATGCCATTATAGGCTTCAAGACATCATAATTGATGCTTTGGAATGATGGAAAAACCTTCATGTCAACTACACTCTCTTGACTCTTCAACTGACTCCTAATGAGCTTGGGTGCTCCTACACCATTCTCCCCAAGAAAGAAAAGTTTCTTGCCCCAAGAAGCATCCAACTTGTTGCCACCAAAAGACCCCTTGCTCTCATATGTTTTCATCTTCAAATGATAGGGCATGTAATCTCCCAAAGTCATTGTCTTCCTCTTCTGCCAGTCTGTACTCATGTCATTCATCATGTGAGAACCAAAATAGTGATTTTTTTGTCCTCTTTGTTGTTTGAACTCAATCTGTCTTTGTGCCCTGTTTCTGCCTCTATGACACTGATTCATTTGTGAAAGAACACCATCTCCATTGACCTCAACAATAGGGCATTCAATATTCCCTACCTTAATACTTTCCAAGTCCCATAGGCTCTGATTTTTAGGACTGTGTGCTTCATATCTCTGCTGTAACTCATCATTCCTCTTCCAACCAGTATCTTCCTCCATCCTACCCTGCTCATTTACCTGCAAATGCTTCTCAAAATAGATTACAAAGTTCTCATTAGACTGCTCCAAAGGAAAAGGAATCAACTTATATCTACTAGCATCTTTATGCACCAAATATGTGTTATGAAATCCATCATGCACTGTCCTCCTCGCATACTGCCATGGTCTTCCCAAGATGATATGACCACAAGTCATTGGAATGACATCACAAAGCACCTTGTCATGATAAGATCCAATTGAAAAATCCACAAAAGCTCTCTTACCAATCTCTACATGCTGCCTTTGAGTTACCCAAGTGGCCTTGTAGGGAGTAGGATGATCAAATGTTTCAATCCCTAACTTGGTTACCATATCAACTGAAACTAAATTTCTATGTGACCCTGAATCTATGAGCAATCTGCATATTTTACCATGACTAAGACAATTAGTCTTAAATATAGTTACCTTTGGCTCTTGATGAAGTCTTTCTCCTTTCTTGACCATATGAAACTCTCCATCAGTCACAAGGTCTGCCATGAATGTTTTTGATTCCTCCTTCTTGTCTTCTTCTTCTTGTACCAAGTTAGCTCTCCTATCTCTACCCCTATCAGCTTGTTCCCATTTAGGAGACTTGAAGGAAGGATGCCCTGGTTCATTGCAATTAAAACACCTACTTGTGAATGTGCCTCTATGTTGCCCAAATTTGCCTCCTCCTCTAGGAGTGTATCCACCTCTTTGATCTGAAAATACCTCCTTACCTTTGTCATTGCTGCTCTTTTCATTGTTGCCTTGTCCTTGTTCTCTATTACCTCTGCCTCTACTTGAACTACCTCCTCTTCCACCATTGCTTATCTTTCTTGCTTCCTCTTCACCTTTTCTTCTGCTCTAATGGCCAACTGAAAACATTCTCCTAATGTCCTTGGTAATTGCAAACCAATCTCATCTTGTAGATTATACCTCAAGCCATTGATATACCTAGCTACTTTCTCATCTTCTTCCTCATACCCTCCTCTAATACCAAGCTTGTGAAATTGCTCAGTATAGGACATCACATCCATGTCCTTTTGTCTTAAATTCTGCCTCATCCTCTTCACATGAATTGTGTAATCAGATGGTAGGAATTGTTCCTTGACCAAACTCTTCATCCTTTCCCATGTAGAAACTTTTACCAATCCCCTAGCCATCCTATCATTCTGAAAACTAGTCCACCATGTCAATGTTGTGCCTCTCAACTTGGTTTTGGCAAACTTAACCTTCCTCTCTTCATCCATCTCTTCAAACTCAAAATAGTTCTCTAAGGCATCAAGCCATCCTAACACCTCTTCACTATCCATCTTCTCTTGATAGATAGGCAAATCTATGTGACTCTTTCCTCCATGACCTTGTATTGCTTTCAACAACTTTACTAACCTCCTTTCTTCAGGGTCTTCTATCTCACTTGCAGGTTGCTCTTGATTTACCCTCACATGCTCTTCATCTTCATCATTGTCTTCTTGGTCTTCTTGGTCTTCTCTCCTTCTATCCTATCAAGGTTGTTTATCCTTTCTTGCATAGTCTCTCTCTCCCTTCTCCATTGCCTTTCTTCCCTTGCTCTGGCCTGCTCTCTTGCTGCTTCTTGTTCCCTTCTTTCCCTTCTCTCCCTTTCCAAGATTTCCTTTAACTCCTCTAACTCTCTTGCCAATTGATTTTTAGGTGCCATTTCTGATTCTTCAATCCCTAAAGGACCTACTCACTACTCTGATACCACTCGGATGCAGAGGATATGGGAACTTTTGGAAAACAACACAATGATTTCAAAAATCTCAACAGTGCACTCTCAAACATCCTTATAGAAATAAGGCTCAATGGCTCACTTACAACTTATATGCTTCCTTATGGACCTAAACCCTATGAGTACTTTTGATAGACTCATAAAAACTTTTCTTGAACATTTACAAAGCCCCAACCCTCTGTCTTAAGCAAAACTCTCTTTTTGCACCTTGACTAGGCTTCTAGCCCAACTAGGCCTCCAGCGGTGAATTCTTGAACTTCCACTCAATGTTTCCCAAAGGACCCTCCAAAATAATGATTGAACCAGATGTGGTTTGTGATGATACATAACATACTAGATTCTTGATGGCACTTGTTTTGGAGCACACCAATCAAAATTTGTTGTTTCCTCCAATTTATGGCCTAATTAGCCCTCTTTTTCAAAGCAACCCCTCTCTAAACTCAACCCCTGACTATGAAACTTTCAACAGTCCCTTAAAATGTTCCCAAACCAAGGATTTTCAAGCTTTTAGTCTTCTATGACACCCTTAATACACTCAAACACAAAACCCTCCATAAATTGCCTTAAAACTAGGGCTTTTTAGTTACCCACCTCCCAAACACTTCTAGATCCCTCTCTTTGACTTTTCACCATTAGATCAACATAATACATCAATCCAAACTCAAAAAATTTCCCCTTATTAAGGCAGATCTCCTGCTGCTATACCTTAGCCCCCATTTTCATGCACTTTTCCCTTTGACAACTCGGTGTACACCTTGATATTCTTCCTTCCTGCACATTAGTTTGTTAGGTTTGTATTATACATGTTAGAAGTGATCCATTTCAAATGTTACAGCATCATTCTACCTTGAAATGGATCAATCATCCATAAAAACCCTCAAAATCAATGAAAATCTGCACTTTCTTGAGGACAGTTAGTTATAAAATACAAAGAATTGATTGTTGTTGCTTATTAAAGCATAAAAAGACTTAAAACATGTAAATACAGGTTCCTAAAGCATCCAACCAGACATATCTTCAATGGAAATCAAGTTTTCATCAAATGAACACAAGAAAAATGCAAGAAATTGCTATTTTTTTGCTTTTTCCTGTAGCAGTTCGTACAAAATCTGTACCAGCAACCCAACCTCCATAAAAATGACTTCTATGGCCTTGAATAACCTTTCCCCAACTTCTCAAACCATTTTGGATTGATTAGTTTACATTAAAGTGATTAAAACATCAAAAAACTACTTTGCCGCCCAATGTTGGAATTCAAAAATTTGAATTTCCAATTTACAATTTATTAAACTCTACTATCCAAAAACTATTGGATCCTTACTATCCAATCTTATTTGATAAAATTAAATCATAATAAACCTATCTAACCTCCTAGAACATTATTTTTCCATTTACAAAGCATTTTGGTCCTAGGGTCCTTATCAGGACCCTTAGGACTTTTGATCTTCCAATTACTCTCATCCATGCCAAATGCCATTATAGGCTTCAAGACATCATAATTGATGCTTTGGAATGATGGAAAAACCTTCATGTCTCCTGCACTCTCTAGAATCTTCAACTGACTCCTAATGAGCTTGGGTGCTCCTGCACCATTCATGCATATACTTTGTATTAATTTATGTATACTTCAAGGCTTATGTGTTTTTGAGTACTTGTGCTTCCCTTATTCACATGTATGCTTGACTTATTCACATGTATACTTATTAATTGGTTATCCCTAGCATTGATCATTGTTGTCCATGGTTTGTCTTGAATATTTATTAATTGATGCTAAACAACTTGGTGCAGGGGCACCTTGGGATCTCCATGCCTCTTTGAAGCTCTATTTGGTTTTTTTTAGTGTCAATGATGATCATGATGTAATAAGGTCATAAGGACCATCTGAAATGCTTTGTGATTGGTTTTTAGGTTTGATGTTGAATTTTGATGTAATAACAAGGTCTCTTCCTCACCATGTAAACTTGGTGTATCTAGGCCAACATAAGGAATTAAGGTGCCATGATGCAACCAGGTAATTGAGGGTAGTTTCCTTGTTGATTTGATAGTCTTGGAGGTGTTCTAGCCATCTTTTTGCTTGGTTGGTAAATCAGGTTCTTAATGTTGTGCAAAGTTGCCTTAACTAGACAATTAGGAGTCATTTAGTGTTTGATTAGTTTCCCAACGTCCTCCAAATTCAAAATTCAGTTGAGTGATGTTGGGAGAGGTGTATGAATGTTGAAATATGCCTCTTTTGGTCGAGGAAGGTTTGATGAAGAATTTTTGAACTAAAATCAATATAAAAAATATGTTTTCCATATTTATGTGCAAAAAATTGCTGCTGACTCATGTGGTATGGACATAATACATACTATAAGGAAACAAGGATGTAATGGTTTGATATAGGGTTGAGATAGCTTCCTTTTGGCAGTGGTTTGACTCATTTTCATCAAGAATCAAGGGAGATATCTGGATTTTACTACAAGTGGGTCTGAAACCCTCCACAACTAGGGTGTGATCAATAAAATGTAAGTTTTTCTCCATTCCAACGTAGGAAAAATCTGATTTTTGGTGGAATGGAAGGGATTGTAGTATAATTCAAGATTCAAAAGATTTCATATTGGAATATGGAGTTTGGTGAGAGTAAATTGATGCCCTAGGCCTGGCATATCTATGTGATAGGGCAAAATTTGTTGCAAAAATCTGATTTGAGTCAATATTTGTGAGTTTTCTGTTTTGTGGCGCTTGGGATCAGTTGGAATGATTTTTTTGAAGGTATAGGAAGGTATTCATTGGCTTAGGGGTTTTGAGGTGTGCCAAGGTAACCATACTTGCTTTGAAAAGTGTCTTTTAGGCCTCCTTGTAGTGTTAGAAAATAGGTCATTTGTTGTCTTTTGTGTTGGATTCAAAACTTGTGGTTTTGAGGGTTTGTGGAGGATAGTATCAAGTGTCAAAAACCAGTGAGTTTGGTCTAGTTTGAGTGATTAGAAGGATTTTATGTTGACTATCCCATTAGACAAGGCTACAAGGGCTACAAGGCCTAATATGGCAGCGATAGATTAAAGAGTGTTCCCAAGTGAGAAGTCTTATGTGTTGGCTTAGTTTAGCCATGTTAAGAGATTTTGAGTCATTTCCAAGCCTCCTGATTGCATTTGGGTGTGTGGAGTTAAAATAGTGCTTAATTTGCTCATTAGTTGTATGGTGTATTAAGGAGTCTATCTAAGAGTATTTGAGAGGAGCTCTTAAGAGAATGTCTTCCCCTACCACTCTGCATCACAACTTTATTAGTTGATGCTAAACAGTTTCAATATTTCTAGGAATATTAGTAGAGTTACAAATTCTAAAATTTCACAAATCGAAAAGAAAAGATTAACTATAAATAAATGCATTGATTATTAAATTAATAATTTATTAAGAATGAGTATAATATATATCAAGAGATGAGCCTTCTAGAATGGAAATTGCCAACTAGAAAATAGGCAAAGCATTCCCAATACTTTGAAAGCAATAATCCACCAAAATTGCAATGGGAGAGAAGGCTTATTTAAGATCCTTGAGCAATGTATTTCCTAATGCTCCCTTGTTCTTAAATTTCTCAATTTAGTTTAATCTAAAGAGTTCCATGAAATTATTTATCTAAAAGAAACAAAAATGTTTTCAATTGGTATTCCATGAGATGTTTCATAAAAAGACTCTAGTATATTAATATTCTGATTGGAACAACTAAATTAAGCAAAGGATACATAATCTTCACAACACTTGCAAAACATAATATTCATAGTAGATAATGAGTAGTTAACTTCTTGACACATTACCATACAAATATTTATCTTGAATGGTATTTAAACATTTTCATAGCATAATCCTCATAGTACAGAATGAATTATTATGTTCTTGATCCATTTCCATATAAACACATCAAAAGATGTATATGTCAACTTTTTTCAATATTATTTCTTGTATAAGAAATGGACTAGGGAGAAAGCTTTATAATTTATAATACAAATAAGAAATGGACTCAAGGGTGGAAACTTTATTTATCACACCAAATAATAAATGTATGTGAGAGCATCACTTTCTTCTCTTAGACTCTAATTTTCAAGCATAGCAAATCATTTAAAATGAAAATGACAAAATGCTTCACAACCAAAGTTGCTAATTGAGGAAAAATAAAATGTTTCCAAGTTCCACCATTGTACGCATTTACAATTGGTTGTATATTGTTGTAAGGGAAAGGAGGATAATTAAAAAACATTGTGTGCTTGCAAGACTTGAGGATGATCATATGCTTTTTGTGTGGAAAACTCAGACTTCTCTACCATCATGTGTATGTTTCTCTTTTCGATTGTTTTACATGACATCATAAGGGATTGAGATGGTTGAATGTAGCTTAGAGCGATTCTACATGTTTGGGTGCAAAAGAGGACCATGCCTAGTATAAACATACCTATCAAGACACGCTGGAGTAGTCTTTTTGGTCACACCAATTGCATAATGAAAGTTGCACCACTTTGCAACTTTACACTGCTTGCATTTGACACTTTTTCCATCAAGTGAAAACTGGAAACCATGAGAAAATGACTTTGAGATAACAAAAACTAGGAGAGGTTATTGTAAAGGGGCCCAACACAATCCCATAGGCTTAGACAGAGAGTTCGTAAGCATCATAGTTTTTGAGAAATATCCCATCAAAGATTGTTGCCCTTGAGAAATCGAGCCAGTTGAATGTAGCTTGAATCGATTCCACATATTTGGGTGTGAAAGAGGACCATTCCTAGCGTAAACATAACCATCTAAATGCATTGGAATAGTTCTTTTGGTCACACAAGTTACAATATGAAATTTGCACCACTTTGCAACTTTACACTACTTGCATTTGACACTTTTTCCATCAAGTGAAAACTGGACACCAGGGGAAAATGACTCTGAGATAACAAAAATCGAGAGAGGTTATTGGAGAGAGGCCCAACGTGATCATGTAGGCTTAGAAAAATATTTCGTAAGTGTTGGAATATGTTTTCATTGATGTCAAAAAGGGATCAAAGGAGAAATGCATTGATCTAGTGCAGAAGTGCATATAGTTGTCATTGATGTCAAAATTGCAAATCATGCAAAAGGTTTTGGAATTCCTGATAGCTTAACTAGTTGTGTGCTCAAGTGGTGTACCTGTATGTGTATTATGTGTTGCAGGTATGAATGCATATGGTGTTGTCATTAACGTAGTCATTGATGTCAACACAGTATAGATTGTTGTAGTGAAAGGACACAAGTGGTTGTAGGTTTAGAATATGCTCTGGTATAAGTTCAGAATGTATTCTAGTATGTGCTCCACATTTCTACAATATTGATCCTATGCTAATATAGATCTGAAGTATTATTCAAGGACATCCATGGGTGATATATCCTAGATTACAACTTTTGGGATGATGAAGAGTGAAAGTTGTGGTCACTGGTTTGTGAACTAGTCTGAAAGAGTTTGTTGTCTGTGAACTAGGAGAAATGTATTTTCTCCATAATCCTCCTCTAGTGTGTTTTAGGTCTTGTATATCTAGAAGAAGTTTTATAATATTTTTATTTGTGTCCCTTCAAGAGTGTACATGGTTTGGTGCTTCAGTATGAATATTTGAGGGAGCCTCCAGTAAGAATGGTCCAATAGCTTGCTCTACATTTATTGCATATTGAATATCTTTGTCTGCAGATTGGAAGTTACTTAGAGGCATGTCTAAAGATGGTATGTTCCAAGTTTGATCCTCTGGTATGAATATTTGAGTGAATTATATTCAACAGAGTGAGAATTTCTTTTTCTGGACATCTAGTGATGATAGGGAGAATGTATTATGTTTCGTATTCCTCTGAATTTATGTTATTTGGTCTAGGGTTGTGTAATTAAGTTTTTAATGGTTTTATGTGTCTCCATCTCCAATGGTTCATGATTTCATGGTATGCAAGAAGAAATTTGGATCGTGAATGAAGACTGGTCCTAGAAGACCTTGTCGGCAAGACAATGTAGTGTTGATAAGAGTTTGAGCAATGTCTCTTCAACATTGCAATAACAAGCCTAAGGAGATTTTTTGATGAGACCATGTAGTTTCAATAGAGCTTCTTCAAATGTCTCCTCAACATGGTGATTGTGATACCGGATGTGGAACCTAATAAGGTGCACGTGGAAGTGAGATCCAATGTGATGAGGATGACATACAGTCGGAAGATGAATAGAAAAAATGCACATGGCAGTGACTTGACCTAATGGACTCCACCATGGTAGGATGTTGAGGTGTCTTCATCGGTGTGACGTAGGCACATCAATAGAATAGAGATGAATGTTCCCCCGATGAAGTGATAAAGTGCTATGTGGACCCAATAGAATGACATGCATAGTGAAGGTAGACATACGACAATCAATAATTTGTTGTTTTGCATCCTTGTTGCAAAAAAAAACTTGATCAAGGAATGAAAGGAGAAGATTGATAGCCAATGTTCAAACTTTATTATCTATAATAGTCTAGTCCATGTGAATAGGGGTTTCAAAGTCGGTGACCAACAATGAATTCAATTAGATCACTTAGCTATCCCAATGAACATTTAATGAAGGAGATCTGATCTACTAGTTGGTGGCTAAAAGGATTCTTGATCAATCAAGACCAAATAAAATTGAATGAAGGAGAATACATTCAACGCATATCAGATTTTGAGGTTAGACAGAGAGAAAAATTTGGAAAATTATTTTTAGCAGAAGTAAATGTGAAACCAGCTTGATGTAGAGGTATGGTCATATATAATAGACTCTATTAGATGAGTTGGATGATGGTCCAAGGCTCAAGATGAAGTGACAGCTTTGAAGGAGAAACCTTGATAGATGAGCAATGAGATTAGACAATATGGACGGTGATGAGGATCTCGAGGAGAGAGATTACAAATTGGAAGAGTTAGACAAAAAGAAAATAATTTTAGTATGGTCTAGATGTGAAGAATCAGCAATAGGTGTGAGAAGTCTACAGTTGTATGTTGAACTAAAAAGAGTTACATATTTGTGAGATATATTGCAGAGAGAGAGATGAGTTGGGAATGATGTTTATAAGAAAAGAGAGAGATTAGCAAAGTGTAGAAGACATAAAGTGTAGACAGAGAATGCATATGTAAGGCAGTCCTAGATTGTAATACAGATCATCATCTAGGTATTTGCATTCATGATGAAGAGTGTGTGTAAATTAGAGAGATAGAACATTGATTGTTCTATGTGCAAAAAAGGAGAGTGTGGAGCAGGGGTGTGTTGTTGAGAGTGCAGATTCAACAGTAAGATATGAGTTGTAGTATGTGCAACAAAGAACAGAATGTAATGATGCATCTTAGGTTTATGAAGAACCATTTATATGCATTTATGAACTTGTAATCCTTTAGAAGTTTTAGCTTCATTGTACTAAGTTGTAGCTCAGCTTAGGGTATAGTAGTTTTCTTGGAGTTGTTGCTCCTAAACTAGGGTGTTGTTACATCTTTGAAGTGGCTACTTCTAAATTAGGTAATTGGTGCATCCTTGGGTTGTAGCCCTAAAATCATTGTAACAGATATTTGGATTGTGACGTTGGATTTGAGTAGTAGACTCAAGCAGCCTTTTTTCACCGTGGTTTTCCCATCTTGGGTTTTCCACGTACATATGGTGTTATGTGATTTTCTTGTGTGTGTGTGTGTTTATGTCTCTTCATATTAGTATATGTACATTAAGAGTTCAAATAAGTAATCTGCATAAGTTTTTTGAGGGAAAAAATTTTAAGGGATAAATTTTGGTATCTACTGATTCACCCCCCTCTCAGTAGATCATTATGTTCCTTCAATTGGTATCAAATCCATAGGTTCCCTAGAAGAAGCTTAATCAGCTCGGGTAGATCTTGGTAAGTGAACACAATATGGCTAATGAGGAAAGCTCCTTTGTAGGATTACCTCTCTTTAATGGATCAAATTATATGTGGTGGAGCTTCAAAATGAAGTTACAATTGGGATCCATAGGGTTTGATGTATGGCTGTCAATAGAATATTGTTATAATTCTCTTGCTACACCTCTAAATATTGAGGCTAAAAAGAAGGCATTTGATGAAAATGATAAGGAAATGGATGCAATACTTAATAGGTTGTCAAGTTCCATATTTGTCAAAATCATGCATTTCTAGAATGCACAAGATGTATGGAACAAGCTAAAGATGATGTATGAAGAAAGTGATGTTGAGGTGCAATCAATGATTGAGAGATGTCATAGTGAATCAAAAAGTCTTGAGACAAGTGAAGATAAAAAATATACAAAGTGGTTCTCAAGTGAGGCTATATCAAGAAGTGATGTAAGAAACATCCACTTCTAGATCAAGGGGGACCGATGAAGAGGAAGTTGATTCATCAGAAGATTGAGAAGATGCTCTCAAAAATACATAGGTAAGCTATCCACTAAATTTTTTTATTCTAGTAGAATAAATTCCAGAGCTACTAGATGCTTTCATAGTAAAAAGGATAGTCATAAGGAAGAAGTGGATATTAAGGAAAATGAGAAGAAGGGCCTACAGGCTGGTAAAGAAAAAGAGTTATTAGATGGTTTTGGTAGATCAAATTGATGAAAGCGAAAGTTTCCATGGGGTTGACCCATTCCAACGACCTCTAATGAAGATTATGATAGGTCTAATAGATATGAATAAGATGAAACCTTCAATAATGAAGAAGGAGACATAGACCTTGAAGGAAAAATCATTTGTGCTCTAAATGAGATTAAAATTTTAAAGGAGAATGATGATGAAAAGTTGCATTCTCATAATGAGATAGATTAATTGAATAAGATTGTTGAAGATTCTAATCAGATCATGATCTACTTGAAGACTCAAGTGGAAGAAGCAAGAAGGGTAGATGATGTAGTTAGATCAAAAGTATAGTCTAAGTCAAATGAGTGAATGAGATTGGAAGAAGAAATAGTGGCCTTGAGAAAAGAATTAGAAAAAGGAAAGGAGCAGATTGATAAAGGCTTTAAGTTGAAAGGTTGCTTCAAGACACTAAATGAATTTCTAAGATCAAAAAATCCATCTAGACTGAGGTCTAGACCAAGGGTGAAGATTGACCTTGGTGATGATAAAGGGAAGAGTCCTTTTGCCTCAGCAAAGTTGGTTAAAATAAAAGAGGTTGCACAAAGATAGAGGAAGCATGCACAAGTTGCTCCAAAGAAAGTACCTCTAGAAATGGAAGATTAGATAAAGGAACCATTGATAAGATGAAGAAACCATATAAGGATAATACTTCCAAGTTGAAGGAGCCCACAATAGATAAAAAGATGGAGAAACCAACTCTTAGAAACTGAAAGAAATATCAGTACATAAAGGGAGTTGACGCAGAAAGATTTAGTAGGATGAGATATGCAAAGAAGTTAAATAAAAGGAATGCTACATGACCAAGTACTTCCCATGTTTTAATGGTTATTGTTATGCTTGTAATTAGTATGGTCATAGAGCTAGATATTCTAGAGTTGGACCTAGGAGTACAAAATATGTAAATAGAAATTCATCTACTTCGGCAAGGAATATGCATGTGGTATGCTACAAGTGTGACAACTTGGGTCACATAGTTAAAGACTATAGATTAGATCTTGTAAAACCTATAGTACAAAGAAAGAGGAAGAATACAAAGAAGAATATGTCCTCTAAAGTGAACATGTGTTTTCATGCTATTGAGAAGAAGGATAATATATCATAGAAGAAGCACTAGATGGTTTGGAGAGATGAAGATTGACAAGTAGCACTTAATGTGGTTGTTTATGCCTCACGTCACTAAGTGTTAGTAATAGGGCATGAGTCTAGGGGGAGCTAAATTGATACTTCATTCATCCTTGGAAATGAAGGAGAGATCAAGTCAGGTAAAATATGTTTACAAATCTCTAACAACTTGATGGTTACAGGGTTATGATCACACTCTTGCTCCTTGAATTTTTTTTGTCAAGGTGCAAGAAATTAGCATAAGTGGATGGTTAGCTACAGAAACTGATATCAACCATGGGTATTAGATTTGAAGAAAAATGGTGTAAATTCTCTATTAAGAGAAATAACTCCTACCTGCATAATGAAGATGATGCAAGAGCATCAGAAAGATTCAACTCAGCTGGGACAATGAACATTCAGTTGCAGAGCACTGGAGAGAGTGACCTTGGAGAATACTACATTTTACTACATTTTCATAACAAAAGTTCTAGAGTTGGAATTAGAATCAAGGAACAATCATCTTCAGTGTATCCAAAATCTAGAGCATTTGGTTTGATTTCAGAGAGATCTAGCTTGTAGAAGAATACCTATTTTTCACAATTTTGAGCTGACAGTGTTGACTGAAGTCTAATCAGCTTGCAAAGAAATTACATGTCTTGTGGAGCTTAAAGGAACATCATTCAATGAAGTATAGGACCTGACCAACCTTCATGGGGATCTGCATGAAGATCTAAACATCAGTGGAGCAATTCCTTATGTTTAAGTTCAACCTATTTGGGTCTAAAGGTTACTTGACTAGCCCTTGTAATTAGGCCAACTTGATTATGATTTGAAGGCTTGCAAAGGATATGAATGATGAAATGAACAATTACACAAAGACATGAAGCAAATGCATGTGTAGGCCAATAGAAGTGCATGGAGCAAGGTCTAAGGGGGGGATGCTATTGGTATTGAATTAGTGTTATACTTCATACAATGCAGTCTAGATATCATTTGGTGTATAAAGTAAAGTGAACACATTCACAATTAGTATCAAATTGATACTCAGTATCAGGGAATGATATCATTAGTTGGTGTCAAGTAAGTTATTCAATTGGCATAGAGCGTGAATCAAAAAATTTAAAATTGATATTAGACCTGATTGAAGAAGAGCATTAAAAGGTTGAATATAGTAGTTGGCTTGAGAGAAAATGTTGTTTTCAATTGGCTTATTAATTCAAAGAGGAGAAAAAAATATTTTTTATTGCTTAGGAGTGATGGCTACAACAGTATGGTGACCTGAGAAGAAGAAGAGGAGAAAAGATAAGAAAGTTCTCATGGGCATAAGTAAAGTTGAGAGAGGAAAAAATAATGGAGAACAATCTAAGGAGGAGATGCTATTGTGGTCAAGAAAAGTTTTTATTGGTGCAGAGACTGTGGTTGAGTGTACATTCAGATACATGCAGAAAATGGAGTAAGCTTCTCACGGGGAGTTGATATGGGCATCAGATCAGCATACAATGTAGTTAGGAGTACAAAATGGTATTGAGCATAAAGGAAAGCATGCTCAAATTATTGCACAAAGGAGAAAGGTGATTTGCGTAGAAAAAAAGGAGAATTTGGGTCCTAATATGAGACCTAATTCCTATAAGGTATGAATTAGAGTATCTTCAATTGTGTCAAAGTATGTAATGGAACTTCAACTACCATTAGTTAAAGGTATTTAATTAAGAGTAGTTGGAGAACATGGCTTATTCATTGATGAAATGATTGAGAGAAATATCTAGCATAAGAGCAATAATTGATATGAATTTGTATTAGTCAAAGGTGGGGAAAATCCTTTTGCCAGTTCAAAGGAGGATATTAGAGGACAACTAAACCCTTTGCACTGCTTGTCAAAGGGGGAGAATGCTTTCAGAAGGAGTGATCCCTTTTTCCTTGATGTCAAAGGGGGAAAAAGTATGCAAACACTCAAAGAGGAGCATTGGTGAAAGCAGTAGCACAAGTAGAAGTAAAGATGATAATGGTACAAGTGTTGAATTCATCAATTGGTATCTTTGAGAATTCAATTTTTTCCATCAATGAAAAAGGGGGAGATTGTTGGAATATGTTTTTATTGATGTCAAAAGGGGATCAAAGGAGAAACATGTTGATCCAATGCAAAAATGCATATAGCTATCATTGATGTCAAAAGTGCAAATCATCCAAAAGGTTTTGGCATTCCCGATAGCTTAGCTGCTTGTGTGCTCAAGTGATGTACTTGTATGTGTATGATGTGTTGCAAGTATGAATGCATATGGTGGTGTTTACATTAATGTATCCATTTATTTCAACACAATATAGGTTGTTGCAGTGAAAGGACACAAGTGATTGTAGGTTTAGAATATGCTTTGGTATGTGTTCAGAATGTACTCTAATATGTGCTCCACATTTCTCCTATGTTTATCCTATGCTTATGAAGATATGAAGTATTTTCTAAGGACATCCATGGGTGATATATCCTAGATTAAAGCTTATGGTCTGATGAAGAGTGAAATTTGTGGTCATCAATTTGTGAAATGGTCTGATAGAGTTGGTTATCAATGGACTGGTAGAAATATATCTTCTCTACAATCCTATGCTGGTGTGTTTCAAGTCTTTTGGATCTATAATAAGTTTTATAATAGTGTCATCTATGTCCCTTCAAGAGTGTTCATGGTTTGGTGCTCCGATATGAAGATTTGAGTGAGCCTCTGGTAAGAATAGTCCAGTAGCTTGTTCCACATTTCTTGCATATTAAATATCTTTTTTGCAAATTGTAAGTTACCTAGAGGCTTGTCTAAATATGGTATGTTCCAAGTTTGATCCTCTAGTATGAATATTTGAGTTAGTTATGTTCACCAAAGTAAAAATTGATTTTTCTGGAAATCTGGGGATGACAGGGAGAATGTATTATGTTTCGCATTCCTCTACATTTATGTTCTTTTTTCTTCAGTTCTGGAATTAAGTTTGTAATCGTGTTAAGTGTCTCCATCTCTAATGGTTCTTGATTTTGTGGTCCGTAAGAAGAAATTTGGATCGTGAATGAAGACTATTCCTAGAAGACCTTGTCAACAAGACAATGTGGTGTTGATAAGAGCTTGAGCAATGTCTCTTAAACATTGCAATAACAAGCCTATGGATATTTTTTGATGAGACCATGCAGTGTCAATAGGAAAACTTTAGATGTCTCCTTGACATGGTGAGTGTGATACCAGATGTGGAATCAGATCAGTCAACTATCCCAATGAACATTTAATTAAGGAAATTTGATCTACTAGTTGGTAGCTAAAAGGAGTCTTGATCGATCAAGACCAAATCAGAACGAATGAAGGAGAATACATTGAATGCATATCAGATTTTGGGGTCAAACAAAGAGAAAAATTTGGAAAATTCTTTGTAGCAGAAATAAATGTGGAATCGGCTCGATGCAGAGGTATGGTCATATCTAATAGACTTTATCAGATGAGTTGGATGATGGTGCAAGGCTCAAGATGAATTGACAACTTTTAAGGAGTAAACCTAGGAGATGAGCAACTATATTGGACAATCTAGATGGTGATGAGTATCTTGAGGAGAGAGATTGGAGATTGGAAGAGTTAAACAAAAAAAAGATAATATAAGTATAGTCTAGATGTGAATAATCAGCAATAGGTGTGAGAGGTCTATAGTTGTATGTTGAATTGAAAAGAGTTACATCTTTGTGAGATATACTGTAGAGAGAGAGATGATTTGGGAATGATATCTACAAGAAAATAGAGAGATTAATAGAGTATATTATAGAAAGTGTAGATAGAGAATGCATATGTAAGGTAGTCCTAGACTGTAATACAAATCATCATCTAGTTTTTTGCATTCATGACGAAGAGTGTGTGTAGAGCGGAGATATAGAACATTGATTGTTCTATCTATAGAAAAGGAGAGTGCAAAGCAGAGGTTTGTTGTTGAGAATGTAGATTCAGCAATAAGATGTGAGTTGCAGTATGTACAATAAAGAATAGAATGTAATGATGCATCTCAGGTTTATGAAGAACCATTTATATGCATATATGAACTTGTAATCCTTTAAAGATTATATCCTCATTGTACTGAGTTGTAGCTTAGCTTAGGGGATAGTATTCTCCTTGGAGTTGTTGCTCCTAAAATAGGGTGTTGTTGCATCCTTGAAGTGACTACTTCTAAATTAGGTAGTTGATACATCCTTGGGTTGTAGCCCTAAAAGAATTGTAATATAGATTTGGATTGTGACATTTGATTTGAGTAGTAGACTCAAGTAGCCTTTTGTCACCATGGTTTTTCCCATCTTGGGTTTTCCACATACATATGGTGTTATGTGATGTTTGTGTGTGTGTGTGTGTGTGCTTATGTCTCTTCATATTAGTATCTGCACATTAAGAGTTCAAAAAAGTAATTTGCATAAGTTTTCTATGGGTAAAAGTTTTAAGGGATAAATTTTGGTATCTATTGATTCACCCCACTCTCAGTAGATCATTGTGTTCCATCAGTAAGCACCATGGTTTCTGAGTGATAGCCTGTCAAAAATTGCTTCCCTTTTGCACTTTGGATGCTTAAAGGATCAAGCCGGTTGAACATAGCTCAAAGAAATTTTGTCTATTTGGGTGTGAAAGAGGACCATTCCTAGTGTAAACATACCCATCAGGACATGTTGGAATAGTCTGTTTGGTCACACAAGTTGTAGAATGAAAGTTGCACCACTTTGCAACTTTACGCTACTTGCATTTAACACTTTTCATCAAGTGAAAGCTAGACACCACGGAAAAAAAACTTCGAGATAACAAAAACTGAGAGAGGTTATTATAGAGGGGCCCAACACAACCCCATGGGCTTAGACAAAGAGTTTGTAAGCATCATGTTTTCCAAGTAATATCCCATCAAAGATTGTTGTCCTTTTGCACTTTGGACCCTTAAGGGATCGAGCTAGTTGAACGAAGCTCAAAGAAATTTTGGATGTTTGGGTGTCAAAGAGGACCATTCCTAGCATAAACATACCCATCCAGATGTATTGAAATAGTCCATTTGGTCACACGAGTTGTAGAATGAAAGATGCACCACTTTGTAACTTTACACTGCTTGCATTTGACACTTTTTCCATCAAGTGAAAATTGGATACCATAGGAAAGCAACTCTAATATAAAAAAAACTAAGAGAGGTTATTGTAGAGGGGCACAACACAATTTGGTAGGCTCAAACAGAGAGTTCATAAGCATCACAGTTTCTGAGTAATATCCCATCAAAGACTATTTTCCTTTTGCACTAAGGACCCTTAAGGGATTGAGCTAGTTGAACATAGCTTGGAGCAATTCCACATGTTTGGGTGTGAAAGAGGACCATGCCTAGCATAAGAATACACATTTGGATGTGTTAGGACATTTTTTTTGGTCACACAAGTTGCAAAACGAAAGTTGCACCACTTTGCAACTTTACATTGCTTACATTTGACACTTTTTCCATCAAGTGAAAACTAGACACCACGGGAAAATGACTCTGAGATTAAAAAAAACACTGAGAGAGATTATTTTAGAGGGTCTCAACATGATCTTTTAGGATTAAATGAAGAATTTTTAAACATCACGGTTTCCAAGTAATAGCCCATCAAATATTGCTACCCTTTTGCACTTTGAACCCTTAGGGATCGAGTCAGTTGAACATAGCTAAGAGAAATTCCATGTGTTTGGGTGTGAAAGAGGACCATCCCTAGTGTAAACATACCCATCCAGACACGTTGGAATATTTTGTTTGGTCACACAAGTTGCAGAACGAAATTTGCACCACTTTGTAACTTTACACTGTTTGCATTTGACACTTTTTCCATCAAGTGAAAACTAGACACCACAAGAATATGACTCCAAGATAACAAAAAATAAGATAGGTTATTGTAGAGGGGCCCAACACGATTTTTTAGGTTCTGACAGAGAGTTCGTAATTGTCATGATTTCTACTTAATAGTCTATCAGAGATTATTTCCCTTATGCATTTTTAACCCTTAAGGGATTGAGCCGATTGAACATAGCTTAGAGTGATTTCGCATGTTTGGGTGTGAAAGAGGACCATGCTTAGCACAAACATACCCATTCAAATGTGTGGAACAATTCATTTGGTCACACGAGTTGCAGAATGAAAGTTGCACCACTTTGCAATTTTGCATTGCTTGCAATTGACACTTTTTCCATCAAGTCAAAATTGAACACCACGGAAAAAAGACTCCAAGATAACAAAAACCAAGAGAGGTTATTATAGAGGTTCCCTACGTGATCTAGATAGCTAAACGAAATACCCATAACTGACATGGTATTCGGGTAACAGGCTGTCAAAGATTGCTTCTTTTTTGCAATTTGGACTATTAAGGGATTGCATTGCATGAATTACAAATGTTTGAGGGAAGCAATAAATTTAAAAATTTGAGTAAATCTCATTAAAAATGTTTATTTGAATAGACTATATGCTATATTGATATTGATTTATAATCATTAGGTTGATTTGTTTTAATAAAATAAAGTTTTTATAATAAGTTAGTCAATTGGTGCTATACATCATAGGGAGAGAATAAAATTAAAAAAAGAATGATTAGTAACCTCAATGGTTATAACACTCAATATATTAATAATATGATGTTTACAATAAAATAAGATTTTTTGGCTGTCCTAATTCTTCTATTTGTGCTACAATTGTCTAATATGCTTCATACACCATTTTGAAACCCAAGTGTTGTACTTGTAGGCACAATGCCTTAGGTACTCCATTCTCATAGATCTTTTACAATGCCACTCATACATTTGATATTCTCTTATAATGTCTACATCATATGTGTTCATGATGAGGTTAACTTCAAATGAATAACTTGATATTCCCTCGCTAATCTTCACATGTTTTTCTATAATGGCTTCAAATCACAATTGAGATTTATCAAGATCATCAAAATAAGGATGTTGCATTGCTTTTATGGCTGAGATTCTCTTGGATGGCTCATAAATCAGCATTTTCTACAAGGAGACACCAATCAATTTTTAGTAGTTTACTCACAAATAGGAAAAGTAAAAGAAGAAAAAGAAAGAGCATCCAAAATGGAAATGAAATTAAAATAGATGTGTTAGTTTCATTTTACAATGTAACTAGGTTTGTCTTCTAATCTACCTATGGAATTTCCAATTCCAATCAAGGGCAGCTCGAAGGGCCTGGACCAACTGGCGAGGAATTTAAAAATCCTCCTACACTTCAGGCTCTGCAAGACCTGGGAGGGTGATCCCGTAATGTCTTTACAACCTTTGCACCATTATTATAAACAACACTAACAATAATAAATAATCTCACTTAATAGCTCAACATGATAGGATAATACCGAATATAATTGGTTATTCATTGATAATATCAACTATCTAGAGCATTAGATAATTACTACACAATCCACGGCATAACATAGTCATTGATTTTCAATTTGTAGCAAGCTCTAGGCAATGAGATAATAACTTAGATTAGTGCCATATATCCATTGGAGGAGTCAAATTCATAAGTATCTAAAGGCATATGACAGATTTAACACATAACATATGAAATCCTTGACGAAATTGCATTGTAATCTCATCATTATGTATTTTAACTCAATACTACTTATCAAATCCTTATACAAAACACATCCGCCTACAATCCCATTCAAGCATTTTAATTAATTCCTTGAATTAAAGCTAAAATAGAATCATACACACCACAACAGTGAGATGGATAAAACAACCCTTAGTTATTTTATTCAAAGTTCATATATGCATGTACAATGCAGAGACATGAGCTTGAATTTATCATTTCAACTCAAATGCTAGTACTGTTATACAATAGTAAATCCTCATGAACTCAAAACCTATTACAGAATGACCCAGAACCTAAATTGCATTTCTCTCTAAAACCATTGGACTTTACAATTTTCTCTGCAACTTCACCTAGACTCGACAAAAATTATCTAACTTGCTAACCCCTACTTTTGGCCTTGAAATCCTTCCTATAGAAAATGAAGGAGCAAACAAGCATCAGGCCAAAAAGTACACGTGTCACCAGCCAAATGGCACACCTGGTGATATTCCAAAAATCTGTTACAACCACCATCACCTTGGAGAATATTCTTGTTCATCATGCCAGCTGAGAAAAGTTGATGCAATAACAAAAAACCACAAGAAACCCACGCCGAGAATGCCATCAACACAAAATTGGAACCGTTGTAACTGCAGCATCCGATTTACCATGCATTAGTAGTTCATTCCTTTTACTCTTCCTCAGTCAAATATTTCTAGTATTCTTCATCAGTTGGCCAATCAAAATTAATTACCTCATTCACCTTGGCATTATAAGGTGTGTACTTTACCGCTACCTAATTTGCATCCCTTTCAAAAGATTCCAAAAATGAGTTGGTACTAATAATCTTATCCATACAACTCACCAACAAATCATAATCTGAGTCATCACAAATTAATTTAATCTTATCATTGATGACCTCACTTGTTTGATCCTGCCAATGTTGGAGTGACCTGACTTTCCCCTGCTCATCAATTATATCAGGTAACAATGTGTGACCCCAATCATTGAAATTCTTCACCAACTCACTAATCTTCCTACTCAAATCATATGGTAGGGTCTAAAAACCCTACAATGACTTAACTAATACTTGAGTAGGCTTTAATTATTAGGGCCTATTATTTGTATCAAACCTTGAGGCCTTATACATGACATCCAAATCACTAGCCCTAGGGATCCAATTTTCAATCAATGGTATCACTACCTCTTGATCCCTATTAATATTCTTCATTGCATCTAACAATAAAGAATATAAACAATGTATAGATAGCAATTTATTATCAACCTTTTCATTTAAATGCCTCAAGACAACAGTAAAAAACTCCTTTTGCTTTGAAAGAGATCCCTCCTCACTTACCTTTAATGATGTTTGTAATTCATCAATTTTTTGGAAGAGATGCTTCTTTGTAGGATCCACAGAGCACTTTGTTTCTTCATCAATTTCCTCTTGAGAAGGGGTGAAGGAAGGATTCTGACTAGGAGACCCTGGTGTGGAAATAATTGGAGAAGGAGGCACTAACCCTGCTATGGAAGGTAATGTACTGGTCCCCGGAGCACTTGATGCCTCCCCAATCTGTTTATACCTAAACCTTTCCACTTTAGTCTACAACTCAACATTCTTCTACTACTTCTAGTTGTATTCCTCAATCAAAAGGTTATACTTCTCCATTAGGCTCTTCTTTTCATCCTCCTCCCTTTCATTAGTCTTTTGGGCTAATTTGGCCACATTCACAATCAAATTAGTAGCCTCAGTGGTTGAGGTCTCTGAAGCTCTTTTTATTATTAATCCTCCTCTGAAATTTGGATTAATATCTGTAACATTTGGCTTTCTTCCTTGAGGGGCCAATGCCCAAATTTCCAAAGTTTCATATTCCTCACTGAAGGCAGAGTCTTGTAGTGCTACCTTGACCTCTTCTTTACTAGAGTCTTGCAAGAGATACTTGGACTTTAGAATAGCATTAAATGCTACAACATCTGCAATGCCCCATTCAGACAGAATCAATACACCAGCCTAACTCACCAGTTTCCTTCCTTCCTCAGGAGTGATGTTCTTAAATTCTTCCATTAATTTAGCTCTTACCTCCTCATCATTCTCCCAATCTGACCTGTCAGGCCTTTGTCCTCTTCTCTTCTTACATTTATCTTGATATTCTTCAAATTTCATCTTCCATACCAATTGCAAGAATACAAGAGTTTTGAAAAATGTATTGTTATTTAGAAACTCCTTACATGCTTCCATTCTTGCATCTTGTACACTTTTTCCTTTCATATCTAAATCGGATAAAACCAATTCAACTGACCTAGGAGGGGAAGGCGTACAACCTTGCATGTCCTAATTAGTAACAATAATTTCATCCATCAGATCCTCCTATGGTTGATCAATCCTTTGTCTCTTAGGGCTTGGCTTAGATGGTAGTGATGAGGGACTGTCTTCTGGTGATGATTCTAAATCAATGATTTTGATTGCCCCAGGCACTTTGAATTTTGGACCTGTTTGTGAAGGAAACTTCATTATTTTCTTTCCTTTTATGTCCACTTCTTCTTCATCACTACTGCTATCCTTTTTCCTTTTGTAAATGGGCCACCTTTTCTGTAGGCTGGTAAGTTGGCTTTGTTTCAATTGGTCTGGCACCTTGTTCCTGTACACCCAGACTCAGTTCTAAGTTTACCTTTTTTGTTCTCAAAGTGCCCATAATCTCTTTGAAGTTCTCCATCAGAAAATCATTTTTCTTATGGTATGGACTGAACTCCAACAATGGATCATACTTGGGATCCATTTTGTGCACAATATATAATAGTTTATCATAAGCTATCCATTTTTCCTTGTTCAACTCCTGCCTATTTAGATCGAATTCATTTCTAATCAAATCCTCAGGAAATTTGAATTCATGTACAAACTTTCCAACTTTAATTCTTTGTCTGAAAAGATCAAAGAAACCCTCAGGATCATGTTGTCACTTTGGACCACATCTCAAATGGTAATCATCAAAGAATTTATCAAAATGCACCCATCCTCCTTTTGAAAAGGAAAAATCAGACACCACTGTATAATCTGGGAAAAATGTTCCCTTACCCCTCCCAGTGAGGTTGTCCTCATGGATACAACCTATTTTCCACATAACTTCTATAAACCCCACTCTTGGTGGCACATTGTATGACAATATATGGAGGGTTCTTTGAAAACCATATACTCTCAAAATAGTGTTGACTGGGTATGGGATAATGTCACCCCAATTATGGAAAACTTTCAATTATAGCTTCCTCCCCTTTGGCTTGAGGAAATCATGTAATTCCTCAGGGATCCTTGGTACATTCACCATCAATCTAGCCCTCAATTTGGAAGAAAAGCAATTATTGAATTGCACATAACTGGTACCTTCCTTATTGCAAGATAAATCTGCAACCCATATTTGTACTAGCAATATTTCTCCATCAACCGATTTCCTTAATTTCATCTTTTCAGAGAAGAAATCAGCATTCTTGAACAAGAACATATGGCTATGTGTAGGATCATGATGGGCCAAAAAGTGGCAATATAATAGGTATTTGTAGGGTATGTGGCTGATGACTCTTTTTTTACCCAAAATTGATTAAATGAAAGGGGTTTTTAAAGGAGATTCCCAACTTCCCACCAATATAAATTATGTTTTACTTTACATTTAATAATTAATTATTATTCATTTTCTATTTGAATTATGACTAAAGTCCTGATTGATAGGTTGATTGAAAAAAATCTATAGCTTTCAAATGGTATCACATTTTTGGAATTCAAAACATGCATCACATTCTATGCTTCGTATACTATAGGATTAAAAAAAAAGAAAAAATGAATTTCATGAAGTTTTGACCAAGTTAAGGTGGTCAGACATACGAGTTTTTATATTTTTTTTAAGTTGTAATAAAAAATTCATAATTAATTATTTACTTGGAAAAAAATTACAAAAAAATATGAATCACATCCTAACATGAGTTCTCTACTTATGTCTAAAATATTATAAAAAAATATTATCATTTTATTGTAGTTAGGGTGGTCAGACAAACACCTGCTTCTTATTTTTCCCCTTAAATTTAAGTACTACTACATTGAAATTTAAAAAATTTATGAAATAGATTTTTTTTTTAAATAAACCTAGTTGTTTAGAAAATACATTAAATTTGCTACAGTTTCTATTCTTACATATTTTTGAAATAATATAGATAAATTATTCAAATTTTTACGTCAAGTTGCCTAACTTTGATTTTTCTAAATTTTTGCCACTTAAGGGCCTTTTTTTTCCATGATGACCTTGCACATACCCATATGCATCAGCATAGAATACCAAAAGAATTGAGTGTCGGTATCATTTTTCTACAACTTTGATAGCCCTTCATGTATCTTTTCAACCAAGAAAGGGGCAAAGTCATATGTCACAGAGAAGTTAGGGTGTTGTATTTTCCCCCCATGAACATATATGTAATGGGCATCACCGCACCAAGACTGAAACCCAAAATTTGACACAATGAATAGAAAGTGGCCAAGAAATTATTTAAAAAACAATTTAATCCGAAAGGTTCTTGGTCACTGGGGCTGATATGAAATCTTGAACCCCCTGCCCTAGCCAGATGAGGTGGAAGCAACTTAGCTCTAAAAAGAGACTTCAATTTTGCATATTCCTGCCTCATTTCCTCAAGATTGATAGGAACCAAGTCTTCACTCAGTTCACTCAAGTAAAAAATCTGTTGGATTTCTTCTCTGTTAATACTCAGCAGAACCCCTCCATCATTATCTCTGATTACTCATGTGACAGGGTCATATCTTGTAGCTACTGCCCTAAGCAGGTCTACATCAGGGAACACATTTGGTACCACCATCTTCCCCATATCATACATCCAACCATTTGAAAAGGGGTGAGGAAAAATCCTCTGCCCATACCACAATCTGAACATTTCCAAACTTGTGAGAGGAACCCTAGCATCGGCTATGCTGGAGCAATTATGTACTAACCCTTCCCCCGGGATTTTCCCTCACATTAGAACCAATCCCTTCTTTCTATCATTTGTTGACAAGGGAATTGATCCAATAAATCATCATACAACTTTCTTCTTAAATAGTCAATTTGGCCAAAATGTTGCTTGGGTGGTGCCATCTTGTACAAACTAGGGCCTCTTTACAACGTTACACTTCAAATAACTAGGACTAAGCATAGATAGGAAATTATAGAACAAAACATTGCAATTTCTCACAAATATAATTAAACTATAGCCCTAACAAGTTTATCAACAAGCTCAATGATAAACACAGCAAATATTTTCCCAAATTCAAGTGCAGAATGACCGGGAGGCACAGAAATTAACTCATGGCTTTGTTTGCAGAAGTCCCAAATTTTGGCTGCAAAGACTCACAATTTCGCTTTCGACTTTGAGACTGCTTCACAAAATACTTGGATGCTTTGTGATAGAAATAAAGTAGGAGAATTGATTTTATGTTGATCAAATCATAACAGTAGGTGTCTCATCTGCCATTAAAGCTCACTTGTGCACTGCACAACCGGCTCCAACCATATTTGATGCAGATTTAAATTCTAGCCATCGATCCTTCAATTAGATCAAATGATCAAACAGTCATCTTCAAAATAAGCTAACAGAATCACCAACATGGAAAATAAGGGGCCCACCATACCATACGCTGCCATGGAAGTCCACGTGGCAATCGCCCATGATATTGCAATCGGTAAAGATCCTGCAACTCTAGATCACGTGATGGTAGGAAACCATAGATCTTGAGCATCAATGATCTTGTTCCTTCAACACAGTTGCCAACCTTACCAGTAACCATTGAGTAGCTTTCCCACCTAGATTATAACAAATCCATTGATTTAAAAGATGTGTCATAAGAACACTTTAGTAATCCACATTTTAATGTATTAAGGCTGGATAGTATTTCCTTTATTCTTTCGGCCTCATCGGATGAGACACATGGCGCCCACCTATGATATCATGATCAACGAAAACCTTGTAACTTTCTATCACACGATGGCGTGTGACCGTTGATATTGACAACACTTGATCAATGGTCACTCAAACTTTATCCCCTTCAGCCTCTCCAGATAGGACACATGGAGCCCGCCCGCGATATCATGATCAACCAAAGCAATGCAGTGGGGTCATTGTGGGATGGCAGAAATGGCTAAGATCAAATGACAGTTGATCAACGGTCGCCTGAATTTGATCCCTCTGCAAAATAGAACATTTATGAAGAGGACAAGGAGGCATCACTAGGCGGACGGTAAACAATGACATAAGTTGTTTTTAAATGATGAAACATGGGGCCAACCAAGACTTAGGAAAATAAAACCTTGCAGAGGAAATAAAATATTTGAGACCAAAGGGACCCATCCTAGATGGAATGATAGGACATAAGATGTTTTAAAACTCCTCAAAAAGTAATAGCGAAATAGATCCCAACCAAGGCGTAAAATAAACACAAGGGTTTTACATGAAAATAAAGTTAAACCTCAACCCAAGGAAAAATTTCCAACACCATGAAAGACCAGTAACAGAAGGCAGAGCATGAGTAAAACATAAAGAGAAAATTTTTTGAAGTTCCATCAAGATGGAAGAAACTTACAGAAAAAAAAAATCCACACCATTTGGTTCCAAGTCGGGAACAACAAGGCATAAATCTTGATGCTTTCATTAAGGATGGGCATGCCAGTTTCTCAACTTAGTTACTCCTAGCTATACATCTTCATTGGGAGTTCCAAGATACCTATTTCACACAAATCCTCTCATGAATAGAATAACTTGAAATTTGAGATGATCTTATAATGTCCACATCATAGGTGTTCATGATATAGTTAACTTCAAATAATAACTTGAAATTCCCTCGCTAAGCTTCACACACTTTTATAATGGCTTAAAATCATTCTTGAGAATTTTCAAGATCATCAAAATAAGGATGTTGCATTTCTTTTTTGGTTGAGATTCTCTTGGATGGCTCATAAATCAGCATTTTCTACAAGGGGACACCAATCAATTTTTTGTAGGTTACTTACAAATAGGAAAACTAAAAGAAGATGATATAAACAGTAGATGATAGCATTGGCATTGTAGCATTGTAGCATTGTAATCATACAAATTAATGTGCATAGTTACAAATTAATCCAACGAACAATCTAGGTTTCCTCTGCTCTTTATTATGTCAAGTATTGCCTCATGGTCAGACTCACAGACCTTCCACAAGGTCTTGTTCAAAGGTATATCTCCATATTTGTTCAAATGAACATTGGATGCCACAACAAGGTTTGAGTAATGAAGAATCTTCTAATGCATTTCAAAGTCTTGAAATAGCCAATATTAAACACTCTTATGTGGGTACCTACTAAGTCATGTTCCATTAACAACAACTGAGCTTATAGGGTATTTGATGTTTTTTCATCTAAAACTGGGATCTCCAATTTATTTTTGGCCTCAACACAATGACACAAGTAATAGTTCATTCCCTCTTCGTTGTCTTCATCTGCAATAACTACATAAACATGCCCTGCATTGATATGTGCAACAAATCTCTTGAAATTAGTCAAAATTACAAATACACTACAAAGTAAGATAACAATAGGAATTTCAAAAACTAAGCAAGTAGATATATTACCTGGTTGAACTAGATCTGATACATGGTCAAATTCAACCGATGAATCCATCTGTGCTAGTTCAAATTCCATCGAAGGGTGATACATGTGAAGTGGGCTAAGATAACTTAATGACCATTTCTCAACCCACTCCTTTGACTCACAATCATCCCATGTTTACATTGTAAATGAAGAACAAAAGTATACCATCTTCCATGTATTGATATTCCATGAACTTGCATCTGAACTAAGTAAAGAGTGTATCTCACTTGATCCTATTAGTGTACAACAATCCTCATATGGTGCAATATTAGTATCATCCATCAACCAAAAAATATATATGAACTAAAGACGTACCTTCATTACCTAGACCCATCGAAGTATTACACCACTTGATTGATTTTGCATCTGTCAACTTTGTATTGTCTTTATAATTTAACTCTTATTGTGCTAATGCTCTTTTCACACGTGCTCCTATACCATCATGCTCCCCCTTTCCATGCCCAGCCTCACAAAATTTCCACATATGTTGAATACTTCTAGTGACATGCATCTTGCACAAGAACATGCACGAGTTCTTATATTATGTTGCATAGTTATCAGACCATATTATATGTCGACCGTATATTATGTCCCTCTAAGCCAAATCACTATAGAACATTTGGAAGCAACCTTGCAAGAACTCTAGAGAATGTGTGCGATCATCACTAATATAAAAAATGATACTCCCTCAATACCTTCCTTAGGTCCTCTGTACTATTAGCTATATGAATAAATGTTATGTGCACAAATATCAAAACCTGTGTGGAGTTGTAATACTGTGACTTCACCTCACATTTTAGTTGTATAGTGTAGTTCTCTACAAAGTCAACCACTGAAACTATGTTTCCAACTAGAAAGGTGTCCTTGCATAGCTTGAATTGTGTTTCCAACCATTGGGCTCTATGGGTATTCCTTGCATACTCATGCACTATATTGTCATGAAACATGGACATAAACTAATACACTAAAATCTTCTGAATAACCAAATCACACATTTTTGCTTGATTACCATCTTTTGTAGCATATTCCATCATTTTATACTTCTCGAAATCTACTAGTTTTGTCCCACCTCATATGTGCTTTCCATATGTTGACATACTAGCATACGTTGCAAGCCACCACAATGGCGACATGAACCATCCAAGCATAGTGTCCTGTAGAATATTTGAAAATCCTCTAATTCACATAAATTTTTTGATAAGAAATCTCTTGGAGATGTTGGTAGGGCTTGTATGCCACAATCTTGCAAAACATTGTTAGTATGCAAATCTAAACATATAGAATGATAAGCATCATAATGGTTATATAATTCAATATGTATTCTACAACAACAAGTAGTGTGTCTGATTTATATTGACATAAAAAGGTTTAATCATTTCAAAATATCTTTGAAAAATACTAATTTTAGGATAATCTTGTTGAAATTTATGAAAAAATTGGGTTTGAGTTGTATCCAAAAAATACTTTGGATGTGGCTCACAATTCCTACTACCTATTCTCCTTCTTACCACATCCCTTTGATTCAGAGATGGCCTTGTGTTATTCTTTCAATACTCTTCAATTAGTTTTCTCAATGATTCAACAACTTTTTAATCTTTTCATGGTAGTCTCCCTGAGAATGCCCATAATTCATTTGAATTGGTGCCCTCAATTCTTTGTCGCCTTCGAACAGCTCTTGATAATTTTTTTCTATTAATTCTCAATTGTTCACTTGTCTTTCTAATGAGATGAGCTCTCTTTGTTTGACTACTTACCAAAGTCGATGTAATGACATGTTAGGTGACATTACTATCCTTTGAATCTAATTTCTTACCCACACTCTCATAAGCATCCATTAGATTTTTCACAATAGTGTTTTCCCTGGAAGCATGCGATGTTCTCAAACCAAGAGTCTTCATGATGTTTCTATAATTTATACCCCACATCATTTCACAAATATTTGACATCTTGCGGTCTCATTTAGCCTTTCAAAGAAGAATTTCCAAATCTTATCAGCATATCTTCTACAAGTGTGTGCTAGAATCTTATCTTCCATGTGCTGAAAAATATCCTCATCAATATTAATCAAATACTTTGTCTTTCTATCCAAAATTCTAGGTGGTGTTCTCCTAGATACATACATTTCAACATTAGGAATTTCATCAATATTTAAGTGAGGTGGGATACATTGTGTACCTTCAATCGAGGGTGGAATATATGGCATACCTTGAGGTTCACATGGGGATGATGGTGTACCTTCTTTGTTAAATCCGAGTGATGATGTACTCTCAACTTGAGATGTGGTGGATGGTGTCCAATCATATTCACTTGTGGTAGATGGTGTCCCTCCATATACACTTGCAGTAGAAGGTGTCCCTCCATATTTTCTTGTGCTTAATGGTGTCCCTTTGTATTCAATTTCGATAGAGGGTATGTCTCCAACTATGATATTTGAATTTGTCTTACCATGATGCTTTCCCATTCATGCCCTTTGTGCAACCTATGCCTTTTCTCTTTTTGATGATTGAGGTTCCTCTTCAATTGGCTTGTTTTCATCAATCGTATCCAATTTCTTCTTTTCACAATATTCCCTCACCTATTCTCTCTCCTTTGCTTTATTAGTTTCATACTCTTCATCTGTTAGTTTACTCCTTGTCTGTTTCCTTGACATGGCAGATGATTTTACCAGTAGCATGGTAATAAGACAAATATTAGTTCCTAAAAAATGAATCCATACAAATAAATGAAATATATTTCATTCAAGGCTTCATACAAAATACTTACAATCATCCTGTAGAAGAGTATTTTTAGCATAGACAAAGATCACATGAATTTTTCTGATGCAATTCCTTAAAGAAATGTGCTAATGTGGCATGCCATGATTACAATATAGGCTCAAAATTGAAGCATGGACAAGGCATGTGAATTCAAGTGCCTTGTCAAAAAATTCAAATGCATTTTCTATGCTTCCATTTTGAGCCTATCTTGCAATCATGGCATGCCACATTACCAAATTTCTTTAAGGAATTCCATCAGAAAAAACATGGGAGTACTAGCAAGCTAGCGAGCTCACTAGCTTTCCAATGCAGTAGGATTGACAAGGTAGGGGCAACGTATACCTCATAGAAATGGGGTCTCACTAGTGGAACATATATCACCATGAGACCCATTTTCTATGAGGCATACGCTGCCCCTACCTTGTCAACCCTACTACATTGGCAAGCTAGTGAGCTCACTAGCTTGCCAATGCTCCACTTATAGTTTGCCAATGTGGTAGGGTTGACAAGGTAGGGGTAGCATATTCCTCAAATAAATGGTTTCTCGTAGTGATGACAAGGTAGGGGAGTGTATGCCTCACATAAATGGGGACTCTGGTGATGTACATCACTGTGAGACACCATTTCTATGAACCCATCGTGAGCAGTGTATACCTTGTCAACCCCACTGCATTGGAAAGATCGTCAACAAGTAGTTAACTCAATTGAAATTTTGAACCCACAACTTATTATTGGACCTCCTCTCATTATTGGACCTCCCTCTAAACCTCCTCTCATTATAGGACTTCAAAAACCTCCTAGTCATATCCTAAACTTTACAAAACAACTCACTCAAAGTAATCATGTGCACCAAGATGTGTTGCAGCAACCAAGTTATCACACATTTTCTCACACATATAACAATCAAAATAATAAACAACCAAATAAAATTCCAACCTCTATTTCATGCCCTCAACCATATCTTCCCCCCACACCTCGTCTTCCTCAACATAGTGGCAGAGTATGATCTTGTTGAGCAACTTCATAATAATCCATCCAAGATCTCCCTTTAGAACTTGGTTCAAACTTCACATACATACCATGAAATCCTCCAAGAGGCTTTCCAAAAGATTGATATCTGACCTTTTTTTAAATAAAATGATGTAGCAACCTTGTTGGATGGTATGAATAAAACAAACCTCGATATTCTTTCCATCAAAGTGAGTTACCTCATCTTGAGATTCAAAAACAACATGAGGCTCTAATAATATTTGTGGTCAATAATAAAACTAGGGTTAGATATACTCTTATTGACAATGGATCACATCTTAATGTTTGTAGCATTGATCTTCTAGATAATATTGGTGTGGATAAGAATCTCACTAAGCCTAATAATATTTTTATTTGTGGCTTTGATAATGTTGGTAGAAAACTATTGGTGACAATCACACTACCCATTAAGGTAAAACCCATGATTTTTCCTACCCTAATACATGTCACGCCAAAACCTCTTTCATACAATTTTCTTCTTGGTAGACCATAGAGTCATGCCATGAAGGGAGTCCCATCTACACTTCACCATGAGATAAAATATGAATATAATAGCAAGGTACATACATTTGAAGAGGATGCAAAAAGTTATAATTTACAAGTCACAGCTTAGCATAATACTTCCAACTCTCTTAGTACTTTCATTCCATCTTCAAAAGTTGAACTAGTGCCTTCTGATGATAATGATACTATGAATAATGATGAGTGGTATTTTTTATATTTTACACCTACTTTAAGTGTGAAGTCTCAAATCTCACCAACAAATCTCGAAGAGCCAAAGGTTGTTTCATTATCATCAACAAAATCTATTTCAAATAATGATCAAAATAATTCTTCATATTTAAGTATATTCCTTGGTGATGATTAGGGTTCATTATATTTTACACCCTCTTTTGTGGCAGGATAAAAAATTTTGCAATCTAAATCTAAGGAGTCTTGTGTTTCATGCTCAATATTATTCTACATCAATAAATCCAAAAACATCATCTTGTGATGGTGGTGGGAGATCTTAAGCTTTCATCCCTCATGTGTTGGTGATGTCTAAACATAACATTTCAACACCTAAAAAGGATTTTCATTCTTTTGAAAGAATCAATTCTTCTCATAAGAATTTAGACAAGACTTCTCCATTTGACTTGAAAAGTGTTATGGGCTTGGATTTAAAATTATTTATAAAAGTAGATATAATAAAAACATGAAGCAATGGGTTAAGGATCATGCGAATTCTACACATAAACTTTCTAAAATGGGTTTAGGTTTCCAAATTTCTCCTCCATCTACATCCCATACTCCAATATCTACTATATTTATAGCATCTTGTGGTAAGTAAGAAAAATTTTATTCACAAGAGAAAGTATTGTCTCCCACTCCTCATCCTCTATAAGACCAAGAGCATATTTTTTAAAGGGTTCTCAAATCCCATTTGATCACTCTTCCTCCAACACATAATTCTTTTATAAAAATATTATTTTTATACATATCATCGAGCACATGGTTATTCCACCAATAAATGATAGTCCTTGAGTAATAAAATATAACTTATTGATTGTGGTGCTCTTTCATGTGATGATATACCCAATCATTCTAAATAATGATCTCTCTTCTATGGTGTTTCTCCTCACTATGTGGCATTTGTAGCTTCATGTGTTTTCTCATTGTCATTCATGGTGGTACAATCTTTCGTGCAACCATATTTCATCTATGGTACCAATTCATGATAGTCTCTTGTATGGTTTTCTTTGCATTTACACTTGATGGGAAAGGATAACTAGTTTTGGGAGGTGTATATTTTTTTCAAGGATCCCTCCTTGCCCTTATTTTTCTTAAAATATCAATATGGAAAGTATATTGAAATTTTAAGGGGGCATATCACCCTATCTATTGGCATTGATGTCTTGTGAAATTTGAATTATTGGCATACCCCCTTGATGGTGGTGTTGTATATAACACCCCTTGATGTTTTATTTGTTGGCAACCTAAGGGAAGACAACTGAGAGGGGGGGTGAATCAGTTGTCACAAAATTTTAAAATTATTCAACTTATTCTTAGATCTAATATGTAACCATGAAAGCATAAACCATCAACACATCAGAAACACACATAACACCAATATTTTTTACGTGGAAACCTTATTAGGGGAAAAACCATGGTGGAGGTTAGTCCACAAGATTATACTCTATTAAAAGTATAAAGGAATTATAAATGGGAATGCACATGCATTCAGGCATATTGCCTAGAGCTCACTACTCAAACACAAAAAGGATTACTGCCCAAAGGAAGACACATTGTCTTACATAAACATTCAGATTACATCCACAAGATTTTGAACTAAGAAAATAGCATCTGCTAATGCCTGATTACAGTTCTGGTTAAGTACATAAACTCTGGTCACTCTTCTTCACACTTTACTTCTTCCTTCAAATGATTAGAAAATTATTTGTACATAGGAAACACATATTATTTGCACACACTCACACACATATCTTCAAATGGTATAAGCAATCACTCATATATATCCACAACAAGAGATTATATCACTACATGTCGGCTTTAACAAAATAATTAGACATGTACAAATTGTCGGCTCAATCCATAAATAATTATCAATGTGAATCAACCAATGTTGGCCACAACATAGTGAAGACCCAAAACAACATCCTTGAACACAAAACACCTTAAAAAAATATTCCTCAAAGATCCACAGCACGCTACAATCACCCTGTCAGCTATGAATGTGAAAAAATGAACACAGAAGAGAAAAAAACCAATCACGAGCATAACGATCAATGTGGATAGACAACACAGATAGAGCATGATCTAGAAACATCCACAAGTATCATGAATCACTATAGAATCATACACAGCAATTCAAATTACTAGAATCACATCATCTTCTTCTAGGAACACCAATTGAAGCAACAGAATAACTATCAAAACACAGATACTAATAACTCGATCAAATCTTCATGTGGATCTCTGAAACTTAACATGGATAAACTAGATATACTCAACAACAAACCATTTAATCCACAACCTCCAATCATCAATATACTGGGCTATCCAACACACTGAACTTCATTGCATCATTGACAACCTGTAACTTATTTTATTACAATTTTCTCAATATCCTCAACATATACATCCTTTAAGAAAGCAATGCCAATAATGTTGACATCAATGACAACCATATATTAGAAACATCCAACAATCTCCCCCTTTGGAATTGATGGAAACACATGATGTGAAAAACACCATCAATCACAACTTTCTCTTAGCACTTTCTCCCCCCTAGATTCCAACTATTTTCTCCTTAACTCTTTCAAATTTTTTCACATGACTCTTCTCCCCCTTTGACATTAATGACAAAGATACACAATTTCTCCACACAAGCTTTGAACCACATTTCTGAACATCTAACTACTCCCCTTGAGTAGCAGCCACCACAACATCAATTTGGATCAAGATATGACTATGAAATGCATAGATTGATGCAATTCAATGCATCTTAGCTCTGATTAGGAGGGTTAATCACCCCTAGTTTCCCTTTTAGATACTCAAAAGTATCCTTAGGCAAGGGGTTGGTAAAGATATCTACAATATATTCCTTAGTGGGCACATACTCCAATCTGACTTCCTTTTCACTCACCTTCTCTCTCAAAAAGTGAAACTTGATAGATCTATGCTTGGTTTTTTAATACATCAGATTCTTAGAAATATTAATTGCACGTGAATTGTCACAAAATATAGCAAAAGGTTCATCATGCACAACTCTAATATCTTTCAACATCTACTTCATCCACAATACTTGAGTACAATTGTTAGCAGCAACAATGTATTCTACCTCTGCAGTTGATAAACAAATGACATTCTTCTTCTTAATTAACCATGAAATCATCTTCTTTCCCAAGAAAAATGCACCACCACTAGTACTCTTTCTTTCATTCACATCTCCTACCCAATCAGCATCAGTAAAAGCACTCAAAGTAAGGTCATTATCTTTAGGGTACCAGAGGCCAAAATCAATTGTCCCCTTGAAGCATCTAAAAATCCTCTTCACAACAGTCACATGAGATTCCTTAGGATCGGCTTGAAATCTTGCAACAATGCATACGACATTCATGATATCAGGTCTAGATTGATTCAAATAAATCAATTCACCAATCCTAGATATATATCTAGTCTAGTTCACTTTAAGTGAATCATCGTCCTGTGTCAACTTACATCCGGTCACCATAGGTGTACCAATTGGCTTTAAATCTTCCATACTAAACTTATTCAATAGTTCTTTCACATACTTGGACTGAGATCCCTTTATCTAGCTAAGTAATTTGCAATCCTAAAAAGAGTTTCATTTTTCCAATCATAGACATCTCAAAATCACTCTGCATCTCATCAACAAACTTCGTGCACAAACTTTCATCTCCTCCAAAGATGATATCATCAACAAAGACTTCAACAATCAAATCTTTATCATGATCAATCTTGAAATACAAAATACTATCAGCAGTACCTTTACAAAATCCAAGCTTCAACAAATACTTGTCCAATCTAGCATACCATGTTGTTGGGGCTTACTTGAGACCATACAATTCTTTCTTCAACCGACAAACCATATCTCCCTAATCAGTCAATTGAAATCCATCAGGTTGCTCAATATACACTTCTTCTAGTTCGTAGAAATGTTGACTTGACATCCATCTAATAAACCTTGAATTTTTTGTAAGCAGCATAAGCAAGAAATAGTTTTAGAGCTTCAATCCTAGCAACAAGAGCAAAAGTTTCTTCAAAGTCAACTCCTTTCATTTGATAATATCATTTACATACATGTATTGCTTTGTTTCTAACAACTTCACCTTGCTCATTCATTTTTTTATGAAAGACCCATTTAGTTCCAATTACATTTTTGTCCTTAGGTCTAGAAAGAAGAATCCATGTATCATTCTTCTCAATCTGCAATAGTTCTTCTTCCATTGCTTCCACCCAATGTTCATCTTTTCATGCTTCATTGACACTATTAGGCTCAATCTTTGAGTTCAAACAATATTCTTCTACAATTCTTCTCCTGGTTTCAACACCTTTGTTCTTATCACCTATGATCTAATCTTTTGCATGATTTAGTCTTACTTACCTTGGAGTCTTAGGATATTCTTGAACTTTGAGCTCTTGTGATCTCACTTCTACACTTTCACTAGTTCCTTCCTCTTGATTTTCCTAATCCACCGAAATGATCTGAACTTGACTTGAAGTCTAAAATTTATTTCCTTTATCTGAACTGTCATTTTGATTGTCTGAATCATATCCAAAAGTTATGGATGGTCTAACTATGTCTTCATCAACCTTGACATTAGCACTTTCAACTAATTTCCTCAATATCTTATTGTAGCACCAATAGGCTTTTCTTTTAGTGGAATAACCAAGAAATATTCCTTCATCACTTCTAGCATCAAACTTTCCTATATCTTCATCTCTTTTGATAAAGCATTTACTCCCAAATATTTTGAAATATCTAACAATAGGCTTATGACCATACCATAGCTCATAAGGAGTCTTACTAGCATCACCTTTGACTTGTACCCAGTTGAGAGTGTAAAGTACTACTCACAGCTTCTCTCTAGTAGATATGAGGAAAGTTTCCTTCCAACATCATAGTTCTAGTAGCTTCTTCAATTGTCCTATTCTTCCTTTCCACAACTCCATTTTGTTGAGGGGTCTGTGGTGTAGATAATTGTCTCTTTATCCCATGCTCTTCACAAAAATAATTAAACTCACTGGAAGTGAATTCACTGCCTCTATTTGATCTGACATTTAATCTTCAGACCTATCTTTGTCTCAACCATAGCCTCAAAAATCTTGAATTTCTCCAGAGCTTCATATTTTTCCCTTAAGAAAGTAACCCACATCATTCTAGAATAATCATCAATAAGTAACATGAAATACATGTATCCTTGTAAATTTTTTACTCTAGAAGGACCACACAAATCATTATGCACAAGCTTCAATACTTCATTTGAAAAATTTTGTTTTCTCCAAAATGAAATTCTAGTTTGCTTCCCTAACTAATATTCCTTCTATATTGTATTACTAGGTTTTATCAACTTAGGAAGATATCTCATAGCTTGAGTAAAACTTATCTTGATAATATTGTCAAAGTTTACATGACACATTCTCCTATGCACAACCAGCTTTCATCAATTTCAGCAATTAGACAATTTTTACTAGTAGCATTTAGGAGAAAGATATTACCTTTTGTTTATGAACCAGATGCAATCACATTTCTGGAAAACCCCAATATTCTACACTTTCCATCCTTGAATTGAAGATTGCACCCTTTGTCAACCATCTTTCCAACACTTAAGAGATTATGCTTCAAACCTTCCACATATAGGACATCATCAATATTATGCTTACCACCAAGAGAAATGGATCCTCTACCATGAATTACACCAGCTTTTTCATCACCAAATCTTACAACACCACCATCATACTTTTCCAAGCTCGCAAACTTACTTTTATCACCTATCATGTGATGAGAGTATCCACTATCAATCACCCATTCATCTTTTTCTTCAACTCTGGTAGCTAGGGATTTCTCCACATTCGTGCAACTAGCAGATTCAGTAGGTACAGGATCATTTTCCTTAATAGCAATAAATAACCATTTGTCTTCACTTACATTCCCTTTATTAGATTCATCATCTGTCACACCTTCATCAACAACAAAATAAAATTTTCTTTGGAATCTAGGTTTGTTAGGTCTTGGCTTAGGAACTCTTTCCGAACACCTTGAAGCAAAATGACCTATCTTATTGCAAGAAAAACATTTAATAGGAAATTTCCCTTTATACTTACCTTCTCCTTTGGCTTCCCTCTTGAAAATAAGTGCTTCAAGCTCATCTATTTTTCTCTCCTCTTCTTCAATCTCTCTCATTTCCTCCTCATACTTGAACACCTTTCTAGAAGAACTTTCTCCTGGATCATATCTTTGCTTATCCTTTCTGGAGATAGTAGCTTTGAATGTAGATTTTTTCTTAGGAAGAGAATCACCAAACTCACTTAACTCAAAAGCAATAAGCTTACCAATCAACATGCCTCTAGTTACATTTGTCACAATCTGGACCTCCTTAATAGTTGTAGCTTTGGATTTGTATGCAACAAGCAAGGATTTGAGAACTTTAGCAACAATCTTTGATTCTTCCAATGTTCAACTAGCACATCTAATACTACACACAAGTTCATTCACTCTCTGCATAAAAGAAGTAATTTTCTCATCATCACCCATTCTCAACATTTCATATTTTCCTTTCAAACTTTGTAGTTTAGAAATCTTCATATGAGCATCACCTTCATACAAAGTTTCCAACTTTTTCTAGATCTCATAAGCAGTCTTCATATTCATTACATTTGTCATCCTAGAATCAGTTAGAGCACTCAACAATGCTTCCTTATCCCTAATATTGTACTTGGAATCCTTAATCTTTGCAGTAGTAGAAGGACCATTTTGTGGGATAATATACCTATTCCTTGTAATGTTCCAGTAGGGTTCACCAATTCATCTCAGATGACACTCCATTTGAGTCTTCCACAGAGAATAATGTGTTCCATCAAATCTCAGACTATCCTTCTTATATGTTTTCATCTTGGATCACCTCAAGCTATTAAACTTCTTCTAAGGAACCTTCTCTAATATCAATTGTTGGAAACACAAGGGCAGACAACTGAGAGGGGGGTGAATTAGTTGTCACAAAATTTTAAACTTATTCAACTTATTCTTGGATCTGATATGTAGCCATGAAAGCATAAACCATCAACACATCAGAAACACACATAACCCCAATATTTTTTACGTGGAAACCGTGTTAGGGGAAAAACCATGGTGGAGGTTAGTCCACAAGATTATACTATGTTAAAAGTATAAAGGAATTATAAATGGGAATGCACATGCATTCAGGCACACTGCCTAGAGCTCATTGCTCAAATATAAAAAGGCTTACTAACCAAAGGAAGACAAACTATCTTATAGAAACATTCAGATTACATCCATAAGATTTTGAACTGAGAAAATAGCATTTGCTAATGCTTGATTACATTTCCAATTAAGCACATAAACTCTACTCACTCTTCTCCACACTTTACTTCTGCCTTCGAATGATTAGAACATTATTTGTACACAGGACTCACACATTATTCGCCCGCACTCACACACATCTCTTCAAATGGTATAAAAATTCACTCATATATATTTGTAACAAGAGATTACATCGCTACATGTCAGCTTCAACAAAATAATAAAACATGTACAAACTGTCAGCTCAATCCATAAATAATTATCAATGTGAATCAACCAATGTTGGCCACAACATAGTGAAGACCCAAAACAACATCCTCAAACATGAAACACTTTCAAAAATTATTCCTCGAAGATCCAAAACACGCTACAATCACCTTGTTGGCCATGAACATGAAAAACATGAACACGCAAGAGAAAATCAACAATCGCGAGCACAACGATCAATATGGATTGACAACAAAAATAGAGAATGATCTAGAAACATCCAAAAGCATCATTAATCACTACGAAAGCATCTGAAAGAATTCAAATTACTAGAATCACGTCATCTTCTTCCAGGAACACCAACTGAAGCAATAGAATAACTGTCAAAACACAGATATTGATAACTCAATCAAATCTTTATGTGGATCTTTGAAACTTAACGTGGATAAACTAGATATACTTGACAACAAACCCTTTAATTAAAAACCTCCAATCATCAATATACTAGGCTAGCCAACATACTGAACTTCACTGCATCACTGACAACCTACAACTTATTTTATTACAATTTTCTCAATATCCTCAACATATACAACCTTAAAGACATTAATGCCAATAGTGTTGACATCAATGAAAACCACATATCAAAAACATCCAAACTTATCAATTTTTCCTCTATGAAATTAAGCATTGATTTATCCCCCATGATGTTCCACTTTTATGTGCTCCCTAAAATGTGATTAGAAAAATTTAACATGGATTTGGCATAATGGAACTTGTTGATTCATGAACTTGAGTATTTTTACATGGCCACCTAGCATAACACAAATTGCTTTCTAATGGAGCCATGTGTTTCATGAGTGATCTAGCATAATGCAACTTGTTAGTCATTCTGAGAGCACCATTGTGTCTAACGTCATATTTGAGGGATGATGTTTGGTATTTGAGATAAATTTAAGACTGGGGTCTCTTTACCTTACCAACTTGAATCCTTTTTAGTGTACTAACCTTGTGTTTATGTCTAACTGTGTTTTTACTATTTATCTTATGTTTTTTATGTGTCTACTTTGTGTCTTTGGCATGTTTATTGTGTATGGTATTGTTTTTTGTGTTCTTTTTATGTATGCTTTGTGTATTCTTTTAAGTGTACTCCATTGGTTGTTCATTGAGTCCTTTATGTATGATTGAATCTTTCCTTGTCTTGTGTGCATGTTTTTCTTTACATTTTGGATTGATGGGATCCTAAGTTAGGGGCTTGTGCACCCCTCAACTTGGTGTCATCTTGTCTCTTCAATTTTTCTATATGGATATTTATATCATTAGTGTGAGTATGAATGTAAGGTCATACTGTCACTAAATTGTGGGATAAATCTAGTGTCATAAATTGTCACCCCTGATAATTTAACCCTATGTTGATACCCTAATTTTCCTACAACATTAATTATAATAATAATTTATTTTTTGGGGGGCTAGATTGATAAAATATATTTAAATCCACAACACCATGATAAATTTGAGTAAAAAGAACCCAATCAAGGGCATGGGGCACCCTTGACCTTAAAGGTCTCCTAATTCAAATTTTAATTTTTTTTTCAATTTTTGGTGGTTTAAAAAGTTCCTAAGTTAGCCTATATTTAAAAATATAAATTGGGATGCATACATAAACAAGTTTTATTCTCATTTGAACATTAGAGAAAAGAAGAAAGAAAGAAGCAAGAATGAACAAGGAGTTATTATGATCTAATTATGAAGATGTATTGAGTTATCCTCTACTTGTTATCTACAACAATCTATTGTGTTTTGTGAACTAACCTCTTGTAGTTCTATCAAGTAATCAAGGCATCCATGAATCAATATTTGTGGTAACTTGTGGTGTGGAATCACTTCATCAAGGATTTCATACCAAAGGTAATATTATCAATTATCATTTTAGTCAATTATTGTTTTGGCCTTTGCCTGACCTAGGGTATTCCCTCTTCATCATCATAATTTGTTGTGCATGGAGGTAGAAATACCAAAATGGGTTTTCACTTAGTCAAGCCCCTATACAACACAACCTTTCCCACTCTTTTCATGTGTGTAGGCCAGATCCAAAATTTTCATCAGTTGACAATCACAAGAAACACAAAGCTTACTACAATCTACATTTTAGATTTTTTTAGATCTTAATAGGAACCATCTTAGGTGTAGGGAACCCAAGGACATTGTCCCTACAATTCAGCATCATCTTTCAATCATAGGTTCTTCTCTTACACCATTTCTCAAATATGAGTATGTTATGATAGTTTTTATTTTCATATGTGCGGTAAAATACATTTTCAAATCAATAAACTTGTTAAAAACACATAAAATTTGTCATCTTTGCAACTCAAGAGAAGGGTATATGCAGAAAAATGTGACACAAAAAAGATGGAACTTTAATTTTTATGCTCAAATAATCATTTGCAGAGTGCCAAATGTGGAACTCGCTAAATGTGAAACATGTTATAAAAACAAAACAAAAAACTTCCTTTTCATTTTTTTGTTGTTCAACCCACAACCCCTATGTATTTTCTTCTCCTCAACCTGCACTTGCCAAAATATTTTTCCATTTTTTCACCTTGAGGTTGTGAAATCTTCATCAAGATGCTGCCAAGACATTGAGGAGGTCAAAGAGGTAAGTATTTCTACTTTTTTAGTTTCAAATTTTGATTAAAATATAGATTGAATTAGGTTTTTTATTAATTTTTTTTAATTTCTAGCAAATGATATTCCACCTCAAAATGTTAAAAATTCTCCATCACTTCCTCATGAAGACACTCCTAAACAAGAACCATGGAAAACACCTCCATCAATTCGTAGACATCCTTGAGGAACACAAGAAAACATACTAGGTAAAATAGAAGACAATAAAAAGTAGCTTGAGGAATTGATTACAAGGTTGAAAGATACTGCCACAACAAACCCTCATAGGAGAGGCCTTGTTGAATCCTTGCAGTCTATTGTGTCTCATGTAGGATCGGTGAGTGTAATTTAATTTCTATTCCAATAAGAGGGAAGAACAAAAATAGTTGCATTCAAATAAAAATCCTATGAGCAAGTAAAGAAAAATAAAATTAACAAATATGACTTGTGTGCCCTCTTCACCAACCCATGAACCAATCAACCCTTAGTAATTGGATGCAAGAGGGTCCCCATCCATTGGTGCCACCATGAAGGGATAAATAATATTTTTTGGGATAGGTGGTGGATGGTTTATGACCAACCTTTGTGCAATAATTACAAGGTGTCACAATGCCTTTTGAGGAAACTCTATTGTGATTTTTTCCTCAATGATATTCCAAACTATTTTGACTTTCTATATTTCTAGGGTAGAAGTGGGGGCTCCTCACATAATAGAGTGAGGGCACAACATAACCCACACCTAGCACTGAGACCCTTGGTAGACTGGTGGTGGATCATGTGACTATTCATTCCATTGTGAAGGACAGTGTCGAGACGGACACCTTAGACTCCATTAGCTTATTCACTCAAAGCCTTAAACAGTATGTGAGACCTCTAGTACATGGCGATGTGGGTGAGTTTTTTAGGCCTCAAGTTCCAATCCACTTTTGTCAATCTTGTGGTGTTGTTTGCACTTATGATCATGAGTTTAGTTAGGATACATCTACACATGATACATCAGGTGCACAAGGGATGGTTATGATAAAAAATTTGTTGAATGAAACATTGGGCATTGATACTCATGTATGTTTCATGAAGTTCATTTAATTTTGTTTATTAAATTTAATTCTAAAATGTAAGAATAACTAAATTAGTAGAATTATTATGATGAAAATTCAAAGTTAGAGGGTTCATACTACCTTCATCATTCCCCTATATCCCTATTTCATGATGTCATTGAGTCTATAGGTATGTAACCAGTAAATAAATATATTTATTGCATGTGAATAGTTGAACCTTATATGAATGGTTTTCTCATAACTCACTTTGGATGTTGAATAGTTTCATGGTGGACCTTCAACATCAACACCTCACAGTTATCATCGTCAATGAACTTTCACCCAAGTAACATTTACTCATTAATGGTGTTGTAAAACAATGTTAGGTAGTTTTGGTAATTAAACAATATTTTTTGTTTCATTTTAGATGTTGACATTAGATACTCCTAATGTTTGTGCCACATTGGACCATGGTGTTGCTTCAACAGTAGCAAGTTTCACTTATTTGATAGAGGTATGAGACAAATTAGTAAATTTATATTTGTTCTTTTAGTGGTATATTATTGAAAATTTTAATTATACATGTATGTAGTTTAATTGTTATCTTGATCCTTGCTATAGGGGCTTGTGACTCTAGATCGTGAACATGCCCCTATTGTGGATGAACATGATGATTATATGTACCTGGTATGTGACTCTAGAGAAGTGTAGAGAGGAGAATGAGTGAGTGTAGTCAAAAGACACCATCATCGCATGCATCTACATCCAATCAAAGTCAAAGGAAACTCATGATATATTTCCTTCCCCTAGTGGGAAATGATTACATTAGGGTCCTTTTTTGTATGCCTGTGTGGCATTTTTGAACATATGTTTTATATTATAGATATGTGAGATTTTATGTCCATACAGCTTTTTTGCAAGCCTATTGACTTTATTGGATATATTTTATACATTTATTGACATATAATGTTGTATGGCCTTATGGATTCTTTTTTAATGCAAATATTTTTTTCCACTTTTATCAATATTTTCACTACTCTTTTTTTCCACTTTTATCCATATTTTCACTAAAAATGATTAAATAAATAAATGAATAGTTACACAAAGTTCATTGTTAGTAATTGTAAAATTGTTATAAATATCCTAGGCCTCTTTAAGGGGCAACCCCCTTTACTTTAAACAATATTGGTAGCACAAGCATGTAAGTTTTTAAAGTTTGCTAGATATATTATGGATGAATTTGAGATCAGAAGCATTTGGTAACATAATGAAACTAAACATTATTATAATGCAACCATAAAAGATATATGTTATTGGGTCTAATTCACTATATCACATGTGCAGAGATCACATTGTCATCCTAACTTACCGCATCATACTTTTAGAGTTACCCTTACTTTAGGCACATCATGCTCTATATCATTGGGCATTGAGCTTCCATTGCGACATCTTTACATTTTAGAGTGACCTATGTCCTTAAATTTGTGTTATATATGTTCTCACATGCTCATCCTATGTTATATTCTTTCGTCATTTCATTAAAGAATGATGATGATTTCTACATGTATGCACAAATAAGACATGGAGATTAATTCATAAAATTTATGGATTGCCATAACTTCATTAGGACTATCTTAGCTTCATCGTTAGGATTTTCATAACTTTCTTAGGAGAGTCATAGGTTTATTAGGATTGTATGTTACATTCTTAGGATAGTGATAGGATCATTAGTATAGTCATAGGCTATTTAGGACAATCATATACTTGTTAGGACTTGTTGGATGTTGTGATTGTGTTGTTGATATGTGGTTGTCATTGATGTCAACACTCTTAGCATTTGACGTATTGAAGACTGTATATGTCGAGGATATAGAGAAAATTGTAAAAGAAAGTGTTACAGGTTCCCAGTGGAAGTGTGAAGGTCATGTAGGTGCCTTTTTATGTACATTGAAGATCAATTGTTTTGGATTAGAGGGTTTTCTATTGAGTATATCTAGTCCATCCTCTAGAAGTTTTAGAGGTTTGCATCAAGATTTGATCATGTTGTGAACAACTATGTTCTGAAAGTATTTTTGTGGGTTATGTCAATATTCCTGAGTAAATTTTGTGTTTCTAGTAATTCTATTTATTTTGGATAATTCTCTATTGTTTATTGGTGCTCGTGGATGTTTCTAGATCATTTTCTATCTTTGTGGTACATCCACATTGATCGGTGTGCTCATGGTCGAATATTTTTCTCTGTATGTTCAATTTTTCATGCTTTTGGCCAACATGATGGTTGTAGCTGTGTGTTGTGGATCTTCAAGGTGAAATTAATCGAAGTGTTTTTGTGTTGGAGTTGCTAATTTAAGTCTCCACTATGTTGTGGCCGACCTTGGTGGATTTGCATTGCAAATTTATTTGTAAATTTTGGCTAACATTGAAAATGTGTTTTATATTTTTGGTCGACTAAGTTGTTGATGTAATCTCATGTTGCAAATATATAAGAGTGATTATTTCATTGGTGTAGATTATTCTCAATGTGCTCAGTGTGCTCAGTGTGCTCATGTGTGTTTATGTGTGAATATCATTCGATTGTAGAGTGGAGTGTGAAGAAGATTGAGTGAAGTGTGAAGAAGTTTGAGCAAAGAGTGAAGAAGGTTTTTTTGTGCTTAACTGGAACTATAATTAGGCTTGTGTAGAAGCTATTTTCACAGTTCACAATTTGTATGGTTTTAATCCAAACCTTTCTTTGGACAGTAAGTCCTCTTTTGTATTTGAGCAGTGAGCTCTAGGCAATGTGCCTGAATGCATGTGCATTCCCATTATTCTTATACTTTTAACATGGTATAATATTGTGGACTAACCTCCACCATGGTTTTTCCCCTAACAGGGTTTCCATGTAAAAATCTTGGTGTTCTTTGTGTTTCTAATGTGTTGATTGTTCATGGTTTATTATTTATTCATCATATCTGAGATTAAGTTAAGTAAAGTTTGAAAAAGTTTAAATAACCGGTGACAACTAATTCACCCCCCCTCTCAGTTGTTTGTCTTTTTTTTTCCAACAATTGATATCAGAGAAGGTTCCTCTAAAGAAGTTTAAAAGCTTGAGATGATCCAAGATGACATCATACAAGAAATACAATCCTAGATTTGATGGAATAAACTACTCATTGTGGAAAGCTAGGATGGAGTGTCATTTGAAGTGTACTGGTGAACCTTTCAAGAAAATTACAAAGAATAGATATGATATTCCTGTGAGTGGTCCTTCCACTACTAATTACGTTAAAGAGGCTAAGAATAATGTTTAAGATATGGAAGCTTTGTTGAGTGCTCTAAAAAATTCAGAAATGACAAATGTGTTAGGTCTGAAGATAGCTCATGAGATGTGGATGAAACTAGAAACTTAGTATGAAGAAGATTCACATGTGAGGATGGCTAAGCTACAGAGTTTGAATGGAAAGTATGAAAATATAAAGATGGGTAAAGATGAAAATATTTCTTCTTTTATGCAAAGAATAAATGAACTAGTGATGGGAATTAGATGTATTGGTGGTATTCTAGATGAGGAAGAAATTATGGCTAAGGTGCTCAGATTATTTCCTCCCTCCTACAAAGAAAAGGCTCATGCTATTGAAGAAACTAGATCATTGATGAATGTGACAAGGGATACACTGATTCGTAAACTTGTTGCCTTTGAGCTGAGGAAATTTGGTGATTTTGTTCCTAAGACTGAAACTACATTTAAGACTACTCTATCCAGAAGAAACAAGAAAAGATATGATCTAGGAGAGAGTTCTAGAAATACATTCAAGTATGAGGAAGAAATGAAATAGCTAGAAGATGAAGAAAGGGAAGTAGAAGAGTTGAAAGGACTGATTGTAAAGAAAGAAGGTAGAGGACAAGGTAAGTATAAAGGAAAGTTTCAGATCAAATGTTTTTCTTGCAGTAAAATAGGTAATTTTTCTTCAAGGTGTCCTAAAAGAGTCCCTAGATCTAAGCCTTACAAATCTAGATTTGAAAAGAAATGCTACTTTTTTGAAGGAGTGACTAATGATGAGTCTAATAAAGATAATGGAAATGAAGATAATTGGGTTTTCATTGCTATCAAGGAAAATAGTCCTATGGTTATTGAATCTACTAAAGTTGAGAAAGCTCTTGTAGCCCGAATTAAAGAAAAGGATGAGTGGGTCATTGACAGTGGATTCTCACATCATATGACTGGTGACAAAACCAAATTTGTAAGTCTAGAGAAGTATGATGGTGGGGTTGTAAGATTTGGAGATAGAAATGCTTGTGTGATTCATGGCAGAGGATCTATTTGTCTTGGTGGTAAGCATAACACAAATGATGTTCTTTATGTTGAAGGCTTAAAGCACAACCTATTGAGTTTTGGACAGATGGTGGAAAAGGGTTATGATCTTCAATTCAAAGATGGAAGATGCAGGATATATGGAAGCTCTGGAAATGTAATTGCTTCAGGTAAATAGACAAAAGGTAATATTTTTCACCTAAATGTTGCTAGTGAAAGTTGTTTAATTGCTCAAGTAGATGAAAGTTGGTTATGGCATAGAAGGTTGTGTCATGTGAATTTTGATAACATAGTCAAAATAAGTTCCACTCAAGCAATAAGAGATCTACCTAAGCTAGTAAAGCCTGCTAGCACAATTTGCAAGGAGTGTCAAATGGGAAAATAGACTAGAGTTTCTTTTTAGAGAAAACAACATAATTCAAGTGGATTAGTGGAGTTGATACATACTAATCTATGTGGTCCCTCCATAGTCAGAAGTCTCCATGGTGAAAGGTAATTTATGATGATTATTGATGATTACTCTAGAATGAAATGGGTTCCTTTATTAAGAGAAAAATGTGAAGCATTAGAAAAGTTCAAAAGTTTCAAAGCTATGGCAGAGAATGAGAAAGGTCTAAAAATAAAATGCTTAAGGTCAGATAGAGGTGGTGAGTTCACCTCTAGGGATTTAAATTATTTATGTGATGAGCATGGAATCATAAGACAATTATTTACTCCCCGAACCCCTCAACAGAATGGAGTTGTAGAGAGGAAGAACAGAATAGTTCTGGATGATGCTAGAACAATGATGATTGAAGGAAATGTGTCTCACATCTATTGGAGTGAAGCTATAAGCACTTCTATGTACACTTTGAACTGGGTAAATGTAAATGGTAATTCTAGTAAGACTCCTTTTGAACTATGGTTTGGTTATAAGCCCACTTTTAGGTACTTCAAGATCTTTGCAAGCAAATGCTATATCAAGAGAGATGATGATATAGGCAAGTTTGATGCAATAAGTGATGAAGGAATATTTCTAGGTTACTCTACTAGAAGCAAGGCCTACCGGTGCTATAACAAAAGAGTGAGGAAAATGGTTTAGAATGCAAATGTCAAAGTTAATGAGGATTCTATTAATCATCCAAATATTGTGGATATGATTCAGATGAAGACAATACGAACAAAGGGAAGAATGTTTAGACATGGAATCAACTTCAAATTGTGCCATATCTTCTATATGTTCCTTTTGTTCTGGAAAATCAAGGTAGTCAGGAAGCAGAGACAAGTGCAAGTGCAGAAGAAAGAATAGAAGAATCAGAAGATCAAGAGAATCCTGAAACTCTGAAGTATGTAAAGCTAAATCATTCTGAAAATGAAATTATAGGATACAAGAATAAAGGTGTACAAACTAGAAGAAATGTCACAGAAGAGTATTGCCTAATTTCCAAGATTGAACCTAAAGATGTCAATGAAGCTTGAAATGATGAACATTAGATGGAAGCTATGAAGGAAGAATTAATGTAGATTGAAAAGAATAATACATGGATACTTGTTCCCAGATGAAAAGATAAAAATGTAATTGGTACTAAATGGGTCTTTCAGAATAAGTTGAATGAACAAGGTGAAGTGGTCCAGAATAAAGCAAGACTGGTATGTAAAGGGTATTCACACATGGAAGGTATTAATTTTGAAGAAACATTTTCCCCTGTTGCCAGAATTGAAGTCGTAAGGTTATTTCTTGCTTATGCTACATATAAGAACTATAAAGTCTATCAAATGGATGTGAAGTTATTTTTTATGAATGGTGAGTTAGAAGAAGAAGTATATATTGAGCAACCGGATGGATTTCAATTGACTGATAAGGAAAACATGGTTTTTTGATTGAAGAAAGATCTATATGGACTCAAGCAAACCCCTGAGCCTAGTATGCTAGACTAGACAAATATTTATTGAAGCTTGGATTCAATAAAGGTACTAATGATAAAAACTTATATTTCAAGTTGGATCATGACAAAGAGTTAATTATTGAAGTCTTTGTTGATGACATTATTTTTAGAGGAGATGATAATCTATGTATGAAGTTTGCTAATGAAATGAAGAATGAATTTGAGATGAGTATGATTGGAGAGATGAAGTTATTTTTGGGATTGCAAGTTACTCAGTTAGACAAGGGGATCTTCATATCTTAGTCCAAATATGTGAGAGAGTTGTTGAAGAATTTTGGCATGGATGACTCAAAACGTGTTGGTACTCCCATGGTAATCAGATGTAAGTTGACACAGAATGATGATTCTCCTAAGGAAAATCAAACAAGATACAAATCAATAATTGGTGGATTGCTCTACTTAACTCAGATTAGACTAGACATTATGAATGATGTATGTATGGTTGCTAGATTTCGGAATGATCCAAAAGAGTCTCATGTGACTATTGTAAAGAGAATCTTTAGGTATCTGAAAGGAACAACTGATTTTGGGCTTTGGTATCCTAAGGATGATGATCTTACTTTGAATGCATACACTGATGTGGATTGGGTAGGAGATGTAGATGACAGGAAGAGTACTAGTGGTGGTGCCTTCTTGCTAGGAAAGAAGTTGGTGTCTTGGTTGAGTAAAAAGAAGAATTCCATTTCTCTATCTACTGTTGAGGCAGAGTATATTGCTACTGCAAACAAATGTACTCAAGTGATGTGGATGAAATAGATGTTGAAAAATATTAGAGTAGTATATGATGAACCCATTTCCATATACTATGACAAATTAAGTGCAATTAACATATCAAAGAATCTGGTGCTACACTCTAAGACCAAGCATTTATCAATCAAGTTCCACTTTCTAAGGGAGAAAGTAAGTGAGAAAGAAGTCAGAATGGAGTATGTGCCTACCAAAGAATAGATTGCAGATATTTTCACTAAGCCATTGCCGAAGGATACTTTTGGGTATCTCAGAGGGATGCTAGGGGTGATTACCCCTCCTGATATGAACTAGGATGCATTAATTTGCATCAATTTGTGCATTTCATGATCATATTCTTATCTGGATTTATGTTTTCATGGCTACTACTTAGGGGGATAGTCAGATGTACAGATATGTGGTTCAGAGGTTGTATGTGGAAAGATAATGCTTATCTTTTCCATTGATGTCAAAGGGGGAGAAGATTAATGTGAAAAATTGTTGTTTTCCTAGAGTGAAGATTCTTGTAGGGAGAATTTCATGCAGAAGAGGTCAAGGAAGAAGAATCATAATCTAAGGAGGAGTAAGTGATTTGGGTTGATGGTGTTTTTCACATCATGTGTTACCATCAATGCCAAAGTGGGAGATTGTTGGATGTTGTGATTGTGTTGTTGATATGTGGTTGTCATTGATGTCAACACTATTAGCATTTGATGTATTGAAGACTATATATGTCGAGGATATTGAGAAAATTGTAAAAGAAAGTGTTACAGGTTCCCAGTGGAACTGTGAGGGTCATGTAGGTTTCTTGTTATGTATGTTGAAAATCAGTTGTTGTGGATTAAAGGGTTTTATTGTGCAGTTTTCGCACACACGCCCTGCTGAAAGTAGGGACCCTCTTTCAGTTTCATTCTTGGTATTTTGGCCCTTTGATTTTGAGGATTTACCTTGCCTTGGCATGAGCTTAAGTGTTTATCTTTCTTGATTTGGTGATCCCCTTTAGGGTATTCATTGAAAATCTTAAGTTTTGAGCTTATCTCAGGTTTTTCACTATTGTCGGGAAAATCTACTCCTGGTGGAATTCCCTGGATCCTCTCCAAGTCCAGTCCTAATTGCTTTATGTCGTGATTTAGATATTTCTAGTCTTCGTGGAATTTTGTGATGGCAACTTTTCTGAATGTTTGTTGTCTCGTCGAGTTCCCAAATTCTGGTTTTAGGCTATCTTGTCGGCTGCATTAATGCTCCTTGTACAATTTGTGATGAATGGTATTTAATCATTTTTTGGAGAACCTTATGTCATTATGCTTCATCATCTGCATTCAATTGGGTTGAGGGGCTTAATCCTAAGGTGTTTGACTTTATTTGGAGCATTGGGTTTGCAAATTGTTCGATTTAGTGGTGATTTCCTAGGCATTATCATTGTTGTTCTTTGCTAAGCGCCACTAAACTGTCATTTGTTATTGTTGAAATCGATTTCCATTTCATCAAATGGTATGTACATGTTGCCTTAATTTTTATTGATGGATGTGAGTGGTCCTTTGGCACTCTAGATTTTCTTGGAGTTCAAATTCTTGTATGTTTGGGCATTTCGTGGGTAGGGTTGCTTGATATTGTTTGCTTTATGATTTCGTCAAATAAATTTCGAGCTCGTTTTTTCATTTACATCATGAGGTGGCTTGTTTGTGGTTCATAACAAGCCTTTGTGAAGCCTAGCAGTCAATTTAACCTGAACCCCAAGCTTGCCATGTGTTTTTATTGGCCAATTTTTAGAGTTTTATGCCTAGGGCATTGCCATTCCTTATTGATTTGTTTTTAGGTGAGCCTCGAATTTAAAGATTATCTATGGGAGGTTCAAGTGAAACTAGTTTCATGACCAAGGTCCTCAAATTTGTGATCATTCGATCAATTTGAGTGAAGTCGTGAGAAAATGATGGTATTCGATGTTTCAAGATCTTTGCAAAATTTCTCTTCTGCCAGAATTCCTTGACATTTTGTTTTCTCCTTGTTTTCCTGAAATTCACAGTTTTTCAGAGTTCATCTTCCCCACAGATTTCTGTTCTACCCAGATTTTCCTGAAAATCCTTTGTCCTGTCATTTTTCTAGAATTTGCAGACTATTGTTGTTTTTGTGGAATTATATCTTGGGCAGAATTCTCTGAAACTTTGTTGAAAACAAAGGATTATGAGATGGCATGACTTATTAACTAAATTTTATGATTAATTTGAGCTATTTTAAGATGTCTCATGATGTCTCTTTGGTATGATAATGGATCAAATAGTTATCTTCAGGGCTTTCATGTTTGCTTCGCCAGAATCCGTCTGGCTAGGAATTTTCCAAAATTCCTCTCTGGCTTGGGTTTTGCGGGATGACTTGAAACCCAAACTTTGATATGATCAATTTTTATGAGAATTAATAACAATTTTCTTAGCTGAGATTCATTTTGATGATGATTATGTTGTTTATGATTGATTTAACTTGGATTTCATGTGATCTTTACTATGGTTTCTTTGTTAAGTGCAGGCTGAGTCAAGCAAGGAAATGACAAGTGGAGCTAGGAGTAAAGTGATGGATCCAAGTACAGAAGGGTCTTTTGTGTTTGAAGAAGAAAGGATCAAGATGGACATCAATAGTAAGATCCCGAAGAGTAAGATTACTTCCATCTGGTCAGAAGTGATTGACACAAATGTTGGACTATGGGACTATAAGGAGTTCAAGGCTAGAATGGTAGCACAAAACTTTCCTTTACTGGATAGAAGGACTTTGGAATCAAGACTAGCACATGTATTTGGATTCCCTTCTACAGTGCAATGTTATGAGTTGGTTCTTGAATGTGCCAGGCACTATGACAGAGGTACCCAAAGGATAGTTGGTCCCCAAGGGAGGATTGTAGCAAATTTGAAACCAGTTTCTATTGCTTAGACCTTTGACATGCCTAACAAGTCTCATGTGGTGGCTTTTGATATGGATATGGTAAGGAAATTCTATGAAGAAGATACCATCAAAGCCCAACAGGTTATCAATTCGTGGTTGGAGAAGCCCAAGTCTCACTATTCCAAGCTGCCCAAACAACTATTTAGAGAAAAGTTCAAGAAGGAATATTATGATGCTATCACCTTTCTTAGTAGAGTGGTAGGATTGAAGAGTGTTGGTGTGTTTGAGAGCTGGATGTTTCAAGTCATTTTAAGGATGGAGCAGAATACTAATTATCATTGGGCAGGTGTTATAAGTGCTATGATTCATCAGAAACTATGCAATGTCCTACAGACCAAGACCTTTACAATGACTTCCTACTTAGTCTATGCACTTGCAAGATTCCATCCATATAAGGGATTGAGTACCAAAGGCATCTTTGGGTAGGATGTGATCTATGAGGTTTATCCACAGCTGCATTTGGATAACTCGAGCTACAGAAGGGTGAATGATGCATTCACCATGTACATCACCAGGTTACTCCAAGGTGTAGAGCATGTGAGGATTTCTGATCAGGCGAAGGAGCTAATCAAGAGATATGGGCCTTGGTTCATACAGTTTCCCACCTTCTTGTACATAAGGATTGATGGTTGTCAAAGGGCTCCATATCGACTTCCAAGGTATCCCACTGACCATATCATACTCCTAGAAGTCACAAGACAAATATGTGACTTTGATGCTATTGTGAAGAAGGAAAAGCACAAGACTGGGTTTGGTAGAGATTTCCCTCTGAGGATAGGCACTAGAGAAGCATGCCCTTCCATTAACTCAGCTCAGGCTTCAAAGGAGGAGATGAGTACTCTTGGGTTATCCTTCCACTCCAAGAGGTCTAGCTTTGACAGAACTAGTGAAGCACAAAAGAAATCTAGTAGAGAGTATAGCCACAAGGATGATTTGGAAGACTATTGGGCTAACTGCAATGATGAGTATGAGGTAAGAAAGAAGAAGTTTTCCTGACTACCAATTGATTCAGTCTAATTATATAATGTGAAGGAAGTTCTGGATCAGGTTGAAGATGATGGAGATTTGATTTAGGGCCATGCTTATGAGGCAGTAAAGGACAGACCAATTGGCGAAATAGATTGGTTGGAAGAAGAAAAAATAGAGTTAGAATAGTTAATGAATCTGGTCATTAAGTATACAAAGTTGTGGCTGAAGCATAAGATATGGGAATTGGAGAATGAAGGTGTGAAATGCACCTATGATATGATGGGAGACTTTGAGTCTCATTCTACTTTTGAGGAGACAGCTGAGCAGGATCCCAGGGGTAAAGGCAAAGGTAACCTCCAAGGCTGGAGAAGAAGTTAACCCACCTATGGTAAATGTGGAAAGCTTTGGAGAAAGGACACAAGTATATGCAAGGAGGTCAAGAACTCCTTCTACTAAGGATAGTGTGCCAAATGGGGATCCTCCTTCGGTTACTCCTCATGCAGAACAACATGATGATATCCCTTCTTCCCATGAAGCTCACGAGGAACCAGGTGAATCCAAGGAAGCTAAGAATCGCCCAGATACAGAAGGAGAATGAGAAATTAAAGAGGTACTTGCAGGACTTGATGAAGCCCTTGCAATCTATTAGCTCTTCATCTTTTGTTGTGAGTTTCCTGCCACAAGAAACCATAACTGAGTTGGAAAGAATGAAGGCCACTACTCTTGCCACAACAAACTAGTTATAGGGGGTGCAAACTAAGGGAGATAATGCTATCAAGGAAATCCTTTCAACTGGAGGAGATGCAATGAAGTCAATAAGTTGGTTGGAAGATGTATTGGCTCAAGATAAATAAGATGTAGATCTCCTGTTGTAGAAAACCAAGACCATCATGGAATACACTAAGGATAAGTTGGTGAGTGATGGAATTCTCCCTTCCTCTAGAGCTGCAAAACCTTGGGAATGGTTTGAAGCTCTGCAAATAAGGCAAAAGGTTCTGAAGAAGATATATAAGTAGAGGAGGAAAATTGAGGATACCCTAATCAATATCTATGATAGATGCATTTCTTTCTTTGAGGTGATGACAGGGAGAAAGAAGTTTGCACTGAAGCATTTGAACTTAGAACAGTTAAGAAAATGGTGGAAAGATGTATATCCTCCAATCAATGAAGATCCAGTTACTGAACATTAATTGGATGATGTGGCTACTTATATTGCGGTTATTGAGAAATATCAATCTAGTAAGGTTGAGTGGGATAAGTTAGTGGAGTAGTCAAGAGAAAATATTAAATCCATCGAGAAGAGAATTAAGGTGTTACCTCTGCCACCTATAGCCGACTTGGACAAAGTACTTTTGATGGTGCATGATAGGGTGGAGTGAGATAAAGACAAAGGGGAAAGCAGTTAATCCAAGGCTACATCAGAATTTGTGCTTCCCTATTATTTTGCATGCATAGGTCTGAAATATATTGGAGATCCCAGGCCGACCTGGATGGAGTTCATGCATTTAATGCATATTCTATCTTATTTTGAATTCTCCTTGGTCTAACTTGTTTTATGGCCGATTATTATTGTAAACCCTAGCTAGGCCAACATATCTTGGGGGGTTTCTATTAATATGGCATTCTGCCTCATTTGTAAGTGCTAGATATAGATAGAAGGTTTTTCTTGGAGCGAATCAAGCAATAGAGCAAGAGTTAGAAGTTAATTCATTTTGAGCAAGTGTTGTAACACAGAACACTGGAATTGTTGCTATTATTGGGTGACTCAATACAATTGAATACATTGTGCTTTTGGTGAATTCTCTTTTGTTGATTTATCTTGCATGGTTCTTGTTGTTCTATCTTTGAGAATTGCTTGAGAAGTATTAGATATATGTTAGATTTAGAATTAGACATAATTCAATAGTGTTTATGATTTAGTACTTGAAGTGTTGCAGCAATCTCTGGTCCATACTTTTTGCAGCCAACTGATTGTTAGTTTCTTTGCAAAGTTAGCTTGGATCATATATTCATTGTGCTTAGTTCAATTGTGAAGGTTTATTCATTTCAATTGTCATAGGGTCGTCTTGAATGAATGTTCATGATCTGAAAATCTTTAATACCATAGAAGATTGCACTATTTCTATGATATTGCAGGTTCATTTGGGTCAAGCAGGGATTAGTTTCTGAGGGATTGGTCCATTTCAAGTGTTAATCATTTGCATTGTTAATCTTAGGATTAGTGTTAATTTTAGAAGTCTCTCAAAACCTTATTTATTTTGCTATTTATTTATCATTTAAGTTAGATTTAGGATTGAAGTATCATCATATTGCTAGATCTAATAAATTAAAGATTCGGTATTTTCTTGTAGTAAGTTTCCTTTGTGATTACCAGCATTTTCACATTTATCACTAAGTTGTGTATGCACTGTCAAGACCTAACATTAGAGACCTTGGGGTTATCTCTTGAGGCTTGCTAATAGAGATTTACCTTTCAAGAGATATAGGATTTCCATATTCTATCTGAGTTGTTGTGCAGAAAACACCATCAACAGGTTTTATGTTGAGTGTATCTAGTCCATCCTCCAGAAGTTTTAGAGGTCTGCATGAATATTTGATCGTGTTGTGAACAATTATATTCTGACAGTATTCTTGAGTAAATTTTATGTGTTTATGGTAATTCTAGTTGTTCCGGATGCTTCTTTTTTGTTTCTTGGTGCTTATGGATGTTTCTAGATTGTGCTCTATCTTTGTGATAAGTCCACATTGATCAGTGTCCTCGTGGTCAAAGATTTTTTTTTATATGTTCAGTTTTTCATGTTCTTGGATGGCATGATGGTTGTAGTGTGTTGTGGATCTTCGAGGTGAAATTAATTGAATTTTTTTTTGTGTTGGAGTTGTTAATTTGGATCTCCACTATGTTGTGGTCAACCTTGGTGGATTCGTATTGAAAATTTATTTGTAAATTTCAGCCGACATTGAAAATATGTTTTATATTTTTGGTCGACTAAGTTGTTGATGTAATCTCATGTTGCGGATATATAAGAGCGATTGTTTCATCAGTGTAGATTATGCTTAGTGTGCTCCTGTGTGTGTATTTGTGAATATCATTCAATTGCAAAGCAGAGTGTGAAGAAGATTGAGTGAAGTGTGAAGAAGTTTGAGCAAAGAGTGAAGAAGGTTTTTTATGTGCTTAAATGGAACTATAATCAGGCTTGTGTAGAAGCTATTTTCTCAGTTCATAATTTGGATGGTTTTAATCCAAATTTTTCTTTGGATATTGAGTCTTCTTTTGTATTTGAGTAGTGAGTTCTAGGCAGTGTTCCTGAATGCATATGCATTCCCATTATTCTTATACTTTTAACAGGGTATAATATTATGGACTAACCTCCATCTTGGTTTTTCCCCTAGCAGGGTTTCCACATAAAAATCTTGGTGTTCTCTGTGTTTTTGATGTGTTGATTCTTCATGGTTTATTATTCATTCATCAGATATGAGATTAAGTTAAGTAAAGTTTGAAAAAGTTTAAATAATATGACATGACAACTAATTCACCCCCCCTCTCAGTTGTCTATATTTTTTTTCCAACAGGACTATCATAGTTTTATGATGGCAAGCATAACCGTGTTAAGATAGGATTTAACTTCATTAGGACTTTCACAACTATCTTAGGATAGTCATAGTTTCATTGGTACTGTCATAACTTCATTAAGGTTGTCCAAATGAATGGACGACAATCATAGCTTCATTGGGATTTCCATAACTTCATTAGGATAGTCCTAATGAATGTAGGATAGTCATAGGCTCATTGTGAAAACAATAGTACTCAAATGATGAAAAAATATTGTGATATATTTTTTAATATAACCTTAGAAGATGAATAATATGACTATTGTGACTACCCTCTTGTCATGTTCATGGTCACTATCTAAAAGATTATTTTTAATGGCCATAAGCTCTCTTAACATTTATAACTTTGAGATACACTTTGATTTTGATGTCGTGTGCTTTCCTTTTTTGGAGACCGCATCTTTGACTCTTGTTATCCAAAATATTTCCGAAGTGTTAAGTCATTACAAATTGTCTATGCACATTTAATATGTATGTTCTTGACTTTGAAATTTTCCTATCCACAGTCATAAGCATTAGCAAACCCTATCATTATCACTAGATCTACCATTCAAACCCTATAAACCTCTGTCATGCTTTTGTGTCATATATTACAATGAGTGTCTTTTATCTCACAAAGGCTATCCTATTGGAATCTTATGTGACTATCCTTTTGATGTAGTCATTTCCTTTATTCTTTTGTTAATGGTGATTGTCCTTGTGGAGGACTGCCCTATCCATGCATCGCCATGGAAATGATTGTACTTTATGAATTTAACTTTTATTAGAACCAATGTGTTCCTACCTCAATGAAGTTTGATGAATATATCCTATTATAATAAAAAATTACCTCAAATTATACGTCCAAAGGTTTTTCTTAAGATCTCTCTAACAGTCAAAATCTGTAATTTGTATGTTCTTAAAGAATTGAGTTTTCTTCATTATATTCACTCATAATTGTTGGTTTGGAATGGATGTTTGTCTGGATATTTAATTTTTGTGCATAAATGATGTTAATGAAGGGGCTTTGATTCTTTTTAGGGATATTTCTTAGCCATTTAAGTGTCCTCAAGGACTGTGATTGTTGAGGAATATACATGTGTAAATCAATAGGTGAATTTCCATAGATCTTATATTTTTAAGGCAATTGTATTTGGAAAATTTAAAGCAACTCAAGCAGCCCTTGGTAGCTTCCCACATATTAAGATGAGAATTAGAAGCATGACACACATCTATGACCTTAATGGTTATGTTTTTTTTATTAATGTTGGTCTTCCTTCCCCCTCACCCTAGGTGCTTGACATAGGAACATTATGGTGATGCACTGTAACACCTTCGCCGAGAACCCTAGAGGACAAAACCTAAACAACTGAAAATGGACAATTTTTTTTCTTAAGTGCAATGTTGCGCAAATGGAATTGAACATAAACTTAATTACGATCCTACATCCTCTAGGGTGCACGACTACATTACTTATATCCCATTATCCAAATTTACAAAACCATATAACTTAATAATAACCAAATTCTAATCATCATTAAGATTCACATTTACTCATCACATTTAATCAAATGAACCCTGAGATACAACCAAACTATAAACATAAAAGAATAACTTATTATATTCATTTCAATTAACATATATAAAATCACTGAATACATAAGATACATCAATTCAGTTTACAATTACAACTTGTACAATAATAATTTTTCGATACAAGTGAGGAGTACTCATCATATGATACATGATACATGATAGAGATACAGTACAATGATCACAAATATTAGAAGAAGATGCAGTGCAATAGTCTTCAGATTGAATGTAACCACCAGGACACAAGCGAGAGAAGGGGACCCAATGGAGAAAATGACACATTCCACCCAACCATGTGAACCCAAAGGTTCACCCCCCGTGCTAGGAGGTAACAAAGGTCCCCACCATAACTGATAGACAAGGACTAAAACATCACAATGCTGACATAACTCACAAAAACAAGAAGAAAAACAACAGCATACAACAGTGACTATACTTTTAGAGGAACATAGATAACCACAGTAAAACATCAAGCAAGGGAACTCATGCTTGTCGTAGGGGAAGTGTCATCACATAGTCGGTCATAGGTTATCCAGGTAGATCTTCCTAGGCCCCAACCCCCATCTTGGGTTATCCTGGTAGCCTCTACTGATCTTTGGCCTCTCATGCCAACTATGCGTAATCAAATTACCTCTCATGGGGATGAAGTAGTTGATTTGTCATTCTAGACCTTCTTGTCTCACCTCAAGCCTAAACGAGCGATTGTGCCTGAGTGAGGTATAAACTTATCTTGTTAATGTTTTCACTACCCAATCCCCCTAGTTTTTTTTATGTTATCACTTGTTAAGTAAACTTCCACATGGGTTATCTAGGCACCCCTTTGTGTGTCAGCCCCCATTGGAAGCCACTCCCCTACTGACCATTGAAAAACCATTGAAACTGAAAACAGGGCCACTTGCACAACACAAAACACAAATGAATCACATTGTGAGGCTTTACCTATTCCGCTCACAAAGTCCATAAAATTAGTCACAAAGACAAATATAACATGCAAGGTGAACAGCCATCATATTCATAATCATGACACAATTTTCCCATATCAAGTTAAAAAAATAAAGCCATCAAAGAATAAATTGTCCTAGCCTCTGGAAAACTCAAAGATTCATAACTAGGATAGAGTTACTCAGAGACCAATACCCACAATCATTTTGGAACATAAATCAACCACCAATCACTTATTCCAATAAACAAATCGACCCATAGGAGTATATGGAAACTAAATGCAAAACAATATTTCCATTTTCATGACTATCAATTAATCATTAAGTATCCAAACCATTCTTTCAAAACATTTACTCCCTCTTCCAATATGTTTCAGCTTGACTGAATATCATTAAAGACAGCTATACTTGCATTTAAGTCTCACATATGATAATATACATACATACATACATACATATATATATATATATATATTTAAATCCAAATAATAAAGGCTGGCTACAAATTACCAACTACAGAATTTCACACAACATCAATAGACGTATATATATACTTCAATCAACACATATATATTTGATACATTTAACACACGCACATTCTAAAGTATTCTATGTTTTTTTCTTTAACATGGATAAATCCATGTTCTCAATGTTTATGCTATTGACCACTCTAGACTGTGAACTCAGTCTGCATATTCTCATGTTTAGACTCGCATCTAATGCAATCCAAATCAAAAAAATAGGATACAGTTGTAATGTCATAGGAACAGATGGATAGGCGTCAATGTATACAATTTCCTATCCAATCGAATTCATTTAAATCTTCAATTATTTTCAAGTTTATGCTAATATCCTCTATTTTAAGGAACTACGAGTGGAAGAAAAATTGATCTTTAGTAAGAACGGTGGTTATGACATAACTAATACAAAATTATCAGCATACATATTTCAAATGCATGTAGACTAATAGAACCCAATAGCATGCTTGCAAAATAAGGAATGTGACTATATGAAATTGACAGATAACAAGGCGAACAATACTGGCCGAGACACATAGCTAGGAAACTATCTTGAGCACTATGTGATTCATGAAACACCCGGCTACAAACTGGCACCGGTGGCATGATAAACTCATGATATAAACAACCTACAATGAGGACTTACATCAATCGATGTAAATAAGAAAATTCAACACCAAAGCTTGGGTAAAAGAAAACTACAGATGGTGAAGTTAAGGAATTGATTAGTAAGTCAGATGCTTAAATGGATGGCTTATAACAAATATGTAAATGCTAATTCACAAATTTCCAAACTACCAACAAGAATAGTAACAAGATAATGCCAGGTATTCAATTCTCAGTGCAATGAAGCTCCTCAGGTTTTAAAGGCATCCGCTATGAGAGGGACGCACTAGTCAAGTAAGAGGAATGTCCAAATGTCCAAATTCTATAGAGAAAGTTCAATTGATCGAAAGTTGAGGAGGCAAAAGAAAATTTTTGACAGGAATGTCAAGAAACTTCTTTCCAAGCCATGGTAAGGATAGCATGCAGGCTTCTGGAAAGTTTATCATTCCCTACTTAATTTGTGCAGGATGAGTTTGATACAGACAACAGAGCTTCCAAAAATTTTAAGAGAAAACAGAGTATACTAAAGTTCCATGTATAGCTTCGAACCTCATAGGTTAACCAATACTATATGGAAAAAAAATGCAAGATTAGAAGCTCTATAACAAGAAAAGCTCTGATCTAATTCCTCATAATTTCTAAAGATTAGCTTTAGATATAAGTTATCTTTCACAGGTTGTGACTTTAGACACCTTGTTTCATATTCAAGGAAAACAAAACTACAAAGAAATGGAATTCTAACGGCAACTCCTGAAAAAAAAATTTAATGCAGAGTTTAAGTATCAAGAATCAATGAATCAATGAATTTTCTACAGGAAATAGAGTACAGTGAAAGATAATGGTGGAACCTGGATTTTCTTGCAAGTCTGAGGAAGCTTTGCTACTATACTATTCACCTCCAGTCTGCAACTCAGCACAAATTCAGTGTTTCCAGTTTCCACCTTCCCTGCAATTCCTAACTCCACAACCTCTGAGAGCAATTCCAAACAGATCAAGCCCCACAAAAACTCTCATACACATCCCATACCAGAATTAGTTTTTCCTCCGAGAGAAAAAAGGCCAATTTCCCCTGTGGAGTTAACTCCACTTTTTTTAAAAAAAAATTGTAACTACATTTTTATTCCTCCACTAAATTTCAATTTCCTCCCTTTTCAATTTTTTTTTTAATTTTGCCTTTCCCTTAACTTTTTAAACCCCTTCATTCACTTTACATACTGTATGTCATTAATTATTAATTTATTATTTTGAATTTCATATAAAGTTTGTTTACACAAACATATATATATATATATATATATATATATATATAATATATTTATATTTATATTTATATTAATATTTATATATATTTATATATATGTATTATTTAAATATCCTATTTTGTACGATAAAACTTAATTTATTAAAATTAAATACCATATTAGTTTAATTTAATTCTTTAATTTAATATGGATTTTGTCTTCTCTAATCAAGCCTTCAACTTGACAATCAACATTTAATAAAATATTCAACAAAACACAAGTCGCAAGCATGACCCAAAGATGAAACAGTCAAACAATATCAACCAAATACAAAATGAAGGTAAGACAACCACACAAAGGCAAAAGGTTAAACAATACCAATAGACCTTACTGACGGGGTGCGACAACAGAGATTCATCCTTGACGAGGACGATGACTCGATGTGGGGGACCCTGTGTTACCTCTGAAACAACAACTCCATTGGGCTTTGGCATACTCAGACCTGATAATTAGGTGGAGTCAATTCCATGTACCTACATCCTATAGCAAAATGAAGAGTTGAACATGTACATGAAGAAATAGTCAATCACACCATGACGCGGAAATCATAGTCATAGGGCGCTCGCAAGTGAGTGATGTGGCATTGTTCCCCATCACCAAGACATAACAACTAATATCAAAACATGATAACACATACATCTAACAATACATAACATCATATCCATGATACTCAAATAAGCAATCAGCTAATATGCTAAACATGATATAAATAAGAAGCATCAAATGCCACAATATCATCGAATTTATCATCATAATGTCATCAAACAGTCACAATATCTACTCATCAAAATTTCATCATGTTTGAGTAACATCCAATAGTATCATAATGTTTATCAAGTAGTAACATAAGGTCAAGAAAAACAACATCATCAAGTCTAGAAGAAATCCTAGAAGGTGTCCAAACATAAGCAAACTGAGGGGGCATCACATGCACTATAGATGATATATTATCTTCCTTAGTAATAATTCCCTTTTTTCCTAATGATTGATCTTTATTGTGCAATAGATCTCTTCATAGATAGGTGGTAGGAATCTAATAAAATAAAAAATTCTATATGAACTTATATGCACTGATGTGAGTTTTTGGGATGGTTCTTCAAGGTTCTATCCAATTAATATTATTGTATATGGGTACACTTAGATGGGCATGATACTACTTGGATCAAGAACATTGTTTGATAGAAAAATAACTTCTCTATCCATAGACGTATTAGAGTTTCCTTATAGATGATAGACCATACATGGAATAACCATGAACATTATGTGTAGCAGGTAAGAGTATACCCTAGGGGAAATGGTAATGCTTAACTATACATCATAAAATAGAGACCTTATGATGTTAGGAATACGTTTACTAAATCCTATTTTTTTGTGTCATGGTTGTACTATAACACAATTGAAAGTGTTAGGAGTTTGACAGTTTAATATTCAAAAGAAGCTTGACATAGTGATAAATCTTATATCATCATGTTTTATACTTATGTTTTAATACTTGTTTCAGTATTGATTTTGGATTTACTTATCTCTCTTGGCCTATGTTGGTTGTGAGGTGGATCCATTGGAGAGATTTATTCCTATATATCCATTTCTTGAAGAAATCACCGCCCTTCACAATAAATGAGTCACCGCCCTTCATAGTAAATGAATCACTATCCTTCATGGCTACCTTTTGAGAATAATACTTTACTTCCAAGTTGATTGATAGATTTATTCCCTATTGATGGTTTCTTCATAAGGAGAGTATTCCCCTTTTAAATCTTATTGTTGAGGGAGTCATAGTCTTTCACATTTGAAGGGTCATAGTTTTCCACATTAGGAGTTACATCCTTTCTCACATCAACACTATTCTTGAGAACCTAATTTAATTCTCTTTCCAAATCACTTAAGGCTCTATTCTCAATTATATTCTTCAATGATGTTATGGGTGGCTCTCTCAAATAAAATGCTCTCCCTTTTATATCTCAATTTTGAGGGAGACACGCATTTTCACTTCAATAGTTACAACTCTTCATTATTGCACTTAGAGACTATTAGTAATTTAATTTTAAATAAGTTAATTTGTTAGTGCTTCTCAACCCAAGAAGCATTTGAAAGATAAAGCTTTTATAGGTTCATTCTTTTCATCATTTTTTTAAAGCATAAATCAATCATAAACACACATGGAGTACTTGTTGAAGACACATCAAGCATAAGCAAACACATAGATATACATAAGAAATGAAGCATACACATAATACATGAAGCATTCACATAAATGCATGTAAGACACAAAGCATACACATAAATACATGTAATACATGAAGAATACATATAAATACATGTAAGACACAAAGCATACACATAAATATATGTAAGACATGAAGCTTACATATTGATGAGTGGGAAAAATGGTTACCTTTTGGGATATCACACTTTTCTCATTCAACCATTCACTAATGTCCTAAGAGTCCTAATTGGATTAAGTAACAACCTCTCAAGGTGAGCCAATTCTCAATTAGGAGGGTCCTAGGAAGGGATTCTTAAGTTCTAAGGGGTTCACCACCAAGCAAATGCTTGGAAAAGAAAGTGTTTGAAAACATGTTGTGATATGCATTTGAAATAACCTAAAACTAGCAATGCAAGCTAAATGAAATATGAAAATGATGAAAATATGCAACAAGGAGATGGTATGTGTGCACCTAGGAAATCTGGATATGTTTTGAGGATTCTGAAAATGCAAAGAGGCTGCTAAAATATGTTGTGAAGGACTAAGATGCCCAAGCTGGCGTATTAGTCTTGCTGTTGTTTTTTGGGGAAAATGCAGTCTTTGAATCTAAGAACCGTATCTCTAAAAATCTTTGAAAAAATGAACCTAGGAGGAATAAGACGGCCAAGATGGCATATTAGTCCCATTCTAAATATCTAAAAACTCTAAACAAGATCCTAAGCTCCAAGGTCTGCACTAGCTTTTTTTCTAGTCTCAAGTTTTGAAACTTTCGAATAAGGCCTGTAGGTGAGTTTTCGTGAAGATGAAAACTTTGTAATGAAACTTTTGCAACTTTGCACTCCAAGTGATCTTCAAATCTACAACCTAGATTTGCATCACAAATGTGCAAAAGGGAAAAACTTGTTGTTTGTTAGTGAATGGGGGTTTGCCTTGGTCAAACCCTTTGTTGGTAATTAAATCTTGAAATGAAATAGAAATAATGAACGAAATGGTAAATGAACAACATGCAATGCTACAACTCACCAAACCCTTATGAAGTCTACAAATTTATGTGTAATAGCTGCAATGGAGATAGATCTTGAATGCTTGATAGATTGGACTTGAATTGTTTGCTTGAATCAAAACCCTACATTACAAATGTTAGCTCAACAATACACATGATACAAGAAAACACTTTGATATGATGCTTGAATATGAAAATGGATTCAAATGCTTGATGAATCTGCCCCTGAATGCTCTTGTGAACTCAATTATGCTATGATAAAAGATCTCACAAAAGACAAGTTGTTAGAATAATGGATGTTGAATCATCCAGTGAAGCTGCGCACACTTCAAAGGATCTTGCCAAGAGAAATTACACCACATAGAAAGTGTTGCAACTAAGGGCTACAAAGAGAGATTGCTATTGATCTACAACATTAGATCATAGATTGATATTTGATTGATATGATATGATACAAATGAACAAGTTTCCTGATTATATAGGAAAAAGAGAAAACCTAAGATGCATGAGATGTTTCCATGTGTCATGATCTAACAACATGTGAACCCCATCTAGAAAATTATTAAATGTTGAGATAAGTTCTAGAAGGACAATTCATCTTCTAGAAGGAATCTTATCCCTACAAACAAGGAAGGGGATATTACCCCATTATTAAATGATTTATTAAAAATGCAACCTAGGACTAAATGAAATATGACCTAAGTTAACTTATGCTAGTGTAATAATTAATTAATTACACTAACAAGACTTGGGTTAAAATGAATCAAGGAACCTTGTATTTATACTTATCTATGCTTAATATCCTGAAATTATATCACACCAAGCTGACATATGAATTCATTAAATAAAGGAGGCTAAATCCTGCTAGAATTTGAAATTAAATCTCAAAAATTACTCAAGGAGGACTAAGACGCTCTAGGTGGTGTCTTAGTCTCAAGTCCTAAAAAATTGGGGCACAGATACCAAAAAGGGGCCCAATCAAAAGATGCCAAAATCAGGGTCTCGAGAGCCTTTGGGGACTAAGACACCCTAGGTGGCATTTTAGTCCCGACACAAAAATTAGGGACACACCGATGGAGTCATTAAATTATCATTTATGCATTGGAGGATGTTGGTATTAACCAGAAAAATATGCCATTCATAGGGCTTGTGGACACAAAATAGGACCAATTAAGCCGTAAAGAAGCATAAATAAAGAAAGTTGGGCCCAAACAAGTGTGAAAATGCAAGGGTACATGCATTTTACTACACTACACATATAAATACAAATAAGACACAAATCATACACATAAATGCACATAAGACAAGAAGCATACATATAAATACACGTAAGAACAAAGCATACACATGAAAGGCACACATATCTAGAATTGCAATGTTTTCTTACTTTATTTTATATTTTTTTTACTCAAGAAGAGGGTTGAATACCTAATCCAAATTGAATGGTGATTAAAGTTAGTTTGTCTCGTAGGTTGGCAAGATCAAGGCTCAAATACCAATTGTAATGTCCCCTACTTGGAGTATTCCTAAATTTTACTTAAGGGATGATTACACAATATCAAATTTTTTTATAAATAATATTCCATTGTAAATTAAATAATAAATATTAAACTTAAGAATAAATGAACTATTAACATTTATGGAATAATGAAATACAACTTAGACTTGAACCCAATCTATAGACTCTTTTCAATAACCAATCATGGAAGAGATTGGAGAGTAACACATGATAGCGCACTAGAAAAATTATTCATTACAAGTAAGCCCAAGGGTGGGTTCACACCCCCCTTGGCCCCAAGTGGATGGAACATCCCACCAAGACAATCACATCCAACTTAGGGTTAGCATACTTACAATGTGAGAACTCATACGTTATTCATCCCAATTAAGCCCAATGGCGGGCTCATATTCCCCTTGGTCCCAAGTGGATGAAACATCCCACCAAAACAATCCCATCCAACTTAGGGTTGGTGTACTTAATGAGAGAACCTATACCTCCCTTCCCTAACATGTTTCCTTTCCAACCTTATGCATGATTGCTTAAAGAAAAGGATGATAATAATAATATAAATAGATTCACTATTTACTTATCTACCCATTTAAGCATAACATATATTTACTCATTGCATATTAATCATTATAAAATTATCTATATATGCATATATATTTGTATTCCTATCAAGATTAGATATTAATTGCATATACATTTAATTGCATACCAGTTACTTAGTATACAACTATTTGTTCCTCTAAGTGCAGATATTTATTTATGATCTCTCCTATGATACCTTTTGCCAATAATTTGACCTCCTTTATATATCCTTAAATGAAAGGGAGACACACCTCTTCATTGAGGATTTTTCCTTGCAAAAGATACATCCCTTCATGAATTAAGCATTTCCTTTTATGGTTTAAAATTATTTATTTACATGTTTGTTTGGGAGATTGTTTCCCTTAATTTATCATGCTTACTCATCCCTACTTTTCATTAACCATTGTCATTTAATATTTCTCTTTCCTAGGTCGGTTGCTTTTATTCCATCACTCCATTATTTAGGATACTTGTTTCTTTTCATATCTTTAATCATTTCTTTGTTTGTTTTAATCACTACCTTGTTTACTTGGGTGATTTAATTAATCAAACATGGAATGGCCAGCTGGGTCTAAAGGCATCGCTAGAATATTTGGGTGCCACCATTTTTCCCATTTCCTATGTTATATTTTAAGAGTTGCAATCCAGGAGATGACAAATGTGCCACCAATTTGCAACATACATAATGTCTTTCATGTTTTATGTCTCTTGAGAGAGGTGGGACAACAATTTGTAATCTCTTTTGAATTGCCACCAGTATACGATGAGAGGAAATAGAATTTGACACTTGAAAGAGTTGTGGAAATAAGAGAGGAGAAGCCAAGGAACAAAGGTATCATCAAGCACTTAATCAGGTTTGAATATGAAACATGGGAAAGGATAAAATATCACAACCATCCAAGTCATCATTGGTTGAAGAGAAGCAATCTTTAGAATGGAGGGCTTGTAATATCCCCTTTTCTAAGAATATCATTCACTATTTTTGGTAAACCTGGTTTCCTAAGTAGCAAGTCAAGACCTGTGAATGAATCAGAAAAGTTGGGTTTTCAAAGTGGATTAATTATTAAACTCTTATTGAGTGGAAATTTTATGAATATTCATAAATTATATATTTGGGACCAAGTTGGGTATGGATTTCTAGGAGAGCATGTTAATGGTCAAATTGGTGATTCTCATCTTGGCAACAGGAGTTACAAAATTTATGGTGACCCATTCTTGTTGGAGGGAGTTATAACTTTTCAAATTCATCTTTCCCTCCCTTGTGCATGGGACTTGGGCATCCAAATTGGTGTGGGTGGTGGATATTGCTTGTTTTCTAGGCTGAGTTTCGTTATATGCATTATCTTCTTTTCATAGGTTTGTAATTTTCTTTAGAGGCTAGTAAACCAATGAAGAAGGATATCCAAGGATGGTAAACCAAGGAGATTGAGGCTCAAAGAAAATGGTTTTGAGGGTCTCTAGGTGAAATTTCATCCAGATATTTCCATTGCTCCAAATGCTCTTCATTCTGATAAATTGTCTTAGTTTATTTGTAGGAGTTTGGTGTAGTTTGCAGTCCATAGTGTGGATTTGTGAGTTTCAAATTGTATTGTTGTGAGTTGAATATTTTGTTGTTATTAAAGTATTCTATTGGAAACTTTGTATAAATATTTGGGTGAGTTTGTGTGGAGATTGCACGAGTTTCAGATGAGTTTTGGGCTTCCAGTTGAGGATCTCTTTGGGTATTTTTATGCAGCTATAGTTTTTTGTTATCAGTTGTTTATGACAGAAAATTGATGTGATTTTCATGTTATTATCAATCATATATCATTCTACAATAGTTTCACATCTTTCTATGTTAGTTTTGAACATTTTGGTGAAGTTTTTATCCTACCTGATTTAAACCTATTTTCAATTTGATAGAAACAAAGATTTCCAAACTTTCCAAATTTGTTGTTGTTTTTTGTTGTTGTTATCTAATGTATTCAACAACAAAAATGATGTAATTGCATGTGGAGATATATAATAAATCATTTGGATTCATTTCCATTTGGTGCATGTTGGTGTTTATTTCAAATTACCCAATTTGTCCAACATTAAATTCGATAAAAATTAAGATTTCCAAATTCGAGATAATTTGTTTGTGGGATATTATAAGATTAATCAGATTTGAGGTTTATTTTAATTTGGTACATTGCAAGGTTTCCACTTTCAGCTTGTTGATCCTCATTGTTGCCTTCAAAAAAATTCCTTCCACTCCATTCATCCTAAAAATCAATTTCAAGTGCTTCAATCCCATCTTCATCATCATTGACATCTATGACAAGTATCCCTCTTCAGTACGCTACTTCCACCACATCCAATCTCATTGTGATACCTCTCAACATTTCCATGACTATTGTATTATCATTATTTCATGGTCCATTTTGTGGTCCTCTTCGCCCATGTCCTCTTTGTGCCATGTCAATGGGCTCCCTACAGTTGTGGGTCTCCTCACCCTCACACTCACCCACAAAACTTTCTTCCAAGGTTCATTCCCTCAACAAAATAGCAACCAAGCTCCAATACCAAATGGTGCAATTTGAAATCTAAGTGTTTTATCAAATGATGAATTTCACAACCAGTCTTAATTCGACAATTTTATTTGTCATTGAAAATTCAATTTGCAAACTTCACTAAACATTGATGCAAAATGATGCCCTTGTTGACTACGCACATAATTATGTTTTTGGCATGGGGGAGGGTTATGTGGGTGGAATCTTTCCACCACACTTCTTACCTCATAATAGGGCATTTGTTAACGTTTATGATGCATTCAATCAATCTCTGGAGCTACTTGACCCAAGTCATCTTAACAGGGCATTGACAAGATACATTCATCATGTGGGGAGAGAAACGTCTGAATGTTTCAGAGAAAAATATCATTATGTGTCTTTCTTGCTATTATGATATCCATGCGGCTTCTTCAGTTATTCAACCTCAACTAATTAGTGCACATCCAGATACACAAAGGTTTGTCCAGAATTTGGTTCAGAATCGGGTTGCTACTGTGGTATGGATATGAATATTGCACTCAATTCTCATAATATGGACGCGGGTCATGTTGAGCAAGGGGAGAAATTTGTGGAGAATATGGAGATGGAAGAATAAGTGAAAGCCAAAGTGAGTTTTTTTATTATGATTTCAACATGTCCAAGTATTCGAATGCAAAATATTTTGAGCAATTTTTTGGCCAAACTATAACAATGCAGATTACAGTTTTGAATACAAATTGTTAGCTACTTTTTTGGGTCAGGTTTCATTAAGGCACAATTCAAATTGTATACGATGCAGTATTTTTCTTGAATTATGGACATGTAAGTCGACAAGTTAGATGAACGCCAAATGGAAAAATTGGTTTCTTTGTATGTAAATGGTCCTAAGATTGTAAAATGTTTTGTAACTTTTGAGCTATAACCGGAGATTTTCTTCACTTGGTTCTTTCCTACCGGTATGCTCATCGAACCAGGGTTTGTAAATATAATTATATAAAAAATAATAAAATATAATGACTTGCCACTTTTGTTTAAAAAAAAATAACATTGATAGCAATTAAAGTATTTCAAATAATGTCTAAAAATAGATTTGATTGGCATTCAAATTCAATTAATATGAAAGGTAAATGAAAATAACAAATTCAGATCTATTTATTATTCTGTCACTTTGTTTCTCCTCTATGATTTCTCGTCTCCTCTCCAACTTCCTTCATCTATTTTTTCCACCCCTATACCTCTTATCTGGCTTGCAATTGATTCAAATAATCATCAAATGAGGCACGACCTTCACAAAATCTCCAACAACAAGCATTTAATGTTTTCTTTTAACTCCACTTTACTCAACATGTGTGACCCCCTCTCAATAGCACCAACCTGCAAATCTTAACTCAAATTTTAGTTATCTATTGTCAGGTGCACACACCCTTTCCTATGCGCTAAATTGTAATCTTTCAAAAGCTTTTAACCAATGATCCTTCACATTTCCTACGCCCTCCCTCTTTTTTCCTGTGTGGGACCCTCCTCAGGCGTGCCCTTATGTTTCTCCCTTCTCAAGAACAGTTTGCAGCCCCTCTTCTATCTCACGCAACCCCCTCTTAAAAATCTTCTTCCTATTTGTATTTTTGTCCATTTTCAAAAAAATTTAAAATGTCTCTTTCAAATAAACTGGTGCAACCCCCTCTAATTTTGCACACACACCATATTGTTTGGCAGCCTTGTCTTTTCAGTAGCATCGCCCCTCTTTTATGCATGTTCACATGCCCACGAATTCTACCTAACTATCTTTTCCTTTCTCCTTCCAGTTTTGTGTTGCCTCCCTGTTATTTTATTGCATTTTATTATTGTTTTGAATTTTCTCTCATTTAAATTTATTCTAGTTCTGCCAGTTTTAATATGTGTTGCCTCTTTCTCTTTTTACTTGCTGCTAGTCGACTGTTTATCAAATTTTTAAAACTTCTAATGCCTAATTCCCTCATGTGTTATCGGCTGACTTCTAAAACTTCTAATGGCCTGCAATAAAGTGATCATATGGACTAAGGTCCTTGAGGTTAATTTTATCCATGGGGGGAGAGAAATATCAAAAAGAAAATAAAGGATCAATTGTGGGGTAACCATCATATGGTGCATGGATTAAATCATCACTAGGGGGAGAATTGGTGAAGGTAACAAAAGATAGATAAGATCATCAAGGATGTATAATGACCTTTGAGTGAGGGAGTCAGAGAACTAAGAGTTTACACTTATAATTTCATAATGTATACATGAAGGTGAAATAGAGATATGAGAAATGAATACTATCATGGTCTATAGTCGAGAGCTTGTGAATAGGAGGAGAAGATAGGATGGGCAAAGTAGAGCTAGAAACATCATCTAAGTCATGAGATTGTGGAGAAGGATGGTTGGTGTAAAAATGATCATAGAAAGATATAAGAATGTCTAAGCCACTGGGGTATGCATTGTTGGTAGGATTTAAAAGGTTGTGAGGCACCACATATGTCATTTGGATCATTTCTATACCCATATATCCATTATTTACCACATAAATAGCCTTAAAACATCTCTAATATTCTTAAATAAGCTATAAAAGTATAAAACATCATAAAGGAAAAGGTAAATTCATGGGAATAAGATAACTAAGTGTTATTATAAAAGGATATGATGGAAAGACATTATGAAAGGAATTAAGAGGATATATAAAGAAGGGAAAAGTGGAAGAAAGGATGTGGAATCGTATAGATTAAACATATGTATGAAAATAAAGAAGTGTGGAAGATATGTGTAAGATATATATGGATGAAACATGATGAATAAATTATAAGATGTGTGCAAGCAATAAAAGTATATGAATATATGGTTATGGATGTATATATATGAATTTATATAATTTATTATAATATGGTTTATACCTATTACATATCTAAGTTCTCCCTTTTTATTGAATCACATCAAGGTTGACAACATAAAATAGAATCTTAAACTTTAGACTTTGGTTAAGGTTTTTTTGTCAACATTGGTTTTGTTACAAGCATCTTGGTTGTTGTTGCATAAGGAGGAATTACATAGCAAAGAAAGAAATTAGTTTTAAAATTTTGAGACGTGAAAATTTTGGATTTTTTTAAAAATAAATTTGTTTCAATGGGAAAGAATGGACAAAGAGTGGAGAAAAAAAAAATGTGTGAGAAAAATATTTTAGAAGAAGAATTGGAGAAAGCTAAAAATAAAAATAAAGAATTAAAACAAAAAAAATAGTTTAGAATTTTTTGGTTTACAGAAGAAGTTGGCGATATATCCTATGAAACTCCTCCAACCACAAAATCCTTCAGAGGCTTCTACTCAAGCATGGTCATAGCAAGGGCATAAACGACACCCTGCTTCAACTCTTATTGATTCACTCCTTTCGTCTGCCACTCAGATGGTATGCAAGGCAATCTTAAGGTGCCACTCTCAAATGAAAAAGGAAACTTGGATGGCACTACCAGTGTTAGTTTGGAGTTTCCCTCTGGTGAAAGGGCATGGGGTTCTAATTTTACCCATGTTTTTAAGGGCTCCAATGTGAGGGCTTTCGATCTACAGCATGGGTGTGCAAAGGAAAATCGAGGGCTAGGGCATGGCTCCAAAAGGGCTAGAGTCAAGATTTCTCATTTAGCCAAAGGTGGTGTCATTGCTATTAATGGTGCCACAAAAATGTGGTCACAATTTCTGGTCTTCCCCTCCACAATTCCATAAGCCCATTTGGATAGTTTAGCACTAGATAGGGAAGGTTTTCTGGCCGACCATGCTCTGATATGTCGGTTTACGAATGGTGCAGAGGCACCTTGGGGACTCCACACCTCTTTGAGGCCTTGTGTGGATTTTTTGTTTGATGTTAAAGCTGCTCATGATGTAATATGGTCCTAAGGACCATCTTGAATGATTTGTAATAAGTTTTTAGGTTTGGTATTAAGTTTTGATGTAATAAGGTCTCCTTCCTCACCATGTAGACTTGGTACATCTAGGAAAATTAAAGAATCAGGATGCCATGATGCAACCAGGTACTTGAGGGGAGTTGCCTTGAATTTTTGAAGTGATTTATGGTGTCTTTTTACACCTCTTGAATGCTCAATGTAATCGGGCTTATGGGGAGTAGTGTAAATTGCCTTAACTAGGCAATTAAGAGTCTAGTTTGGAATATTTTAAAAATCAGTTGTTTCCAACGTCCAACTAATTCAAAAATCAGTTGGAGGGAATTGGAAAGAGGTTTCAAAGGTTGAAGTATGCCTCTTTTGGTCGAGGCATGTTGATGGTGAATTTTGGAGAAAGTTTGAATAAAAAGAAACCATGTTTTCCTTCATTTTTGGCTTGTAAAATTGCTGCTAAAACATGTGGTACAGAAATATTACGTACTATACAGGAAGAAGTCCATTATGGATCGATAGAGGACTGAACTACCTTTCTTTTTGCAGTTGTTTGAGCCTTTTTTATTAAGAATTGAGAAATATATCTGCATTTTACTGAGACTGGTCTGGAAAACCCTCAAAATCGAGGTTTGGTCTAAAAAGCTCTCTAACTCGCCTTCTCCACTTGCTCATGGCCTGATTTTTAGTGGGAAGGTGAGGAAGAACATGTACTTTATGTTCTTGAAGGTCTTGGAGGATGAAATGGGTTCTGGTGCAACTTTTGAGCAACCCTAGGCTTGGCATCTCCATGTGACAAGCCTAGTTAGATGATGATTTTCTGTGTTTTATTGATTTGTGGTAAAATTATTGAGGAAGTGAGTTGAGAATGGTTGAAATGAGTGAAATTATGTTCTAAGAATCAATTTTTTGGCTTAGGGGAGTTGGGGTGTGCTTTGGAGTCTCGATTCTTGTTGGAATTCAACCATTTAGGCCTCCTTGTGGTTGGGAAAAGTGTCTTATTGTGAAGGTCTGGTAGATATTTTTGCCTTCGGGTTTTGGGGTCTGAAAGTAATCCATTGGAGGAGTCTAAAACAAAAAAAAATTCTGGTTCTTGCATTTAGGAGGATTCTATAGTGATTTTCCTAGGTTGGCAGGCTGCAAGGATGACAAGCCTAATTGGAAGATTGATGAGTTGTGGATTGTTTTTAGTGCTTTGAGCCCTATTGTTGGGTGTTTCTAAACTTTGATGAGTTGTTTAAGGTGACTTAAAGGTTGTGCATGTGTCTAGTTGTAGAAGTGGGTGCTTATAGAAGTTCTTTGTGACTGTCCTACATTGTATGATTCCTATGAGGTGCTTCTAGGTCAGTTTTAGAGTGATGGAAGAATTGAGTGTATACCCTACAAATTTGAGTTCTTTGTCATATGTTGGCATGGAATAGGTGTTTTTTAATGTCATCAAGTTAGTTTGTGTAGGTTTTCCTTGAGAGCCTTGTGGAAAGTGATGTCATCTCCTTGTTTGGGAAATTGACTTGAAGGGTCCTCTTAAGGAGTGTTTGAGAGATCTTTGGTTAGTAGATTGTTGGTCATCTAGAAGGAAGCTTCCCCTGCTCACTCTGCATCAGAGTGGTATCAGATCCAAGATTTGATCTGAAAGGTTGTGAAGAGATTTGGAGGTTGTGGTGAATAAAAGGAAGATGCCTCCAAAAGGTGGGTATGTTGTGGCAAGGGAGATGAAGGCCTTGAGGGACAGAATAGAGGCCTTAGATAGAAGAAAAGGGAATGTTTAGGAAGAGAGTACCTCAGAGGAGGAGGTAGAGGGTGGAGAGGAAAGACATCTTGAAGAGGAGATGCCTTATGAAGAGATAAGGTTCATTGGAGCCTTGAAGACTATTAGAGCAGAAGCCACTGAAGTGAAGATGGATATTCCAGTGTATGGGGGAAAGATGAATGTTGAGGAACTAATAGAATGGATTGATGCCTTAAATAATTACTTTGAATATAAGGAGATGGTAGAAGATAAGAAAGATAAGTTTACAAAGAAAAATTTAAAAGGGGTTGCTTTGACTTGGTGGAACTACTACCAAGGAGAAAGAGTGAAAGAGGGAAAGAATATGATTTCCTCTTAGGACAGAATGGTGAGCAGATTGAAGGCATAATTTCTTCCTGCAGATCATGAAGTTCAAGTTTTTAGAAGGCTACAAATCCTAAAGAAAAAGGATATGGATGTGGCCATCTATACTGAGGAGTTTCACAAACTTAGTATGAGGTGTGGTCATGTAGAGAATGACAAGGAGAAAGTGGCCAGATATTTGAATGACCTAAGGTTTGCAATCCAAGATGAGATGAGTCTAGTGACTCCTAAGATAGTGGAAGAGTGCTTCCAAGTAGCATGTAAGGTAGAGGAGAAGTTAAAATTAAAGTAGGAGCAGCATGGAAGAGGTAGAGGCAGAAACTTCAAAGGAAGAGGCAATTTTGGTGGTAGAAACCAATCACAAAGGAAACAAGGGGAGTCAAGTGGAAAAGAGGAACAAAGTCAAGAATCAAGAGGAGGATTCAGAGGTAGGAGATCTAATGGAAGAGGCTCTAATTCATTCTTTGGAAGGTGCTATACTTGCAACCAGTTTGGGTACCCATCTTTCAAGTGTCCTAAAAAGAAAGCTTCAACCTCTTAAGGTGCAGATAATAGGAACCAATTGGTGCAAGAGGAGGATGCACAAAGTTTAAATTCACCTTCTAGGCCTATTGATCCTGAATTTGGAGAGAGCTTGATGATGAGAAGAGCACTTCTCAAGGTGCCAAGTACCAAGGAGCCACCACAGAGAAAGTCCTTGTTTAGGACATAGGACTTCACGCAAATTTCATGAGAAGGTATGTAAGGTAATTGTAGATTCTGGTTCCACTGATAATTTAGTGTCTCTTGAAATAGTTGAGAAGTTAAAACTAAAAAAGATTCCTCATCCTACCCCATATAAGGTGTCCTGGTTGAATGAGGGCCAACAAGTGCTTGTTAATGAGCAATGTTGGGTGGAATTTCAGATTGGGGAGTATAAGGACATAATTTTGTGTGATGTCACACCATGGATTCTTGTCATCTACTCTTAGGATGCCCTTGGCAGTATGATAGGAAAGCCCAACATGATGGAGAGAAGAATACCTACACAATAACAAAAGATGGACACACTTTCACTATGAGACCTTTACCGGATGAAGGGTTAGATAAAGAACTTGAGTCTAACATCATGGTAGTAGGTGAGAAATATTTTTTGTAGACATTAAAGGAAGAGGGAGGTCTATGGTTTTCCTTGGTTGTTAAGCCAAAATTCAAGTTTGTTTTGTCCTTAAACAAAGAGAAACCCGTACCTAGTGAAGTCCAAACTTTGTTGGAGAAGTATAAGGAGATTGTAGTGGATGAATTGCCTAGTTCCCTGCCTCCAATCAAAGATATCAGCCACCATATTGATATGATACCAAGTGCTACATTTCCCAATAAGGTTGGCTACAAGATGACACCTTCCCAAAATGAAGAGATAGCAAAGCAAGTGCAAGAGTTGTTGGATAAGGGCCTAGTGAGGAAGAGTTTAAGCCCTTGTGCTGTTCCAACTATGCTAGCTCCAAGGAAGGATGGTAAATGGAGATTATGTACTGATTCAAGAGCCATAAATAGGATAACCATCAGATATAGGTTTCCTATGCCAAGGATGGAGGATCTTATGGATTGTCTAGCAGGACCTTGCTACTTTTCAAAGATTGATTTGAAAAGTGGGTATCACCAAATTAGGATTTGTGAAGTGGATGAATGGAAGACAACTTTCAAGACTAATGAAGGTCTTTATGAGTGGATGGTGATGCCCTTTGGTTTATCTAATGCTCCCAGTACCTTTATGAGGCTAATGAATGAGGTATTGAAACCTTTTATTGGAAAATTTGTTGTGGTTTATTTGGATAGCATTCTTGTCTTTAGAAGGACCAAGGAGGAGCATTTGAAGCATCTTGGATAGGTTTTAAGAAGGCTGCATGAAGAAAAGTTGTTGATCAACTTACAAAAATGTGAGTTCATGAAAGAAGAATTGGTCTACCTTGGGTTTGTTATCTCACAAGGCAGATTGAAAATGGATCCATCAAAGGTTGAGGCTATTCTTAACTGGCCAACACCTAAGTCAGTGGGTAATGTAAGGAGTTTTCATGGCCTAGCAAGCTTTTACAAGAAGTTCATCAAGATTTTTATCCATATTTGTGCCCCCATCATTGATACAATCAAAGGAGAGAAGAAGGGTAAGTTCCAATGGACCAATGAAGAAAATGAAAAGTTTAAGTACTTTAAGAAAAAGGTATCAAAACAACCTATTCTTGCTCTTCTTGATTTTAATAAAGTCTTTACTATTGAGTGTGATGCAAGTAATCAAGTAATAGGTGCTGTTTTGAGTCAAGAGCACATACCGGTTGCATTTTTTAGTGAAAAACTAAATGAAGCCAAAAGAAAGTACTCTTCATATGATCTTGAATTGTATGCTATGGTCCAAGATTTAAAGAAATGGAGGCACTACTTGTTAACAAGGGAGTTTATAGTATTCACTGACAACCATGCTCTTAGTTTCTTGAATGGATAGGAAAAATTGAACCAAAGGCACATGAAGTGGGTTGAATACCTACAAGCATATACATTCTCCATAAAACATAAGAAGGGGAAAGCTAATAAGGTTGCAGATGCCCTTAGTAGAAGGGTCATGATGGTTCAAGAAGTGCAACTACAAAGTGTGGGCATAGAAGCTCTCAAAGGTATGTATAAGGAGGATGAAGATTTCAAGGCTACTTTTGAAGTTTGTTCTCAATTTTTTGATGCTTTTCATAGTGATTATGCTGATTATGTTTTTCAAACTAGTCTATTGTTTAAAGGGGCTCAATTGTGCATTCTCAAGCACTCTATGAGGGAGAATATAATAAAGGAAAAGCATAGTGGCAGTCTTGGAGGGCACTTTGGACTTGACAAAACTTTGGAGCAGGTTAGGAGATTCTACTTTTGGCCTAAAATGCAAATGGATGTGAGAAAGTTTGTGGAAACTTGCACCATATGTCAAAGAGAAAAGGGGACCACTTCAAATATTGGACTTTATCAACCTCTACCAATCCCAAGTAGGCCTTGGGAGAGCATAAGTATGGATTTTGTCTTAGGATTGTCTAAGACACAAAGGGGGGTTGATAGTGTGTTTGTAGTAGTTGATAGATTTAGCAAGATGGCACATTTTATTCCTTGTAGATGCACTAGTGATGCCTCTAATATTGGAGGTCTATTTTTCAGGGAGATTGTGAGAATGCATGGCATTCCTATGAGCATTATATCTGATAGGGACTCCAAGTTCATAGGCCACTTTTGGAGGACCTTGTGGAGGAAATTGGGGACTAATTTGTAGTATAGCTTAGCCTACCATCCTCAAACGGATGGCCAAAAAGAGGTAGTTAACCGATCACTTGGTAATCTTTTAAAATGCTTCACAAAAGAACATGGTGTGCAATGGGATTTGGTGTTGCCTCAAGTTGAGTATGCTTATAATGATTCCCTCAATAGAAGCATAGGTAAAACTCCTTTTGAGGTTGTGTATGGGATGAACCCAAGGAGGATCTTTGAGTTGAGAGATCTGAAAGGAATGGAGAATAGGAGTGCAGAAGGAGAGGAGTTTTCCATAGCCATGAAATCTATTCATGAACAAGTGAAGGAAAATCTCAAGAAGAGTGTGGACAAATACAAAGAGGGCAGATTTGAAAAGAATAAATGTGCAATATAAGGTGGGAGATATTTTTTTTGCATACTTGAAGAAGGAGATTTTTCCTAAAGGAAAATACACAAAGCTTCACATGAAGAAAATGGGCCCATGCAAAATAATTCACAAGTTTGGGCAAAATACATATGAGATAGCACTCCCTCCTGGAGTGGATATCTCTCCTATCTTTAATGTGGCTGACTTGTACCCCTTTAAGGGATCTTTGGATGCAGGTATAGGTGTGGAAGCTGATAAATATTGGGTGCAGAACCTTCCACCATCTGAACCCTTGAAACTTAGAGCCATTCTAGACACCAAAGAGGTAAAAAGGACAAGGAAAAAGGTATATAATGAATATTTAGTTAAATGGAAAGTTCTTCCACCTAAATATGCCACTTGGATGAGTGAATAATACATCCTACATCATGGTACTACTCTGCAACAACTGATCTCAGGTGGTACTTAAGATCTCTTCCACCCCCGGTGCATGTTGCAGAGGCACCTTGGGAACTCCATGCCTCTTTGAGGCCTTGTGTGGATTTTTTGTTTGATGTTAAAGTTTTTCATGATGTAATAAGGTCCTAAGGACCATCTTTAATTCTTTGTAATAGGTTTTTAGGTTTGGTATTAGGTTTTGATGTAATAAAAAGGTCTCCTTCCTCACCATGTAAACTTGGTGCATCTAGGAAAATTAAAGAATCAGGATGCCATGATGCAACCAGGTACTTGAGGGGAGTTTCCTTAAATTTTTGAAGTGATTTATGGTGTCTTTTTACAACTCTTGAATGCTCAATGTAATCGGGCTTATGGGGAGTAGTGTAAATTGCCTTAACTAGGCAATTAAGAGTCTAATTTAGAATATTTTAAAAAACAATTGTTTCCAACATCCAACTAATTCAAAAATCAGTTGGAGGGAATTTGAAAGAGGTTTCAAAGGTTAAAATAGGCCTCTTTTGGTTGAGTCATGTTGATGGTGAATTTTGGAGAAAGTTTGAATAAAAAGAAACCCTATTTTCCTTCATTTTCTGTGTACAAAATTGCTGCTAAAACATGTGGTACAGAAATATTACATACTATACAGAAATAAGGCCATAATGGATCGATATAGGACTGAACTACCTTTCTTTTGGCAGTGGTTTGAGCCTTTTTCATTAATAACTGAGAAAGATATCCGTATTTTACTGAGAGTGGTCTGGAAAACCCTCAAAATCGGGGTTTGGTCTATAAAGCTCTCTAACTCACCTTCTCCACTTGCTCATGGCCTGATTTTTGGTGGGAAGGTGAGTAATATCATGTAATTTATGTTCTTGAAGGTCTTGTAGGATGAAAGGGGCTCTGGTGCAACTTTTGAGCAACCCTAGGCTTGGCATCTCCATGTGACAAGCCTAGTTAGACGCTAATTTTCTGTGTTTTATTGATTTGTGGTAAAATTATTAAGGAAGTGAGTTGAGAATGGTTTAAATGAGTGAAATTATGTTCTAAGAATCAATTTTTAGGTCTAGGGGATTTTGGGTATGCTTTGGAGCCTTGATTCTTGTTGGAAATTCAACCATTTAGGCCTCCTTGTGGCTAGGAAAAGTGTCTTATTGTGAAGGTCTTGTAAAGATATTTGCCTTGGGGTTTTGGGGTCTGAAATTAATCCATTGGAGGAGTCTAAAACAAATTATTATTTTTCTGGTTCTTCTGTTTAGGAGGATTCTATAGTGATTGCCCTAGGTTGGCAGGCTGCAAGGATGACAGGCCTAATTGGAAGATTGATGAGTTGTGGATTGTTTTTAGTGCTTTGAGCCCTATTGTTGGGTGTTGCTAAACTTTGATGAGTTTTTTAAGGTGTATTAAAGGTTTTCCATGTGTCTAGTTGCAGGATTGGGTGCTTATAGAAGTTCTTTATGACTGTCCTACATTGTATTCCTATGAGGTGCTTCTAGGTCAGTTTTAGAGTGATGGAAGAATGGAGTGTATACCCTATAAATTTGAGTTCTTTGTCATATGTTGGCATGGAAAAGGTGTTTCAAATTTCACCAAGTCAATTTGTGTAGGTTTTCCTTGAGAGCCTTGTGGAAAGTGGTGTCATCTCCTTGTTTGGGAAATTGACTTGAAGGGTCCTCTTAAGGAGTGTTTGAGAGATCTTTGGTTAGTAGATTGTTGGTCATCTAGAAGGAAGCTTCCCCTGCTCACTCTACATCAACAAAGTCTTGGCCAAAGCTATGTGATCTGCATGCTTGGGTCTTAGGAAATTGGAAGGAATACTTGGTAGGAGAAATCAATATTTACCCTTATGCAAATGATTTTTTCATTTTAGAGTTCAATTCATAGGAAGACAAGGAATTGGTGCTAGAAAATGGTTCATGGTTCTACCAAGAAGATTTTTTGTGCATGAAACCTTGGTTTCCCAATTTCGATGCACATACATAAATTTCCACTACTGCATTTGTGGGAGTGACTTCCATATCTTCCCATTTAGTTCTAGGAACTTGATTGATTGAGGGCTATCAGAAACAGCCTTGAAAAATATCACTATTCTTTCAAAGAAACCATCAATTATCAAAACTATATGTGTGCTCGTATATGCGTTGAATTGGATTTAGCCAATGGCCTCCCTACCGAGGTTTTTCTGAAGGTGGGCAACAGATGCAGGCGGCAATTGATTGATTATGAAAAAAAAATCATTCAAGTGTAGGAAATGCTTCTCAACAAAACACGTCTCATCCAAATGTCATTTGCAATGAGATTTGGCCAACCTGAACTCGAGCAAGCTGGCATGGTGGATTGGGGCCAAATCTCAGCACTATATCATTCCACCCATTCCTTCAAAGGATATCGTGCATCACTCAGTTTCACCAAAGAAAAGCTCCTCTCCCCCTCCTAGGGATCATACTTCGTTCTCACCTGCAAAGGTTGCAACTTCCACATTTTTCTCCAAAGGTGGTGAAGCCTCCACATTTTCAGCTTCTCCTACACCTTCATCGAATCATCCCAGTTCAAGGGGCAATGCCCTTTCTAAATCAAGTGATTTGGGGGGAAGATCCTCCTAGCATTGCATGAAACTATGGATTCCTCTTAATGTGACAATGAATGGACCGAAGTTAAGAGACAAAAACCTCTAGGAAACATCATATGTTGCTCAGATCTGCCACAAAAGGTGGTAATAGTGGGGTACAAATTTAATTATCTATCTTGATGTGAATTGTAAATCTTATTTTCAATGTATATAGAGTGCTACCCTCTATAGTAGCGATTTTCCAAAAAAAATAGTTTAGAAAATGATGAAATATCAAAATTAAAAGTTAAAAACTCTAAAGGAAAATAATTGTCTAAAGTCTAAAGCTATGTTATATGATACTTCTTACATGATACAAGTGATTCTAGTTATCCATTTTAAATGAATCATTTAGTAAATGTGATATAGCTAAAAAAAAATTGATAAAATAAATAATGATATTTTTTGAATCTACAAGTCTTGATAGTTGTGATGATAATGACAAAGGATGTTGTCCAAAACATGTTGTTTTTAAGATGATGAGAAGAGTAGGATATGCAAGATGTTTTAAAGAGCCTATTATATCATTTGTGATACTAAATAATGAGGGTCCTATAAATAGAAAATAATATGATGTTACAAGTACAAGTTCTAACAACTCTATTCAAGAAATCTAGCGCTCTCATTGTCATAGAAATGAAATGTGTTGGAATCTTCATCCTTGTATTTATGGACTAATCAATCATTTTGAAAATATCTGTTGGAATAAAAAGTGGAAGAAGGAATCTATGATAGAATATATGCAAATGGATTATAAATGGGTTGATGGATCTCCAATTGGCAAAAGATAACATATATGTTTAAGAGGTCATACAAACATAAATATTAATATGTAAAAAATGATAGCAATCGAAAAAATTTGAAATGTTTGAGTAGAGATAGAGCATGCCAAGGGGGTATTTCTAAGGAAGAAGTAAAGAACACCAAGAGGGTTTCTATTGAGGAAGACCCATTGAAAGAAAGGAAATTATGAAGGATAAAAGTGGTTTTACCTAGTTTTCTTGAGGAAAATATAATGTTTTAGGCATGGGGAGAATGATGTAAATGATATAGAGGGTTGTGAGGTACCACATACATCCTTTGGATCATTTATAGACTCCTATATCTATTGTATGCCACTTAAATAGCCTTAAAATACCTCTAGTATACCTAAATAAGCTATAAAAATATAAAATATAATAGAAGAAAAGATAAATTCATGGGAATAAAATAATTAAGTATTACAATGAAAGGATATTATGGAAAGACAATATGAAAAGACATTAAGAGGCTATATAAAGAAGGGAAAAAGTGGGAGAAAGAGTGTGCAATCATATGGATTAAACATATGTATGAAAATAAGAAAGTGTGGGAGATATATGTATAATATATATGGATGAAACATGATGAATAAATTATAAGACATGTGTAAGACATAAAAGTATATGAGTATATGGTTATGGATATATATATATGAATTTTCATAATTTACTATAATATGGTTTATACCTATTGGATATCTAAATTCTCCCTTTTTATTACATCACATCAAAGTTGACTACATAGAACAAAATATTAAACCTTAGACTCCAATCAAGTTTTTTTGTCAAGATGCACTAAGATAGTAAAATTAGACTATTGGGAAATATTCCTCACATGTGGGTGGGTGTTAGTACTCAACAATTATTTGTTAATTAATGTATGTAAACAATATAGGAGAAAATAATAAATTAACATGTTAATGTTAATTTGTTAAATAGGTGTTAGTAAGTTGAAATTTTTTATTAATTCATTAAAAGTTAATAAGAAAAATGTTAAAGATGATCAATTAATTAATGTATTTAAGTCTTTGGATCTACTTCATGTCTCATTTTTAATATGATAGTAGAGCATGTTTCTTGTCATGCCTCTTTATTTGACCTTCATTTGATTGTTACTTGTTAAACTAGCACAAACAACATGTGTGTAATGTAGAGCACATGTAACAACCATTAATTCATCTATCTATCATTCTTACATTTTTTCCAACAATTTCACAATGTAAACCACATGCAAGAACCATTGATTTATTTGTCCATTGTAATTTTTCCAACATTTTTGCATTAAATACCACATGAAAACTTGCTAACATTCATCATCTATTTGCATTATCTTCTTTTCAACACTCTTTTTACTATTTTTTCTATATACATTCCATCTTGTTCACAATTTCATACCAAAAATTAGTAAAGAAAAACTTGAAAAGTGTAGCAGGAGCACTATCATCGACTAGAGCAGTTAGAGCAATGAGAAAAAATTATTGATTATGATTGTGACTAAAGATGTGGCATTGACTATATTCTACCACTTTAATATTTTGCAATTGTTGAGAACATTGTTCTCGTTAGACCCTAGAAGGGATTAAATTGGATTCACATCTATCCATGTGGGATTAGTGTTGTAGAAAGTGTTTTGAAGAAAATAATTTTGAGGAATTATTTTGATTTGCATTGTCAATGGTAGTTGGAGAAGTAATTGTACATAAAATTAAACAGAGTTTTTCTTTTTGAATCAAAGTAATTATGGATGTAGGTTTTGTTAAATATAATGGGTAGGAATTGACAACCAAAACTAAAGTTGGGTTCATCGATACATTTGGAATGTGTTTTTGAAGAGTAGTGTATCCTCTTAATCAAGATTTGAGATGTAAATAAGATCTCAAGACATGAGGTTGATGAATACCTGAGGCATATGGCTATCAGGTGTATTTATCAGCATATGATAGTATACATAAAAGGGGATATTTTGCAATGATTGAGATATTTTTGTTGAACAAGACAACTGAGAGGAGGGGTGAATCAATTGTATCAACTTTTAACCTTTAAAACTTTCACCAGAAGTTAAATCAACAAGCATTCACAAAACCTTTACTCTATCAAAGTGTTTAATCACTAAATGTAGAAACAGAAACAAAAAGTAATAAAACCATGCACACAATAACACAAGATTTACGTGGAAAACCCAATGAGGGAAAAACCACAGTGAGGATTAGCTCACAATATAAAGAATTCCAAAATTGAATACAAAGGCTCACTGCCAAAAAGGCTCACTACCAAAATAGGACACACTATCCTACAAGGGCTCACTTCCATAGAATTAAAAAGAAGATAGAAGAGGATTTTCATAGAGAGAAAATTATCTCAATGCAATGGAGATTCCACAACAATTCGCTCACACTTGTAGACATGCTTGAAAGATAGAGTACACCTTCAGCTCACTACCTTCAGGAACTCAACACTTGAAATTCACATTGATCTGCTCAAATTTGCATCACACAAACTTCTCACATCTATCTTTCATCTATCTTGCATCTATCTCACATCTATCTTTCATTTATCTTGCATCTATCTTGCATCTATCTCACATCTATCTTTCATCTATCATGCATCTATCTTGTCTTTCACCAACACCTCAACTTGTATTTATAAAATCTTCAACCTTGAGACCCATCTAAGGTCGGCCATACACCATTTGTATTTACAAATTCAAATTAGGTCAGCACCAAAGAATTCTATGGTGGACTTAGAATGAGGGTGACCCAAACACATACTTAATGAGGACCTAAATAAGTCCCAGTATGCCTCAACACACTTCCATGAACTTCATAAGTAGTGTTTAACACAAGGTCAGCCAACACCAGTGAAAAACACATAACACAATTAAGCACACACATCCTTAACTTGGTCCAATCTTTTTGGAAAACAAATTTTGCTTGAACACTAGCTCATCAACTTATTCTCAGAACTGCAAGTTATGAAACCAAAATTTAGAGAATTCTGGAGCAACTACATTTCTCCTAGACCACATCTAAACACACCAAAATGCACAGATCACATACTAGTGAAGATATCTTGTACTGTACACGATCTAGAAGCCCCAATTCTGGATACAACTACCAACATTCATGAATAATATGTCAAGACCGCACAAGCATAGAAGCAATACAAAGCACATCCTAAAGCATACACTGAATACCTTTAAACCTTCTTTATTACAATTTTCTCAATATCCTCAACATATATAATCAATAACCAACTTCCATGACATAGTTGACATCAATGACAACAACAACTAGTTGACATAAATGACAACACCTTCATACTTGCAACAGTGTTCTACTATGGGATATAGAGAGCATTTAAAAAAACCTATGTTGCATGTTGTGGAGTGTTCACTTAACATATTTTATATTCATTTTGAAAATAGAATGCAAGTGCCTGTTTTTTTTATACGAATATCCAATTATTTAAATATGGAGGAAAATCTTGGATCCAAGGAGGATATAATGTCATTAAATGAAAGGATAGTGTTCATTATAGAACAACTTAAAGCTTTAAATGATGATAGGACAAGCCATAACATAAAACTCTTGCACAAATTGGTTCACTCCTTGAAGCCAATTCTAATATATGCATCATGATTTGGTTGTCTCAAGTGGTTTTTGGATATTCTAACTTTCAAGAAGCTAAAATATGATGGCCATTTTTTTACAACTCTAGCAATGTCATGCTTTCTCAACATAAAATAGATATTCATTTTACTTCATTGAGTTGGTTTGTATTTGAAATTTATTATATTTGTTTAGATAATCTAAAATGTCTATATAGTTTGAAATGTGGTTATTGTTGGTTATAAGGATATGTGTTGGTTATTAAAAATCTATTATGTTCAGTCTCATTTATCATCTTTGTGCAAATAGAGAAATAAGGACATTTTTTATATGCATAAAGGTCTCATTGTAATTGGATGCATTATTGGTGGAAACTGACATCCAAGGAGATTTTACATTAACGGGGTTGAGAGAGCGAGTGGAGGGTGATGCAGGAGCATCCAACTCAAGGGTGTGTTTTGTGTTTGCACACAACGAAGAAGTGATCAAATGACATTGTTGTCATTCCATTTTAAAAAATGGCATATCTCATTTTGCATCTTTAATTTTGGTGGGATGAAAATGATTTAATTTTGGATGATCAATTAATGCAATGAAATGAATAATTACTCATTTTATTCAGCTATGTTAATTCAATGTGGTTGTTGGTCAATGAAAATAAAAGACATGTGGAAAAAATAATTTATTCTTGTTGATGGATAAAGAATGCTTAGGCCATGAATGGGAAGAGTTGCAGCTTTAGTAGATGGGATACACATAGAAGACAAAATGGTAATAGAGATGAAAAGGCAGGAGAATAAATAAATAAAAGACATTGCATTGCCATAATAGGCAGAGAAGAGGCCACACCACAAAGAGAAAGAGAGAGGGTGTGCAAAGAGGGGTTGTGCCCCATAGAGAAGAGGCAATAAACGTTAAAGAGAAGTAATGAATTGGTGAAGGGGCTGCAAGATAATGGAGTTTGAAAATTGAATAAATAAAATGTGCAAAGGTAAGAAGGCTTTGGTGGGAGAAAACAAGAACAAGAACTCAGAGGATATGAAAGGGTTGCATTGAAATTCAAGAGGTTGTACTCAAATTAAAAGGTGAGAGTGCATAATGCAAAGAGGATATAGAGGTGTGAAGAGAGAATGAGGTGCAGCTACAGGCATAGACATGGACGTGGAAATTGAAGATTCAGCATAAATTTATCGTGGTTGGGGAAGAAAATAATACATGTGAAAGTAAATTGCAACGGATGAATTGGGGGAGAAAAGACAATAAGAAAATAAAGATAAATGATAATGCAGCCATAAGATAAACAGGGGTGTGCAAAGAAAGAGAATTTATCAGAGGAAATTAGAATTAATGCCAGTGAATAGACTCATACAAGGAAGATGTACAAATTTTTGTTGTGTATAATTTATCGGAGTTAATTACAAGAAACCATTAATTTGAATATCAAATAAAATTGTTTTCATTGCTAGAATTGCAAATTTGTGAAGAAATTTTGATTTTCCATTTATAAAATTGAGATTGAGATAGATTTGAGGAGTTTGTGAAATTGAAGATTGGTTCTTTGGTTCATTGCTAAAGATTGTAGACTTTGAAATTTGATTCTCAATAATAGAATTTTGGAATTTACAATTAAATTTGTGGTGATTGGGATGCTTATTTCATCTATCTGACAAGACATTTGAAATTTGAACTGCATCAATTTGGTATCAGAGCTAGAAATATTGATAGTGGAGAGGATCCACAAGGACCTATGGGTAGAGAAGAGTGAGAAAGCGGTAGAGAAGAAGCTCGTGTGAGGGTTGTTGCGGGTAGGAATCCTAATAAGCGAGAGAGCTTGAAGATGCGAAAATATTGAGAGAATGATGTAGATTGTATATTGAGGTGAGATTGTAGCAAGTGAGATGGGAATATTGATGAGGAAGAAACCCATAATATGAGAGGGATGGATGCAATATGAGAAGAGGAATATTTTGGTAATGATGGTTGATATTAATGTGGGAGTGGATAGATTGGAAGCTTGGCAGCGTGAAAAAGTTATCAAGCATGACAAAGGAAAGAGTGATAATTTTGCAGCAAAGGTATGCCATAAGAAAGGCATGAAAGGAAAGGATGAGGAAGATGAAGAGTTGTGTGTAGCAGTAGTTAAAGATGAAGAAGTGGGTAGCGAGAATGAAGAGGATGAAGATCTAGTAATGGAATATGAAGAGGTTGTAGCAGTAGGGCATGGAGAAGATGATGATTTATTAGCACAGATTTTGGCCATAGAAGAAGAGTGGCTTGAGAAAATCATTGACGAAGATGAGAAGAAGCATGTTGCAGCGAAAGAGGAGGAAATACAAGTTGCAATCGTGAAAAAAGATGAGGTAAATCTATTTTATGATAATTTTTTTTTTCAAATAAGATGGTAGAAGAAGAGATGGTTAGAGAACAAAAGCATGTAGAGAAAATGGAGATTGTTGTAGATGCAAATTGGTGTCTAGATGATGTGAGTTTGTGCATAAAAATTGTAAAAGATATTGCAATATTTTAGTGGAGATGGTCAGATTTTGGTAGGTCAAAACCCACAGAAGATGAGAAGAATGGAGAGTTTGTTTGGTGGAGGAGGACAATACTAGGTGGATGTGAATCCACGAGAAGAGAGAAGAATAGTGAGTGGAGCTACAAGAGGAGTGTGAAACTTATTCCGACGAAGTGTTGGAAGAAGAGGAAGAAGAAATAATTTTATGTACAATTTGGGATAGCGATGGAGTTCGTTGCAGGTTGCATTCAACCTAGAAGAGTAGTTTGACTACTCAATTCCACTTTTGTGAGCCTATGCTCCCAAAAAATTTTACCATGTGTGTTTGATGTAGGAGCACCCAACTCGAGGGTGTGTTTTGTGTTTGCATGCGACGACGAAGCAATCAAATGACATGTCATTCCATTTAACAAAATGTCATATCTCATTTTGTGTCTTTGATTTTGGTGGGATGAAACTAATTTGATTTTGGATGATCAATTAATGCAATGAAATGAATAATTACTCATTTTATTCAGCTATATTAATCAATGTGGTTGTTGGTCAATGACAATAAAAGACAAGTGGAAAAAATAATTTTTTGCTTGTCGATGGATAAAGAATGCTCAAGCCATGAATGGGAAGAGTCACAACTTTAGTAGATGGGATGCACATAGAATACAAAGGGGTGATAGAAATGAAAATGTAGGAGAATAAATAAATAAAAAGACATTACATTGCGATAATAGGCAAAGAAGAGGCCACGCCATAGGGAGAAAGAGAGAGGGTGTGCAAAGAGGGGTCATACATCATAGAGAAGAGACAATAAATGTTGAAGAGAAGTAATGAATTGGTGAAGGGGTTGAAAGATAATGGAGTTTGAAAATTGAATAAATAAAATGTGCAGAGGTAAGAAGGCTACAGTGGGAGAAAATAAGAACAAGAACTCAAAGGATATGGAGCGGTTGTGTTGAAATTCAAGAGGTTGTACATGAATTAAAAGGTGAGAGTACATAATTCAAAGAGGATATAAAGGTGTGAAGAGAGAATGAGGTGCAGCTACAAGCATAGACATGGACATGGAAATTGAAGATTCAGCATAAATTTGTTGTGGTTGGGGAAAAAAATAATATATGTTAAAGTAAATTGCAGTACAGGAATTGGGGAAGAAAAGACAATAAGAAAATAAAGATAAATGATAATGCAACCATAAGATAAACAGGGGTGTGTAGAGAAAGAGAAATTATTAGAGGAAATTAGAATTAATGCTAGTGAATAGATTGATACAAGGAAGATGAACAAATTTTTTATGGGTATAATTTACTGGAGTTAATTGGAAGAAACCATTAATTTGAATATCAAATAAAAATGTTTTTGTTGTTAGAATTGTAGACTTGTGAAGAAATTTTGATTTTCCATTTATAAAATTGAGATTGAGATAGATTTGAGGAGTTTGTGAAATTTAAGATTGGTTCTTTGTTTCATTGTTGAATATTGTAGACTTTGAAATTTGATTCTCAGTAATAGAATTTGAATTTGCAATTAAATTTGTGCTGATTGAGAATGCATATTTCATCTTTCTAACAAGACATTTGAAATTTGAACTGCATCAGATGGAGAGTGGAATATGAAACAAAGGAACCTCAATATCAACCTTGAAGATGATGGCAATGATTGATATGATAGTAATGATTGATCCAATCCAACCACCAATCCTTAGTAGCAACTTAGAAGATGGAGGTAGCAATCAACCTAGGCTAATGGTTGATATATCTCTAGAATAAGTTATTATGTTAGGAATTAGTCCTCATATGTGGGTGGGTGTTAGTACTCCACATTATCATTTCTTAATTAGTGTGTAAATAATGTAGATCCAATAATAAATAATAAATAAGAAGCAATAAATTAGCATGTTAATGTTATTTTATTAAATAACTGCTAGTAATTAATAATGTGAGTTGTCGAGTGGTTTGGGTAGTTGGTAAGTTGAAAGGCTTTCTGAAGCCATTGAAATATAATATGAAAAATGTAGAAATGACAAATTAATTGTGTTTGAGTTTTTTGGCTCTATTTCATATCTCATTTTTAATTTCTTATGATGTGTTTACACACACACACACACACACACACATAAATACATATACATATATACATACACATGTATGCATACATACATATACATATATGCATGTACATACATGCATGCGTGCACTTGAATGAAATATATATCATTGAACAAATCAATAGATTATATACCATATAAGTCTTATGTACAAGATACTGAAATTTCAAATTAATTATCAATTAGATTAATATGTAATAAAACTTAACAAATAATATAATTAAAGGTACTAACCCTTTTTGAAAAATGAATGCAACAAAAGCGAAAGAAGAATATATGAAATTGTGTTGTATATTTGTGTATATGATAGACTATATGTATGTTATGGTATATGATTAAATGATGTTATTGTGTATCATTTAATATGTATATAACTTTAAAAAAATCATATGTATATTTAAAGGCATACCATAAACATATATATAGATAAATTATACCTATATATACCATTTAAATATATACCAAAACATATACAAAGTTTAAATAAGATGGCCAATTAAATATAAATATGTAAATAATAGACCTTTAGATATAAACAAGGAAAAGATGAATTAAATAATATATAATATGATTAAGTACCTAAACATATATATAAGAAATGATAGAAGTATAATTTATGTACTATATCATTTAAACATATTATAAGATCCATTTAAATATATATAAATAGATATATATATATATATAACATTTAATTATAAATAAAAGTGTCATAACTAAACTAAAAGATATTGGGAATAAATAACAAAGAAATAAAGGAATAATTTGTCTAAATGTATAAAAAAATAAAAATAAGCCAAATGAGTCCAATATAGAAAAAAGGGTGAATATAAATATAATTTATTAAAAAAGAGGCGAGAGAGAAGATACAAAACTCAATTAAAAAAGGGGAGGTTGACAAGGAGCTGAAGAAGAAGACTACAAAGGAAACTTGGATGAAGAGGAAGTTGGACCAGTGAAAGGGTTGAATGAAGGTGAGAGAAGGGAAAGCTAGGAGTATAACATGCCAACCCTTCTTTGAAGTAAAAATTTCCTAAGTTTTCACTATACAAATAAATAAACTATGTAACAAGCCATTACGATAAAAAAATTATTTTCTTTATTGAGAATATACAATCAAGATGCCATAACAAATTACAATAAAGATTCCATTTCATTACAATAACTTCACAAGTTACAACAATACAAGAATGCATCCCTTTACATACATAGCTCAATTGAGCTTTAGAACAAATAGTTGTAATACGGTCTAGGATCCTTCCTTTCAAATCTTGGTTCTTCTGTCACCTATTGTGGAGGAGAAGCATTACTCGAGCATTTTTCTACCAACTACAAACTCTTAATACGGTCCCCCCCACATCTATCATTCAATAGATGGCCCTTCCTTTCGACGAAGAGATTGGTACAGTAATCGAATAACGGAAACCAACTGAACATAGCACTATGTCCTACATAACTAGAACTTGTAAAGCCACAATCTAGAACTAGCATGTGATACTAGATCATGGTGAACTGATAGTGGAGCCAGAAGCAATCACACTACTTTGGCCAAAGTGTTCTCATTCAGTACTTTCAATGAAGGTCATCTATCACATACACTACTTAGGGCCTATTTGACTTAAGGCCATCTTAAACTATAGATGGGTATTTCCTTCAATGGATAATCTATCACCCCAAAGATAACCTATCACCATTTCTACATACGTGGAATAGATCTACTTTAACAAAGTAAATACACAAGCTACCTCCCATACTGGATAAATAATCCTAGGAGTAAACACAATCTATGCTAGTTAAATCAATAACCTAGCTAGGAGTAGCTCATATGCCACTCACGTTTAATCATATCTAGTATGTAATACCTATGATAAACACCAACCTCCTATTATGGAGTGCATACAAGCACATCATAAAAATAGCATAATAGCTTTTATTTCCTTATCAAAGCCATTCTAGTTTCCCTAAATGCAAGTACTCATAAAAGATAATTCAAAGCATTTTTGGAGAACAATTTTTCATAAATAAAATAACGAAGAAAAATATCCTCATGTCTTTTATCGCTTATCCAATCAATTAACAACAATGCAACTTCTCCAAATAGCAACTAGTTGGATTATAGCTTCTCAAGAGACATCACAATCAACCTCTAATATTCAAGTTGATAGAATATTGAATGCATCCTCAACAAATGAGTTTGTGTTGTTATTTATACAGCAGCAATGAGGCCTCACATCCTATAGTTAAGGCATGGTTATTGAAGAACCTCAAAATATTACCTGATGGTTGAAGAACCTCCTCTAAAGATAGGATGATCAGGATCAAGAAGAAAACAATCTGCATGAGTACCCCAAACGACACTACTCGAATCATATGGAAAACAAAAGGAAAACACTTGGAACGAAGATACAAATGGCACAAGTACCATTAGTCTGAAAAACACTGATCAACTAAGAATGGAAGATTCTTTCCAAGGCGCAACCAAGGAAGCATTAGCAAGAACAGTATAATACCCCCCATAGTGCTGTCTGGGAGAGACTGACAGATCCATTGAAATGTTGTGTAACAGGCTGTAGTGCATGAAGGAGAAGAAACAACATCTGAAAGTGCACAAGAAATCACTTGCAACTGAAAAAGTGGTGTACAAAGCAAAGCACACATGCATGAGGCTAGAATCATATGGATCCATTGTTGTCGTGGAGGGACACTCACCAGACAAAGGTGTGAGAAAAAACAAAGGCACTACACAACCCCCTCATGGCACTTTATAATACAGTGTGAGTACAAAATATGGCACAACCTTATGTGTAAAATCCCCAAAATACATGTACAATAGTGTGACACTATCTCAGTGCATTTACATAGAAGATTGCTTACAAATGATGTTCAAAATATCATAAAAAAACACAAGGTTGGAAATACATGAAGAACAGCCAAAAACAAAGCATCCCATACAAACGAGAAGTTCCCAAGAGAAAATATGTCCAGGTAATTCACCAAAGTGTGAAAACACATAAAACTGAATAAAATACACCTAGAGTGAAATCTAGAAAAAGTGCATGGATGGAACTAAAGAGCTCTGAAATACAATTCCAACGCCGCTGAGATCACAAAAAATGGAGAAACTGATCAAAAGTTACAAGCTCGAGACTGAAAATAGCTCCTTTGACTTCAACTGGTTGTAGAATGCACCAACAGAAAAATGAAGTGATGAGTGTAACTGAGGGTTTTTTTAGGACTAGATTCAATGTTATCAATGAAGATAATATACCCAAAGCAATTACAAAATACAATGGAAGTAAACAAAAGGACGATTATACCATAAAACCGTTGAGACCTCCATGATTCACTTTTGTAACACCTTCTAACTTGTTGGTTGATGTGTTGCCCTCAGATTCATCATGCGAGCAATTTGCAAATAGATGTCTATGTCCTACACCAAGCTTCGAAGGATTTGAATAAAGTCTAAATGCCTAATCCCTATGACAATATGAGTGAAATTCCTATGCCTAAATATGCCAAGACTAAATGAAGTAAGATGACAAATGATGCAAAGTTTAATGTCTGAAATCCAATGCCTCCTTATGTCCAAAAATGAAAGGAAAATGGCATTTTATAGAAAATGCCATTTTGAATGGACGAATGAGATTGAATGTCAATAAGGTGTCTTAATCAATGGTCAAAATTGAATGTTGTAGTATGGAATAGGGTTAGGTCAAAATTAGGGCAATGACAAGAAATGAAGGGTTGAGATTGAATTAGGACATAATTCAATCAAAGGATAAAATTGAATGAGATGTCAAGAGATAAGATTTGATGTGGAAGATAAGATTGGCACAGACAAAGAGGTGATAGGAGAAATTAAATAATAAAAATTATTTAATCTGGGTGATCA